>OY821517.1:190462115-191062115 GCA_963682025.1 Cordilura impudica | reverse complement strand
ATAGGCAAAAATTAAAATCAGATTCGCTTAGGCTGGAGATAAGTCGTGAAAGGGCAAAAGAAAGAGCTTCGAGGTATAGAAAAAAGTTATTGGAATCAAACGATAATAAAATAAAGAAAATAAAAGAGCAAACCCGTAGAACACAACAACAATTTCGTTTGAAGAAGAATAATGAAGGTAAAAAAAATGCCATCCACAAGTCAATTATCTCTACAGATGTAAATAAACCGTAAGAAAGGCATTAAAAAAAGTTGAACTAGTTTTGCCGGTCGACCCAGAGAACAAAGCACATCCTATTGAAAAAATACGGTACATGTTGTACTTCATCTTTGAAACAACTGACTGAATCGGCATTAGATGAAAAAAAAATAATGAGTTTTAGTTGCGAGACGATACACAGTGGTTCAAAACCAGAAAAAAAGTGGTAATAAGTCTGGAACTTCTAAACTATTGGTTGGATTGGAATAGTATATTCCATGCGATTGTAGTCAAGGATATAGGCTTTCAAAATATTTATTTTTGAGATACCCTGTTGTAACACAGGGTGAGCTACAGGGTGTCAAATTCGACCACCTCGAGGTGGAAAATGTTTTCAAAGCTTGTAACTTTTATAAATATGAAGTGATTTTTACGTTTTTTAAATTTTTCCAATAACCATTAAATTATTAACAAAAAACATATACTACCTAGTTATCGCTTATGGTTTAAAAATATTTGATTTTAAAAATCAACATTTGAACTTTTCACCAAATTCTTTCTTGGTTTTTCGCAAAAACCATTTTTATTAAAATAGATAAAAAAAAAATCTAAAACTATGTGGCGATAGCCAGTACTTTTTAAAAAAAATACGTTGAAGTATTTTTTGAATTATTTCAAACCGTTTAGTGAGCACAAAATCTTAAATTTGACTTTTTGAATCAGGTTCTAAAAATTGCAAATTTTTGCCTATAAATACCCTTCATTCTTTCACTTTTTTCTCACAACCTTTGTAAAACATGTATATATTTTTCTACATATCTTAAAAGAATATGCTTCAGGAATGGTTGTAAGCGAAATTTTTAATATTTTTGGACATGCACCCTACGTCCAGCATTGTTTAAAAAAAAAAACTAAGATATAAAAGTTAATACAAAAATATCCGCTCGACTTCTTCAAATATTTGACCGCAGTTTTAAAGCTCCAAATATTTATATTTATTCTCCGCAATAAAATTCACCGCCATTATATAAACGTGGTCAGGAGGGCTTAAATGGCGAAAAAAGTCAAATTTTCATACGAATTTTTTTTGTTAACATAAAAAACATATTAAGATTAGTTATTTTTATATTTTGTTTATTGATTCAGAACGGCATTTAAATTATCTAAATCACTTCAAAAAATCATTTTGATAGCGTTAATAGTTTTTGAGATATTTATATTCAAATTTCAGAAAAAAATATAGAAAAACTATGGTTTTTCGTTTTTTTTTGGTTTTTTTGGTAAAGTGTTCCCAAAATTTTTGAATTTTACTTATTATTATATATATTGTTAAAGAAGACATATTTATCTATTCAACGATATATAACATGTCTATCAAATATATTGCAACATGCTGAAATAATGACCCCAAACCACACTCCACAGGCAAAAATTTTTTGCCTAGTGAATGACATATTTATACCCTATACCACTATGTGGTTTGGGTATAAAGACTTTGTGCTGCTGTTTGTAACAACCAAAAATATTTGACCTAGACCCATCTTTAATTATACCGATCGAGTCAGAATCACTTTCTGAGTTGATTTAACAATGTCCGTCCGTCCGTCCGTCTGTGTGTCCATGTAAAGCTTGTAGTCAAACTGCAGGTCGCAAATATGAATATATTTTGATGAAATTTGGTATATAAGCTTTTATCGGCCATGGGATGAACGCTATTGAAATTGGTGAGAATCGGTCCATGTTCAGACCTAGCCCCCATACAAATTACCCATATGAAATCGACATAAATTGCCATAAGATCCAAATTGTCATATAGATCTTACTCAAATTGGGTTTGTATGCGTTCATTACATCCACTAATGAGTAGTTCAAAAATGATCCCTTTGACCCCATATAGAGCTGCTTCCCGATTTTCACTTAAATCTATTAAAAAACAAAAATATTGCACTGATTCTTCTCAAATTTTGTTTGTACATATTTTTGCAAAATACAAGAGACTTTACCAAACATGATCAGGATCGATCCATTTTTGGACCTAGCCCCTTTATAGATATAGCATCCGATATGAACTTTTTTATATCTGCAGCCAAAAAAATTAATAAAAATCCCACTCAAATTTGGTTTTTGCATGGTATAGGGTATCGTATAGTCGGTCTAGACCGACTATAATTTTCTTACTTGTTTTTTATTGTTTTTTGGTAAAGGGTTGCATACGTTTTTATTACTTCAAATAATTTTATATATCTTTTCAAAGAAGGTATAATTATAAGTTAATGGTGTATGAAATATTTACCTAATGAGTTTCAACTGATCATAGAATTGACCGAAACTCTGATGCTGATTTTATACAAAAAAAAAAAAAAAAACAGGTAAAAAGCCAATGCCTAAGATATTTTCATTATTAATGAGTATTTTTTTATTTGTTTTATAATAGGCTTAAAATTACGTAACAAATGTCTGCTTTTTTACTAGTTATTTTCTACAAAACAATCAGAAATATCAAAAGATAAAAGATGTTTTATATCCATAGCTTCGGAATCATCATTTTCTATTTCAAGACTTATTTTTGGTAACCATTTTGTTCTTATGGAGTATATTACTGGATCTGATGATATCAATAAATATTCCATTAAATCGGAATTTTGGGCTTCTTTGCTACATTTTCTTGTATTAAAAAGTCTAAAGTGTTTGACATCTCTGTTTCTAGCTTCTTGTGCTTCTTCATTCAGTTCTCCCAATGGCAGGATGCTACTTTGTATTATTTCTTTCCCATGAGCTAATACTTTGTGTATAGTTGGTGTCATTGGCCTCCAAGGATATAAGTTCATTATTAATTCCTTAGTTCCACTAGCATATATTTTCAATTTCTCCGCATTAATTTGTTGTTTACTATTAATGACAGCTAATATTACTTTAAACCGTGCGATTAAAGCCGTGTCAATGCCATTAATCAAAGAAGTAGTTTCGGGATCTTCAAAGAAAGGTCTTGCTGTATTACCATCATCGATAATTAGACCAAGTTGCATTTTAAATTCATCCTGGATTCTTTTCTTCTCAGTTTTTCGTATGGCGTGTAGATCAGTATTATTTTTAACTGGTATATTTTCTTGTCCTGGAATTTGCCGGTATTTTAGATCATATGCGAGATGCAAGCAATATTCCATAAATCGTATTCTTGCATGAAGTGGTCATATTCCAAATTTTAAAGCATTTTCATTAATAGGAATTTCATCACAACTGTTATGAAATTCTGAACTTTTCTTTCCACATATATTACATTTCCAAGTAGATGTTACGATCTGTAACGGCATTGGCTACTTTCCCATCAATCATTGTAAAAAGTGGTTGAAATAACACTTTAATGACACTTCCAGATATTTCCACAAAAACTGGAGACAATCTCGAAATCCTGATTTATTGAACTCACTAAGCTTTGTGTTGTAATTTTGTCTTCCTTTGTGTACTCAAATCGGATTGGCCGACATAGAAACTTAGATCCGGATGTTAAATTACTCCATATGTCCTGATATTCTCTCTCACTAGAAGAAGAACTTGTCTCATTATATAGCCTCATTTTTAATGGTACTAATGATGTCATAAAAATTTTTGAAAAATCTATTTCTGAATTGCTTCCACTTGGTTGTCTATACTCAGAAAATCCAGATGTTCAATCGCATCCCCATTTACATATTAACGTAACTTCTGAATTGTTGCATATTTCTATTTCTTCTTTGCTAAATGTGGATATTATTCTAGATGCAGTATTTTCAAGCAGTTCCGCTAATCCAACATTTGCACTTTCAGTATTGTATTTCACATTAGATGGTAGAATTTTATTTTTTGTTTCCTTTATGGCTCTGCTGGTAGGAAAAATATCAAATCTTTTTCTTTGAGAGCTTTTCTCAAAATACCATATTTATTTCTTGTCAATCCCAAATTTAAAATAAGAGCACGCTTCCTCTTCTGTAAATGATGATGACGATTTTGGCGTTGAAATACTTTGCACTATACGCTGCAACCGCTTAGGAGATGCAGTTGGTAACACATCTACAATTTTAGCAGCTTCCTTTGGTTGCGTGCGTGTCAAGGCTGATTTAAAAGAATCCTTAATTTCATTAGGCGAATGGTTACTAATGATTTCTTCTTGTTTTTTTTTTGTCCTTGATTGAACATTTTCGTAGACCTTTTTAGGTCGACCAAATGCCTTTTTCTCAATTTGTACTGTGAGGCCTGTTTTCAACCATTCTTCATTTTTAGTCATAAACTTTGATTTTGATAAACCCGATTGGCTAAATCTTCTTTCGGAAGCTTTGTAAAAATTTTCAACATCTTCAGATCTCACATTTAAACCGTAAGTGTTGTTAATTGTATAAAATAATTTCGAAACTTTTTCCGAACTTGATGAATGCATAGTAGAATCGGAAGGATTTTCCCAAATAACTTTGCAAACTGAATAATACTTTAATGTAACCTCCATGATAGATTATACGTAAGTGATCTTAATAAACAAGAAACTCATAGTTATATACTGAAAATACTTTTTGAAAGGTAATATATCGGGCAGGTACTTCAACCAATACTTACATTTTGTTTTACTGAATCTAAAGATTTGGCTTTTACCTGTTTTTTTTTTTGCATAAAAAGGTATTGTGAATTACAGATATTTTGCAATAGGTATCAGAGTTTCGGGCAATTTTGTTATCAGTTCAAACTCGTTAGGTAAATATTTCATACACCATTAACTTATAATTATACCTTCTTTGAAAAGATATATAAAATTATTTGAAGTAATAAAAATGTATGCAACCCTTTACCAAAAAACACTAAAAAAATATGTCATTCACTGTGTAAATGACCATTTATATGAACAAATAGAGAAATAGCTAAATTTTTGCCTGTGGAGTGTGGTTTGGGGTCATTATTTCAGCATGTTGCAATACATTTGATAGACATGTTATATATCGTTGAATAGATAAATATGTCTTCTTTAACAATATATATAATAATAAGAAAAATTCAAAAATTTTGGGAACACTTTACCAAAAAAACCAAAAAAACGAAAAACCATAGTTTTTCTATATTTTTTTCTGAAATTTGAATATAAATATCTCAAAAACTGTTAACGTTATCAAAATGATTTTTTTAAGTGTTTTAGATAATTTAAATGCCGTTCTGAATCAGTAAACAAAATATAAAAATAGCTAATTTTAATATGTTTTTTTTGTTAACAAAAAAAATTCGTATGAAAATTTGACTTTTTCACCATTTAAGCCCTACTGACCACGTTTATGCAATGGCGGTGAATTTTATTGCGGCCAATAAATAAAAATATTTAAAGCTTTAATACTGTGGTGAAATATTTGAAGAAATCTAGCGGGTATTTTTGTATTAACTTTTAAAACTTAGTTTTTTTTTTAAATTGCCCAATTTCGTCCAATGCTGGACGTAGGGTGCATGTCCAAAATTATTAAAAATTTCGCTTACAACCATTCCTGAAGCATATTCTTTTAAAATATGTAGAAAAATATATACATGTTTTAACAAGGTTGTGAGAAAAAAGTGAAAGAATGAAGGGTATTTTTTGGCAAAAATTTGCAATTTTTAGAACCTGATTCAAAAAGTCAACTTTAAGATTTTGTGCTCACTAAACGGTTTGAAATAATTCAAAAAATACTTCAATGTATTTTTATAAAAAGCACTGGCTATCGCCACATATTTTTAGATTTTTTTTACCTATTTTAATAAAAATGTTTTTTGCGAAAAACCAAGAAAGAATTTGGTGAAAAGTTACAAGCTTTGGAAGCATTTTCCACCTCGAGGTGGTCGCCTTTGGCACCCCGTAGCTCACCCTGTGTTACAACAGGGTATCTCAAAAATAAATATTTTGAAAGCCTATATCCCTGACTACAATCGCCTAGGATATACTATTCCAATCCAACCAATAGTTTAGAAGTTCCAGACTTATTACCACTTTTTTTTGGTTTTGAACCACTGTGCGATATTAATATCAAGGCTGCAGGTCGGAAGGATACATTAATCGTTGATAGGAAAATAGTGCCTAAACGCTTTATGTTATTGACTATTTTTGAATAGGATGAAATATACAAAAGGTAGTGCAATTTACACAGTTCGTGAAACTATCATCCGAGTACCATGCGAATTTCTGATTTATTTTGGAAAGCATGGTGATAAAATCATTTTCCTCCAATTTTGAGTTTTTTTTTCTTAGATCTGTCTATTGCAACATTGAAACGAAAAATGTATGATAAGTAATTGCAGAAATTGCGTAAAGAATGTGAAAAATGCTTTAGTGCCCCTTAAATATTTTTCATTAACGAACAAAACCATTAAATGGAGACATTGGCGCAAAGTGGAAGACCGGATTGCGTTGACACACACCGAAGGTTCTCTATCTGAACTCTTGTGTGAATTAGATGATGCAGCTCACAATTTAAAAATAAGTTCATTGATTGAAGTTTACCTGGTTTTGTTTCTGAATTTAGTTGCAATGTTTTCGAATGACAATGGTGCAGTCAATTGGCTAGAAACAACCATAAAACGTAAAATTTGGCAGATGACAAAAACAAAAAATATAATTTTAGAAAATGCTTTTTCAGAAAGAACATCTTTGGAGTTAATTTAATGTACATTTTCTCAGATCAAGTAGACAAGTTCTCTACTTTGCTAATTGAAAAGTGGAAAGAGTTACCAAAAATCCTGGTATACATCAAATTCATAACAAGCAGCTGAAACTGCATTTTCGCATAAAACTATTATATTATAATATAAGACAGATAATATATCTTGTAAATCTTATCTTGTTCTTCTAATCATTATATTACAACAAAAAGATATTGTACTTAAATTTTTTTTTTCTAACTTATAATATCCAAAATTTATGTTTTATTTGCGTTAAATAATTTTTTTAAAAGCATTTTAACTAATGGAATTTTAAATAACGTCATGTAACATCACGTCACATACTAAGGCTGATGAAGAAAGAACGAGATAAGATTTTTAAATTTTATAACTTGAAAAATCAACTTATATTATTTCAAATCCTTCGAAAAAAAATGTTATATAGAAAGTCTTGCCCATTTCGCAGAGTTTTGCAATTTTGTCCAAACTTACTTCTGTTTTTTGTAACGTAAAGTCAGCGCTTTTTTTATATCTTAAAATATTTAAGGGCAATTTTTTGTATTTACATTTTTTAATTAATATAGTGCTACTCAATTCCTACACATCTATAAAAAACCTTTTTAAAAATTAGATTTTTTCACTATTTTTTTAAGAATTTTCTTACAAATGCCAGGTCACGCCACATTAGAAATGTCCATATCCCTTGGCAGACCGATTTTGGAATATGATTCTATTGTTTGGCATCCGCATTATGCCTTTCAGAGCGACCATGTTGAATCTTTTCAAAAGCAGTTTTTACTCTTAAGCTTACGAAATCTATATCCAAATTCTTTTATTAATCTATCGTCGCACAGTGGACCATATTTGAAGAAGGCGGCCAAAAATCTTTTTTTTTTAACCGATTTTAAAGTTATGTTATTCATTTGAAAGTAAATACTAGTAAACCTCAGGAGTCAAAAAATTGCGACTCTATCTCAACTATATCACAGCGAACAGGGTCTTCGAAAATGGGCTTTCTCAGTATTTTGCTAAAATTAAAAATTTCTTTGTAAATTTTTATATTTTAATGACTGTAACTTTTTTGATTTAAAAAATTTTGAAGCGAAATAAATTTTGTATAATTTTGCGGCTTCCATACTATTAATGTTAATAAAATGTAAAATCACTGAGTCATTCCGAAATTTAAAAAGAAAATTTTTAAGAAAAAGTCAACATTTTCCGAAAATCGCCTACTTAATAGAGCATAACTCCTGCCAGTCAAAAGCAGTCAGAAAAAATCTTGCACTCTTCTATAGTCCGAACCCTCCCCTATAGTCGTATACCCCATTATACACCCGCCCGTTTCCGCCCGTGTGCACCAGAACAATTTTTCTGACCCAAGGTTAGATATTTTTAGCAAAATTTATGAATACAAAAGTTGTCCACTATGTGGTTAGGATATATTAAGTTTGAGGTGATGTTTGTAACTGCCAAAAATATTGGACCTTTATCCATCTTTTATTGTACGGATCGACTCAAAAACACTTTCTGAGTCGATTAAACGATGTCCGTCCGTCCGTCTGAGTGTTATGAATACAAAAGTTGGTCGTACCGGTGCACCGAGGTGTATTTTTTGCGTGTCGGTAGGGGTTGAGATATAATGCGCTTAATTGTTACAGGTACATTTACATAGGTATCTTTCAAAAACATTAATAGCCTGAATTAGAGTTATATAGTTTAAATACCTGACAAAATGGGAAACAATTTAAATAACAGGTAAATGGTAAAAAAAAAAAAAAACTATTGCGACATAGCCCTTTAAGATATGAGCAGGTATGCTTCACCTTTTAAAAGGGGTTAGGGTGTGGATTTTTTATGCTTCTAAAAGTGATAATAAAAGATAAAAATTTTTATTTTACATAATTGCAAGAAAGAGTATTTATAAAAATGTTTCCACAATTATTATTCATTACAATTTGTGCAATGGCTAAGTACTGTTACAGAGATCTGGCAGATATTTATTTTCAACGAAATGATGTAGACGATGTAATTTTGCACATAGTGAGCAACGACTTCATTAAGAATTGTAACCTAAAAGACATTGAAATTCACAAAGAAAAAATTACTAATTTTGCATCGAATTTGAAAAGACGGTACATTGAATGCTCTCATAGCAAGGCAAAGATGTACATACGTTACCAAGACTGGTTAATAAAGGAACTTATTTTTGAGAGTGCATCTACAACTGCCAACGAAAGTGGAAAAAAGGGTCGACCAGCAAAACCAATTGACGGATGTACTGAAAGATCTCGAAGGCGCAAGCTGGAGAATATCAATGAAGAAATTTCTCAAAGAATTATTAAGCATTCATTTTTGTACCAAATTCAACCAACCCAAAAAAAAAAAAAAAAATTGAAATAATTGAAAAAATAGTAGAAGCGATCCCAAGGCGCACAAAGAGGATTTTGAAAAGCATTCCTACACCAATTGAAGATAAGATATTTACGCCGGAAAAAGCGTTCGCCCTATTTTTGGATTTGAAATTGACCAAAAATCAATATAAGGAATTGCGGAAGCGAACCAATGAAAAGAATTGTAGGATTTTTCCAGAGTATCGAGATTTACTTTCTGCCAAAAAAGAGTGCTTACCTTCACAATCTGCTATTAGTGTCACTTCAAAATCAGCAGAAATAAAATTGCAAGATCTCCTTGAACATACTGCAGAACGATTGCTAAATACGCTTGATACTGATCATTTAAAAAAAATTGGTAATGGCAGCATTACTTTCGTTTCTAAATGGGGATGTGATGGATCCTCTGGTCAGAAACAATACAAGCAATTTAATGCCGAAAATTCATCAGATGCTAATTTATTTATGGTATCTTTCGTTCCATTGCGCTTAACAAAAAGGTATAGCGTCTTAGAGCCGTCAACTAGTAGAGCAACAGAAATTGATATATGGAAAAATTAAATTCCTTCTCAATAAAGTATTGCAGACCAATAAAATTTGCATTCAAAAAGGAAACCAAAGATGTCATAACTGAAGAAGTTCAAAAAATAAAAGATCAAATTAAGGAACTTCAACCAGTAATATTTAAATTTGATGACAAAAACATTGAAGTACGCTTTAAAATGTGTCTCACAATGATTGATGGAAAAGTTGCACAAGCTTTAACTGGAACAAAGTCAACGTCAAGCTGCATTATATGCCAAAAGACATCAAGTCAATTAAGCCACCCCCACCAGAAGACGATAGTTTTAAGGAAGCCTACGAATTTGGAATGTTCCCTCTTCATGCTAGAATACGTTCCATGGAGCATATTCTTAAATTGGGTTATGATTCGGAATTTGGTCCGTTAGGCGAAACAGTGAGAAAAAACAAAGAAAATAAAGAAAAAAGAAAGCAAAAAAAAAACAAATTCAACAAAAATATCTTCAGCTAGGCCTCGTAATCGACCAACCAAAAGAAGAGGAAGGAAATACAAATGATGGAAATACTGCAAGGAGATTTTTTTCTATCACAGGTGTAGATCATGAATAAATAAGGCGATTCAAAATCATATTACAAGTTCTAGCATGCAGCAGAAAGATAAATGCAAAAAAATTTGAAGAGTACGCCAATAAAACAGCTATACTTTATAATGAAAAATACTCTTGGAGATATATGCCATCCACAGTTCATAAAATTTTGTACCATGGGGAACAAATAATTCAAAACAATATTCTACCAATAGGAGATCTATCTGAAGAAGCGCAAGAAAAAAGGAACAAAGACTGCAGATTCTTTCGCGAGCTCAACACAAGGCAAAAGTCCAGATGTTGTACTAATGAAGATCTTATGTCCAACATTCGTCAAAAATGGAAAACTACCTCTATTGAATTAGACGAAGAAGCAAAACAACTTCTAGAAGATGAAAATCAAGGCAATTTAGAAGAAATTTTTACTAAAATTGGTTGATTTAAAGTACTTTTTCATTACACTAACTATAAGTTACACTTTTTTTATATAGTTAAAAAATTTTCTTGATTTAAAAATTTATATATTTTGTAAATTTACATAAATCTTAATATATAACAAGTAAGAAAATTATAGTCGGTCTAGACCGACTATATGATACCCTATACCATGGTTTAGAGACCCTATCTTTCGGTCCAACTACTTCGATATAGAAAATAAGCATAAACCAAATTTGAGTGGGATTTTTATTAATTTTTTTGGCTGCAGATATGAAAAAGTTCATATCGGATGCTATATCTATAAAGGGACTAGGTCCAAAAATGGACCGATCCTGATCATGTTTGGTAAAGTCTCTTGTATTTTGCAAAAATATGTACAAACAAAATTTGAGAAGAATCAGTGCAATATTTTTGTTTTTTAATAGATTTAAGTGAAGATCGGGAAGCAGCTCTATATGGGGTCAAAGGGATCATTTTTGGACTACTCATTAGTGGATGTAATGAACGCATACAAACCCAATTTGAGTAAGATCTATATGACAATTTGGATCTTATGGCAATTTATGTCGATTTCATATGGGTAATTTGTATGGGGGCTAGGTCTGAACATGGACCGATTCTCACCAATTTCAATAGCGTTCATCCCATGGCCGATAAAAGCTAATGTACCAAATTTCATCAAAATATATTCATATTTGCGACCTGCAGTTTGATTACAAGCTTTACATGGACACACAGACGGACGGACGGACGGACGGACGGACGGACGGACGGACGGACGGACATTGTTAAATCAACTCAGAAAGTGATTCTGATTCGATCGGTATAATTAAAGATGGGTCTAGGTCAAATATTTTTGGTTGTTACAAACAGCAGCACAAAGTCATTATACCCAAACCACATAGTGGTATAGGGTATAAAAACGTTGGTGCGTATGTTGGTACTCTAATAACTGTTGAACCACTAATGCTAGTGACTTCGTATTCATACCATATGTTCCTTTGGTTCTCCGATTTGCATAACTTTTTTTTGTACCTGATAGGTGGCGCTGGGGTCGACATTTTCCCAAAAAATTTATTTACGGTCCAATTTAGCTCAAATTTGCAACATATATTATGTACATAAAACTAAAGTTGCTGACAAAGTTTTTCACCTGTAGGTGGCGCTGGTGTTAAAATATTCAAGAAAACGTATATTTTTTTTCAGTCATATTCATAATATTATTAAATCGTGCTTTACTTTTGCCCGACACTCGGTATTAAAATTTAGATGCAATATAAAATTCAGATGTTTTCTTCGGGCCAGCAACGCGGACCGGACTCAGCTAGTTTATTATAAAAATTGATATAGAAATATTTAAAAAGATAATAAAAAAAAATTTAACTAAAGCAAAAACATACGAGTTTTTCATTGAAACTTCTCTATCTTGAACCAATATAAGGTAACATTTACGTTCGCTGCTTAATAAATTATATTTTAACTCGGGATGTTTCCAAAAAAAAGCAACATTTGGCCCTTGTGCAAATTAGGACTAAAAAGTTTACGGGGGACAAAGTTTGACATTTTCTGAAAAAATTAACTTAAAAAATTGTTAAAAAGTATAAGTTGTACAATTAACTGAAAAAATAAGACATTATATTAAAAAAAAACCTTTTTTTACCTTTTAACACTTCACTTTTGTACTAAAATTCAACTACAAATGAAAATGTATTTTAAACCCTCCGTAACTTTTTTTATTTTCGGTCCAGAATTACGTTTTATAGCAAAACTTAAAGGCTGAATTCTCACCTACCAAACAAAAAAAAAAAAAAACCGCATATCAAAATTCCAATCCAATCAAACGTTATAGATTTTTGACCGCCTTCTCGTCAAATGGTCCACTGTGCGTCGTATAGTTTAAGGTTAGCTCAAATTAAATTGCCTTCCTTAAGAAGCCATAGAACAATGGTTAATGTGACTTTTAGTGAAATTAATATATGGATATTAACGGGCTTATCAAAAGGGTACTTCTAATATCAATAGATTTACTATTTCAATACAATCTACTAAAATTTCCAGTTTCCATTTCGAGACAGCATAATTTTCACAATACCAACTGTATTTTGCATGAAATAACTGTGAATTCAGTTCATAAAAGCTGATTTATATAGATATGATTTATAAATTCAAAAAGAAATTTCTGTCGTTTTGCGCTCAAGTTGGTTGTATAACATTTAATACTGATTGCAGTTTTTGTATATAAGCAGTTCATATCTCAGATCTAAAAGATTTATCGAATCTTTCATTGAGCACCTTTACTCCAACTGCTCAGATAAATTGCTATGATTATTTGCACGATTTTTTTGTTCTTCAGTTTCATTGTTATCCTTGTATTAAGAGCATAAAATCTTTATAAAATTATTCTTGCTGTTTTATATATTTCAGCTTTTGACGGAAGCAAAAAAAAAACGTCGTCTGAAAGCCGCAACCACTTATGATGCTGTAGGTATTTCATTAATGGTTCTGCTGTCATTTGTCCGGGCTTTAAAATATTTCATAATTATAATGATATTTCGGTTATACAGCAGTGATTACAATTTAAATCATTTAGTACTTAAATAACACACGGCGACAAACTGGAAATTATCGTGATTTGCTGAATTTCGTTATTATCTTTCATGGAGTATAATATGATAATTCCGCATTCGTTTTCCAATTTCATCGTCCGAAAAAGTCCTATTTTTAAACACTTCGATTTTTGAGCCCACATTTTTAGGAATAATTTAATTATCTTGGATTCGGGGATTCCAAATCGACTTTTTAGCATAATGCCATTGTGAGTTTATAAATATCTCGTAACCTTGTGCCGGAACGATGAAACTAACAAAATTTTTGAAAAATTCGTGCCTCATTAACTTTAAATCGTGTCTTGGAACATTGACATTGACATATAAGAATATTATAGACGGTCTAGAGAGGCTTGTAGATCCAAATTTTCCAATAACTGGATATAGAAAATAAACATAAACCAAATTTTAGAGTTATTGTTATTTGCTATTTGTGGATTGCAAATTCGAAAAAGTTCATACCTGATATCAAAAAAATTTCATAAAGTCACTTATTTTTCTTAAAATCATATACAAACCAAAATTGAAAAAAATATATAAAATATTTTTGGTTATAATACACACACACAAAGGAAATTTTACCGACAATTTGGATCTTATGGTAATTTTTGTCGATGTTATTTGCACAAATTTCTATAGCGTTAGTCCTATTGCCGATTAAAAGCTTATATACAAAATTTCATTAAAAAAAAAATAAATTTGCGACCTGTAGTTTCATGCCAATATTTACATGGATACACAGAAAGATAGACGGACGAACGGACAAACATCGGTATAATGGATCTATGTAGACTAAATATTTCTGATAATAACAAACATCAACACAAACTCATTATTCTCTGACTACATAATGGTATTGGGTACAAAAAAGGAGTCTAAACGATTTCAAAATTTGAAATCATCGTACTGCTATTATCAAAAATCAATTAATAGATTCACTGCAAAAAAAGATCAGTTTTGTCATCTATAATTGAATTTTTTATCTCAAAAATCTTTTCAACATTGTCTCTAAGCTCTTGCAATGAACTTTGCAATATTTTTACCATCAACCAGCAAATTAAAGCAGAGCAAGAATTTAAACAACTAGAAAAAAAAAGATAAAAGAAAGTTAAATATGTACTTATATTCATATTTTACTCAAGAATTTTCCAAATTATCTCGGACAACGGGAATAACGAAAATTCTAATAAAGTTTGGCATGATAGAAAATTAGAAGGCATATACATATCAATAAAGATTTTGAACCCATAATATTTTAAACCAAATTGTTGAAATATAATTTTAATGCAAATATAAATTTTATCTGTATCCTTTACTACTTGTACATATGTATGTATATCAATTTACTATTTACTTTGTATTTGCCAACTATAAACGATATAATTCGATAATGCAATTGTTTTTCTTTTTTTTTAATTTTCATTAGCCAACAGAGACATTTCTAAAACCAAAGTAAAACTTGTAACTTTTTTCGCTTCCATGTTTATTTTTTGCATATTTAAAAAGCACTAAACTTTAGTGGCTAAGTATAAATTTAAAAATATATACCGTACAATATACGTTGTTCATGTGTATATTAGGGAGTCCCAAAAAAATTTTGTTTTTCGATTTTGATGGGGCCGCACCATTTTTTTTAAAGCTTATAGGGTAAAGTATTTTTGTAATTTTTTTCAGATTTTTCGGAAGATGTTTAGAATTCGCTAAAGTTAAATTTTACCCAAAATTCGGGTTTTCCGGACATTTTTTGAGTTTTACTTATTACTTTGCTACAAAGGCAATATTTTAAAAGAAAAATGTTTAAACTTTACTTTTCTGTGTAGAAATCATAAGTTTCGGTACTTTGTTTGCTCATTTGGGTTTCGTTAATAAATTTTTTTCCCTAAATTTAGCATATATTTTAAAATAATGCTTTATAACTTTTAAAATTACTATCAAAGTTAAGAAAACTAATGACGTAGTTTAAAAGGCGAATAAAGACTGAGTCATTGAATTTGCTCTTACCGTTTCAAAGTAATTTCCATTTTGTGAAATTAAAAATATCCTAAGGTGTTTGCCAGTTGCACATCAGAAAAATATTGTGCAAGCATGCTTTGCGTAAAATTGCTCTTTCGATCAGAGAAAACAAAATTCAAAAATGTTTTCTGTGTACAATAGGCCTCATACACGACACCAGCATGCATGCGCAAACAAGTGATTGTGCCAGCTAATTGACTGTTTATGGGCCGGTGGGTAGGTGGTAGAAGCAAATTCAATAATTTTTTTTTTAAACGACTCAGTCTTTATCCACCTTTTAAACTGCGTCATTAGTTTTTTTTAACTTTGATAGAAATTTTAAAAGTTACAAAGCATTACTTTCAAAATTTATGCAAATTTTACAAAAAAATGTCATGAAGGGTATTAAGGGTACCCAAATGAGCAAAAAAATTACCTAAACTTATTACTTCTACACAGAAAAGTAAAGTTTAAGCATTTTGCTTTTAAAATATTGACTTTTTAGCAAAGAGAATCGTGATTATGGGCCAAGTAAGATGTAAAACTCAAAAAATGTCCGGAAAACCCGATTTTTGGGTAAAATTCGACTTTAGCGACCTCTAAACCTCTTCCGAAAAATCGGAAAAAAAAATCAAAAAAATTCCTCACACTATAATCTTTTACAACAATTTTTTTTTTTGGTACACCCTAGTGTACATATATATATGAAACTATTTAAACGTTTTTCTTTTAGTAATATCAAATCATTTTATAAAAATTTAATAATATTATTAACATGACAGTTTTTTGAAAACACACGCAAGTGGCCCCCATTGAAACTTAAGGTACAATGAACCTGAATTTACATTTTTTTATATTAATTTTAATTTTGAAATAAAAAATATTATTACACGACAGGATGAACTGACATATAACCCCCCCAACATAATCAAATATGCACTCGCATACAGAGACTGAGACAAACATTACATGCGGTCACTATATTGGACAAATATGAATCAAATTAAAAAATGAGCTACTGACCAAAACTCATGCATGTAAAAACATGGCTAAAATAAACACAATATTTTTTGCTGTTTAAAATTATAATAATGACAGGACACTGACATGAAAAACAACAATTGTTTATCAAGATGTTTAATAAATGGTAGACAGGCCGACGAACGCGTTCGAACAGATACATAGATTTGTAAAAAAAACTCAAGTCCTGCTCATACATGTAATCAACGCATGCACTATGGAACAAAGAATAATTAGGTGTTGTTGAATCGTTGTTACTTAAAAAATAAATGCTGAACTGGAAGTAGATCAACTAATGAAAGATTGAATGATCAAAATAAGACAATTTTAAGAATGTACTGCTAATAGGGCCCATACACAACACCAGCATGCTGGCACAATCAAGTGATTGTGCAAGCCGTTGTGTCGTATATGGGTTTGTTGTGTGATTGTACCAGCTGATTGTGCAAATCAAACTAAGTTTGATATTTTTGTGACTGCACAATCATGCTTGCTAGTATCGTGTATGGTGAAATATACACAGTTGACAGTACATTTTCAAGCAGTTACCTTCGACGCATGCAAAAAATAACTTATTTTTGAAATACTACACTTTTACAATTGTATTTCAGAAAACATCAATTGATTTTCAGAGAGTTTATTGTATTTCAGAACACATCAAATATTTTTTAGAAGTTATCAAATGTAATTTAGAAATTATGAAATGTAGTTTAAAAATTATCAAATATATTTCAGAAAATATCATATGTATTTTAGAAAGTATCACATCTATTACAGAAATTATCAACTGCATTTCGAAAATAATCAAATGCATTTCAGAAAACATCTAACATTAATGGAATCAATAACAAGATTTTTTGTGAAATACATTTGATAATTTGATACAATTGATAATTTCTGTAATAGATGTGATACTTTCTAAAATACATTTGATATTTTCTGAAATATGTTGGTTAATTTCTGAAAAACATTTGATATTTTATGAAATAAGTTTGATGTTTTCTGAAATATATTCGATACATTTGATTATTTCTGAAAATCACTTGACATACAATTAATAATTTTTGAAAATCAATTGATGTTTTCTTAAATACTATTAATACTTTCTGAAAACCAATTGAGGTTTCTGAAATATAATTCATACTTTCTGAAAACCAATTGATGTTTTTTGAAGTACAACAAGTAAAAGTGTTAAATTCATCTGTGCCGAATCTTTGATACCCTCCACCTCGGTTTGAGTCTTGATAATAAATGTAAATGAAAAAGTAAACAATTTGTTAAACTTAATACCAAATTATTTCAGCAAATTCTTTGGGTTGGTTTTCGTCTTTTCCATTATTTCGGTGTTTGCTTTTTGGTCATCGTGGTTGCTGATCGCCATGCATTTAAGTTATATACCTATATGCATGTGTTTCCGGTTATATGACATAACTTCTCGTTTAATCTAGTTTTTGCTAATTAAATAGCTCGCCCTAACCTCCATTGCAAAGGTAATGGTTGTGTAGGGTGGCTATATGCATCAAATTGTGCAAATTGGAGATGACTGTATAGTATCTTTTAACTGGCCAAATATTTCTTCATTGCGGCCATATAGGTCGGATGGAGTAACAAAATAATAACCAAAAAAAAACTCTCTTAATTTTTTTATTAAAATATTGCCATATTTGGAAAACAGAGAGAATAAATTTATAATAATAAATATTCAAATTAGGGATGCCAAACGCAAAAAACCAAATGCACCAAACATTTTAAATAAAATAATTTGTTCTCTCCAAAAAAATTGTGAAAATTTATATATAAAAAATAACATTCTCATCAAATTGCGTTTATTTATGTAACAGTTTTTATGTTCGCAATTCTTAAATATCATTTGACGTTTTCTAAAATTCATTGAATATAAATTAATGTTTTCTGTAGTGTGATTCTGTAAATTTCAACGATCCGACAATCGCAAAATATATCGACAGCTATTGTTGTTTGCACTAAGGATTAAGTGATTCACTAAGTATATACATCTTAACGACAGTCGACAAATCTATTTTTCTATTTATTTAAATTGTAAACGAGTGGCATCTCTGTCAAAATAAGCGAAAAGCACAAAGAAGAATAGAAAATAAAAAAATTACTTCGTGTTTGACAGGATGATTTTATGTTTATGTTTAATATCTTTATTTTTTTACTAATATTTCTGTGTATTTATTTGAAAATGAAATAATGAGTTGAATATGCTATTTAATTTATTTATTTATATAAAAAAGTTTTTTAATTAAAGCAAAATATTTTCACTATTTTATGATTTTTATTTATGTATGACGACATTTCAACTTAAAAATTTAAGTTTTTATCGATTGAATAAACCACACAAAAATGGTTGTCGTTTAGATAACAACAACAGCTGACTTTAACAATAGCGAATATCGTTTAAAAATTTTACTGATAATTTTGCAATTTTCTTTTTTTAACGATTCGACTATCGTTAAAAGAAGTTACTGAATCGCGGTACTGAAAAGCTATTAATTTCTCCTGAATGTCAATATTTTTTTTAAATGTAAAAATTTTTTAAATGTAAACATAGGTAATTGTAGTTTTTTTTTTGGAATTTCAATTTGTGTTTAACGAATAAAATTTATATATTAAAGATGCAATTGATGTCTTCTAAATTTAAAATTATAATTCCCAACGTTTTGATATGATTTTCTGAAATTCAATTAATTGTAATTTATAATTGGAAATTTTTAATTCCAGTTTTAGAATTGATATTTTCTTAAATTTGAATGGAAAATTTAAAAATGCCTTAGTAATTGTAAACAATTTTTAAAAATTAGATGTAATCGCAATCAGATATTTTGTAGGTAAAGCAGAATAATAATTCTATATAACTATGTAGAACTGTTTTGAAAGCAAAAATCTCATTGATGAACTCGGTAACTCTATTTTGTAAAGACAACAAAAAGTTAATATGCCAAGCTTATGTTCATATTTGTAAAAGAATAATTAAAATACGTATAAAACACCAGCCCGTGTATACTCAACATTGTTCTGTATTATATCCAGTTGAAAATATTAACATTCATGTTAAAATGGAAATAACTATTGCAAAGATAATTAGAACAAAAAAATTGTGGCGCCATCTACTGTGGCATAGTCACGCTGAGCAAAATGAAGTGACACTCTGTTAATGGAAAAGAAATGTATTTTCTCCACAACAAAATATTGCAGAATTTTATGTAAATAAAATAATATACCGACTTATTTCTAACATGCAGTTGTCATGGATATACATATATAGAATATATGTATATTATTTGTATTATTTAATATGTTTATATAAATTTATAAATAAATTTATACACAAAATTTTTTTCTGCTATATTTACATTTTTTTTTTTTTTTTTTAATTACAACTAGGTATTTTAGCATTATTTGCTTTAGATGTTGGTGAATTTTTACTCCCTTTATATTAACTCGTAGTGTCTGCTTGTCGAAAAAATTTTGGATCGATTTTAACCAATTACCCGTGAGCTATTCGATCTGAAATTTTGCAGGCAGGCTCGTGGTAATAGCAGAAGTGATCTAACAAATTTTTAGAGTGATGCCAAAACAATGGAAACTTTTAAATTTTTCTACCAGAGTTAATAAAAAAATGTACAAAGGGTTAGTTTTTATTATATTATTACCACAACGACCACAAAAACAACAACAAGTCCAGCTATGACAACAACACAACATTTAGAATAAAACAAGAACAATATAGAAACATCATATTTTTAATTTTTTTTTTTTTAATTTTTCAGAGATTTTCCTGGACCTGTTTCACCGATTTGAATGATTTTTGAAACAGAAATCTTCCCATGAATTTGGTGAATCATTCTCGCTAAAAATGATCACTGTAGCTGCACTACTCAGGGCGTGATCGTGGCAAGAACAAATAGAAAATTATATTTTTTCAAGACTTTTTTAGTTCTTCATTCAAATCTCGGGCCCTAATCGACCGATTGGGACGATTTTAAATAGCAAACTTTTCAGGATGTTAATGAATCATTTTTTATGTCAACGAGCACCCTAGCTGCCCGATTGATGCTGTCATCGTGATTTCCACAGACGGACAGACGGACAGACGGACATCGCTATATAAACTCCGGTTGGTATAAGGATCACAAATATATATATTTTATGGGGTCCAACATTTTTTTTCTAATTATTACAAATGGAATGACAAACTTATATATACCCTCTGCACACTGGAGTGGAGGGTATAATTAATAGGAAAAAGTGTAGAAGTAATAATTGTTGCAGAAATTTTATCTTCGTCCATATCCATTTATTGAAATAAATGTACCAGCATGTTGGTGTGGTATGTGTTTCGAGCTTGATTTTTACTTAATAACCATATTAAGACGGTATTAAATTATGTAATCTTACGAATATTCGTTAATAATTCTATAGCAGCAAATTACTCGTAATCAAACTACTTATTTTTTGATAATAAAACTTTATACAAATATTTTATTTTCAAGTTTGCTACACCCTCCAAACTACATGAAGGTTGACATTCCATTTGCAAATAACTATAATAATGATTGCTTTTATTTATATGAGAATTCTTTCAATAACAATTTTATTATCATGATGTCTTTTTCAAGAACTAAGTGTCGGATTTGGAAATCAGTTTACTGGAGAAATATGGACGGAATATTAAAAAAATCGATTAAACTAGTCCAACTCATTGTTATTATTGTTAGTAGTTTAATGAACACAATCGGTCTCTCAAAGCAAAAGTTCTAAGTGAATATGTAAAGAAACCTCAATAATTTTCATATAAATCATAGCATTGTATGTATATTATACTAGCGGATCCGTCGACCGTTGTTTTACCCTAATCTACATCAGTAAAAAATAGTTATTGTGATATTTTCGATATTTTCGCTATGACATTGGTAATATATTTACTTCCAATGGGCGGTGCCACACCTTCTTATTCAATCGCACCCGTTTTTGGATCGACTAAGGGCATTTATAACTAATTAACTCACACAAAGTTTCAAGATCCTTGCTACAATAATACTCTAGATATGTTATGAGAACTGTTTGTTTTGCATCGTAGGTAAAACACCCATTAATCCCTTAGGGTACAAAATATAAAAAAATAGTAGAGCTATGAATGTGGTTGGCATGTTTTTTCTGTAAGCATATATTTTTTGCTTTTGAATTATTATTATTTTTTCATCGTTTATTTATTTACAATATTGTGAAAACTTTAACTAACAACTAAGAGTGTCAAATTCGGTTGTGACGCATCTTTTATACCCTCCACCCGTATTCTAAATACAATATTGTAACCAAGGTTGTCATTACTTAAAGAGAAAAATGCTAGAATTCAAACTATATTTACAATGATGTTTAAAATTAATAACATAATTAACAAAAATTTTAGGTATTTCGTGTTTTTTTAATATAAATCAATTATTAAATGTAATGAGCAAAGATGAAAACACATACAATATCATTGTTATTTGTTTATAAGCGGTGATGACAAATTTTATTTCTTGTTGTTGTTTTTTCGCATGTACAACAAGCAAACAAAAATGTGAATGTATCGATTAGATACTTTTTTTAATGTTTATTTATTTATAAAAATATATTATACTAGATGCAACCCGGTGTGCTTCGCCACACCCTCCCCCTCCCCCTCTTCCGAATCGTTATGAAAGGGCTCAAGCAAAGTCCCAAGGCTCTCACTAATACAGTAATTCAAATATATCACATTTAATATTAAGTTTGTGTGGGGGTATCACGCGCATTTGTACAATCCCGCCCATTTTTTTGTCTGACTACTCACGTTAATAATAGATGACCTGAGACAAATTTGCAAAACTGTCTCTATCATAGTACTTAATATATATGATATTAAAAATTTACTTTGTAGGGAGGTGCCACGCCCACTAAAAATATTAAAAAAATTAAAGCCTGTAGGACTCCTATATCCGCAGTAAGACTATGTGAAAATTTCAGGAAGATCAGATGAGTTGTTACGGATATTACCTCCTACAAACAAACAAACAAACAAATATTACCTCTTTATTATGTTAGTATTGATTATTAATATAGATGTTTTTATTTGCTTGCTTGCTGATGCTGATATGCAATGTTTTTTGTTTTTTCATTCGGTACAACAATTATCAGATTTTTCGGCGTTCCTACCCTGGAGCAAGGTACATGTAGCTGCCCATGAGAATAAGATGGATTATCCATATTAGATATGGCAATACTTAACTATTGGCGTTGAACTTAGAATATCATTTGGCAATTTTTCTTTTTAGCGATTTTTGATTTTGTCCATTTTTGATTTTGAAGATTTTTGTTTTTTGGGCGATTATAATTTTTCGCGATTTTTGGGCTTGGCGATTTTTGATTTTGGCGCTATATTTTCCACAACAAATCACATTGTTAACTAATGAACTTGTCAAAAGACTGTCGCTTTCGTAGTGCTTCATATTTTTACATAGGAAGTGCCACGCCTACTAATCCCATCCCGCCCAATTTTTATTGGACTACTCACATTAATATCTGATGCCCTCATGCAAAATGTCGAGTCTTTCCCTTTTATAGTACACCAGTTATATGATATTATATATCTACTTTGCATGGGCGGTGCTACGCCCACTGCTCCGATCACGCCCATTTTTTTGTTCGACTAATCACACAAAGAACCTATGGGCTCACGCAAAGCCACAAAGCTCTCTCTTTTACAATACTCCAGATATATGACAGTAAATTGTTACTTTGCATGGGGAGTGCCACGCCCATTGGTGTGGATCTGCCAATTTTTTGTCCGACTACTCATAATAAGATCTGATGGGGTCGTGCAAAGCGTCAAAGCTTCCATTTTTTAGTACACCAGTTATATGATATCATATATTTACTTTGTATGGGCGGTGCCACGCCCACTGCTCCGATCATGCCCATTTTTGTCTAACTAATCACATGAATAACTTATGGGCTCACACAAAGTTACAAAACTCTCACTATTACAGTACTCCAGATATATGGCATTTTATATTTACTTTGTATGGCAGATGCCACGCCTATTGGTCCGATACTGCCCATTTTGCATCCTACTACTCACATTAATAATAGGTGACATCAGAAAAATTTGAAAAGCTCTCTCTATCAAATACTCGAGATATATAATATTGAACTATTACTTGTATGGGAGGTACCACGCCCACTTATGCGATCCCGCCCATTTCCGGCGTAGCTACTAATATTAACAATAGGTGACCTCACACAAATTTGCAAAGCTCTCCCTATCATAGTACTCTATATATGTATATGATATTTAAAATTTACTTTGTGTGGGAGGTGCCACGCCCATCAAAAATATTTAAAAAGTTATAGTCTATAGCACTTCCCATATCCGCAGTAAGATTCTGTGAAAATTTCAGGAAGATCAGAGGGGTAGTTACGGAGATTACCTCCTACAAACAAACAAACAAACAAACACACATTACCTGTTTATTATATTAGTATAGATGTATACTATAAATAAACGAATAGTTAATATAAATTAATTAATATCGGGCGCTCTATTACTTAGAATAATTTAGTTAATTATTTTTAAATATGGATATGTGCAATATAATACTGTTCTAATATTATAGCTGCTATGACTATGAAATTGTACAATAAAAAATTATATATGTAAAAAACATTGCATATATCAGTTTTTTTCAAATTTATAGTCTAAGAGGTAAAAAAGAGAAGGAAAATGGCCTTACTCGGAAATTCGGGTAAATTCGAGAAAAACCGCTACTCCTACTTATCAAAGTTTCTGTGAAGGAACTCCAGTTGCTAAAAATCTACTTGAAGATAATTTAACCCATAAAAACAAAGTTTTTATTAAAACTCTTTCTTTCCTTATGCATATGAGTTTTAAATATCTCCGTGACTGTGCGTGACTGTGTATGACTATCTTAAAATTAATCTTTGGCCACAACAAGTCTATGTACAAAGTTTCAGATACATCGGGTGGGGGGGAAGTGGGGTTTTAATATGTCCGTGACTGTGCGTGACTATATCAAAGTTAATATTTTTTCACAACAAGTCTATCGACCAAGTTTTAGATCGATCGGATAAGGGAAAATGGGTTTTAAATCACTCCGTGACTGTGTGTGACCGTGCGTGACCGCTTGCGACTATGTCCAAGTTGATCTTTCTTTACAGCAAGTATATCGACCAAGTTTCAGATCGGTCGGATGAGGTTAAATGACATTTAGATCACTCCGTGACTGTGCGTGACCATGCGTGACTGTGCGTGACTATCCCAAAATTAATCTGTAGTCACGACCAGGCTATGGGCCAAGTTTCAGATCAATTGGATAAGGGGGAATGGGGTCCGCCCATGGCAGACAGACAGAAAGACAGAGAGTATGAGTTAAAAGAAAGAGTTTAAAAAGAAAAAAAAACAATCAAGTTGATATACCCTGTAACACCATGTGGTCAGAATCACTTTCTGAGTCGATTTAGCGATCTCCTGCTGGCTGTTTGTGTGTCCATGTAAACCTTAAAATCAAACTATAGGTCGCAAATATGAATATATTTGATTAATTTTCGTACATATGCTTTAACATTTTGGAAAATATGGCCTAAAAGACCCACTTCGGTAGGAGCTCGAGGGTTAAAATGTTCCAAAAAAATTTTTTCCGATCAATTTCATGGAACAAATGTCAATATAGAATTTTACTCAGAGAACTCGTTAGTCATGTATTTTAATTTTTATGAACCAAACTATTCTCAAAAAAAAATTTTTTAAACCGCGATTTCGCGAAAGTTCTGCTTAGGCAAATGTTATATCACATAATTACATACCTACCAAGTACTTTCAATCGGTAATACAGATTTTCGTGCCCAAGACATCGTGTTGCACTGTGTAATTAAAAAATTACAAAAAATTTTGTATCAGTTTTCAAAACCCCCAATTACAAAGAGATACCCGTCTCCTTGGTGATATATAACATTTAAATTATTAATTATAGCTAAGAAGTTATTAAATGTATAAAGTAATAAGTTAAGTTGCTATAAATTACTATATCATGAATCCAAAATATCTGAAATAGGAATGGACCACAGGTCCACACATTTGTTTAATTTTTTTTACACACATGCACTATGGGGCCTATAAGACATAGCGAAATTCAATTTTTAAATTTAAAAGATCACGCCATAAAATAATAGCGATTGAAGGTAGTCAAAAAATAAAAACAATATAACGTCTACATCCTGGTACGTAGGGAATGAAAAAAAAAACAAGAAAAAAAATTTTAGTCGGTCTAGACCGACTATGCGATACCCCATACCAAGCGTTTAGGGAATCTTAGTTCCAACTAACTAATTGAATATAAAAAATAAAAATAATCCCAATCTGAGTGGATTTTTTTATAAGTTTTTTGCCTGCAGATCTGAAAAAGTTCATATCGGATGCTATATTATTATGGGTACTAGGCCGAAAAATGGACCGAACCTGACCATATTTGTCGAAGTTATAAACGAAAAATTTGTGAAATATTTTTGTTTTTGACATGTTTTAGTGAAGTTCGGGAAGCAGATTTATATGAGGGCTACGACTAAAACTTGTCGTATAGGGTTAATGAGGACAAGGTCTGAATATTCAGCAATTGCAACACCAAATTTCATCAAAATAAATTCATATTTGCGACCTGAAGTTTGATCAAAGGTTTACATGGGCCCGTAGACGGACGGGTTGACATTGCTAAATCCACTTGGTGATTGTGCGTCGATCGGAATAATAAAATATGGGTCAAAGTCAAATACTTTTGGTAGCTACAAAAAATAATTGTGAGACAGCTGCCTCTATAAATTCTAAATTTAATCAAATAACCAAGCCCACAATTTATTGAATTAAGAAGAACGGTTTAGTCGAATGGACCGAGCAGATTTAATCCACATTTAAACGCAGGATGCTCTTGAAATAAAAAGTATTGCTGATCATAAAAATTTTATCTACTTGGATTAATATTAAATTCTAATTTAGCTAATTTAGTTATGATATAAATTTCAATAAAAACAAGTGAGAAATTTTCAGTCGGTCTAGACCGACTATACGATACCCTATACCATGCGCTTAGAGACCCTATCTCTTAGGCCCAACTAATTCGATATAGAAAATAAGCATAAACCAAATTTGTGTGGCATTGTTATTAATTTTGTTGCCTTTGAATATGAAAAAGTTCATATCGGATGTTACATTTATATGGGGATTAGGTCTAGAAATGGATCGATCCTGACCACATTTGGGACGGTCATTTATTTTTTGCAATTTTTTTTTTTTTTTTTGTTAGATTTAAGTAAAGATCGGGAAGCAACTTTATATGGGAGCCATAAATAAGAATTGTCCTATAGAGTTTAATTTTCGACTACTGGTTAATGGGAATAATAAACACTAACCCAATTTGAACGAGATCTATATGATAATTTGGATTTTATGACAATTTAAGTTGACTTCGAAGGGGTCATTTGTATGGGGACTAGGTCTGAACATGCACTGATTTTAACCAGTTTCAATAGCGCTCATGCTATAGCCGATAAAAACATATACTGAATTTCATCAAAATATATTCAAATTTACGCCCTTTAGTTTGATTGCAAAGTTTACATGGACACACAGACAGCCGGACCGAGGGACGGACGTCGCTAAATCTACTCAGAAGGTGATTCTGAGTCTATCGGTATAAAAAAGATACAAAAACGTTAGCACAAAGTCATTATACCATGACCACGTAGTGGTATAGGGTATAAAAAAGATTCAATTTTATCATCAAAATTATTTCCATCTGCTATCCTATATTCTAAAAGTGAAATAAATTGTTTGTAATACTTTTACCGAGCGATTCGGTAGAATATATGGATTTATTTCCTATCAGTACAGCCACCAAACAAAAATACTTTCCGAAAAAGTGCTTCAAGTCTAAAGGGTGATTTTTTAGCTATTATCTTTTTGGCAACACTGGTTAAACAGCTGACGTGTTTTGTTTCATTGTCAAACATCTTCAGTTTGGTCTATAATTTAACCATGAATCGTCGTACAAATGCACAACGCTTGCAAGTTATTGAATTTTATTATCAAAATGCGCGCTCTGTTAAGAAAGTTCAACGCGCGCTTCTTCTATTCTATGGTCAGTTTAATCGACCCACTGAAACGGCTATTCGGGCTATTGCGACTAAATTTTGCACCCAATTTACATTGTTGGACATTAAACCACCAACGCGCTTACGTAGAGTGCGAACTGAAGAAAATATCGCAGCTGTATCGGCCACTGTTAATGATGACCATCAATTATCGATTCATCGCCGTTCGCAGCAATTGGGCCTCTGTTACTCAACAACGTGGAAAATTTCGCGGAAGGATTTAGGTGTGAAGCCTTTCAAAATACAGCTGGTGCAAGAATTGAAGCCGAACGGCCTACGGAAACGTAGAATTTTTGGTGAATGGACTCTTGGAAAGTTGGCCGAAGATCCACTTTTTTACCGAAAAATTGTGTTCAGCGACGAAGCTCATTTTTGGCTCAATGGGTATGTAAATAAGCAGAATTGTCGATTTTGGAGTGAATATCAGCCAGAAGCATTGGAAAAGCTACCAATGCATCCAGAAAAAGTCACAGTTTGGTGCGGTTTATGGGCTGGTGGCATCATTGAACCGTACTTCTGTGTAACTGTGAATGGTGAGCGCTACCGAGAGATAATATCCAACTTTTTTTTGCCCAAAATGCAAGAGCTTGACTTGCATGACATGTGGATTCAATAAGACGGTGCCACATGCCACACAGCACGCGCAACAATGGACTTATTGAGAGGCGAGTTCGGTGAACATTTTATTTCACGTTCGAGACCGGTCAATTGGCCGCCTAGATCGTGCGATTTAACGCCTTTAGACTATTTTTTGTGGGGCTCTGTTAAAGCTCATGTCTATACAGACAATCCCGCTTCAATTGACGCATTGGAAGACAACACTGAAGCAGTTATTCGTGAGATACGGCCGAAATGTTGGAAAGAGTATGCCAAAATTGGACTAAGCGGATGGATCATTTGAGGCGCAGTCACGGTCAACATTTGCAAGAAATAATCTTCAAACATTAAATTATATGGACCGTACTATCGATTCAAATAAAGATTTCATGCATTTTTCTGAATTTTATGTGTTTTTAAAAAATCACCCTTTACAAAAAACTTTTAAAAGGAAAAAATAACATTACTTTCAGCAAACCCAATTGAGTTTTCAGACCCATTGTTGGCTAGTCTTTAGCCCAACACTGTTTGTTTTTTGTTTTGCTTTTCTATACATAATGTCTCGTGTGTGTGTGTTTTGATGAATGTTTGAGTTGGCTTGCAATAAATGTCCTGGACATAAGCAATGGTTAATGACGCCCACCATATATTATAGATTTTATTGAAATTTTCAAACCATGAAATGCTTTTGACGCAAGAAGTGATTGATATGAATGCAAATTAACCACCCATAGGAACTACTTACTGTTGTTCTTACTTATATATTTATGTATGTTTTTACCCACAAATGTATTTATTTGTGGTCAAGTGTGTATTTGCCTAAAATAGGCATTCAAAAAATTTAAAAATAACAAAAAAAAAAACAATTATTTAATGTTTTAAATGAAAATCAATTCTTCTAGGTAATCTTAGCATTCACACCACTGTTTCCGGACAAATATCGACAAGTCCTCATAGTGCCGCTAGTGGTGACAATGGCAATCATAACAATAATGGCGCGAAATCAACACCTGCTCTACATCACTATCCAAACAACACTTTAATAGGGGTGGAATCCAGGTAAGTTATGGTAAAAAAAAAAATAAACTAATATTAGAAACAGAATTGAAAGTAATTGCATTTTAATAATGATTTTAGACAGACAAATTTCAGTCAATTAAATAAGTATTTAATTGGCTTTAATATGTCTTTGTATACATATAAGAAAACGCCGTTTCCTAATGACCTACATACAAAAATTAAAAAAAAATATTTTGGGATTAGGACTTTTAGCAAATCTTAATATGTCAAAAATCATAAATTGTTTTTTATTTAATGAATAAAAACGAGGAAACAGGTTTTACTCGTATGTGCCATGAAAATAAGCATCACCAAAATTTGCATATCGACGGCTCCATTCTAAAACATGCTAAGTGAAAAAATCTAGTTTTGAGATAAACGCCTTCAAAGTTTTTTGTTGATATCTCGAAAACGGTAAGAGATAGAACCTTGAGGATTTTTGCGTTCATATTATTATTGCAACAGAATTCTTAAGTATATTTGAACTTTATAAATTTGTTGTAGAAAATACTTAAAAGTGACTTAAAATACTTTAGCATGTACACAAACCTATTACCTAGTCGTCTAAGTGGACTTAGCATCTTTTTGGTGGTCCTTTCTCACTTACATTGGTCGTCTAAGTACAGATAGCATGTTTTAGTTTGGAAAAAATTTAAAATTTTAATTTTTTTTTTACTTCTTAGAACGAAAATTGTTTTAAAATACTTAAATTAATAAAACAAATACTGAAATTTTTTTCTTTTTTTTTATTAAAAAAAAAATAATATTAATTCAGTTCATATACAAAAATCATAAAATATTTTTTTAATGGAAAACAAAAAAGTTAAAGTAACAACTTTTAATCATCACATTCTGAGTTGACTACACATTCGTTTGCAGCAAAGCTTTTGAGGTTTCGGTGGAAGTTTTGGTAAAACTTTGGAATTAGATTTTGGTCGCATAAATATAGCAGATCCTTATGTTTTGCTTCTGTTATTGGAAGAGTTGATGAATATGCTCTGGGTATGTCTTGAGGAATCGAATTTGTCTTTCTACGCCTTTTAGTTTCGTCATAAAGCGTAATTTCTTTAAAATCTTCATCGAATTGATATTTGTAAGATAATTTATAATTGTCTTCTTTATACACTCTAATTTCTCTGATTATGCATACACTTATTTTTTCATTTTTTGTATTTTTTGACCAATTCAAAGCAGAAACAAATTCCTTGAAGTCTGAAAAATCTTCATTTTCCATTTCAATTACGTTATATATGGGTTCATTCTTCTTTGAATTTCTTATTAAAGAGAACCATTCATATGGTGCATATATACGTTTGTTTTTCTTGGATTTTTCTATAAGAGCATGCACACTATCACCTTCATTCTGAGTATGACCTTTTTCGAGGAACTTGTGACTTACGTCAATATTCAGTTTAAGAGAAACCCATACGTAAAATGAAAAAACAATCTTGTTTTTATTTTGTCCGCCGCAATTATCGGACCAAAAATTAAATTTAGTGATACCTCTATTTTTGTTTTCAGTTTCTATAAACTGGTATAGACAGGTTGCAACTTCTGTAGCACCTTTCTTTGCAGTAGATTCATCCCATACAAAACATGACGCTTGTTTCGAGCTGAGTTCAAAAATGGTAAAATTATAAGCATGTAGCTTCCTCTTATAATAAAATGTGCTCACTTCAGCACAAGGGGACGAGAGAATTTTTTGGAAATCAAAGCACGCAGTTAGAACATTTACGTTGTCAGAACTCTCTTGTTTTTCAATATCTTTTAGTTCTCTAGCTTTTTGTTTGCAAAATAAATGCTGATTGATATCAGATTCAATAGCTTTCTTTTCGTCCTCATTCATGTTCTTATACTTTTCGCATAAGTCGCATTGGTCCTTTTTCGGAATGTAAAATGATATATTAAACGAATCATGAAAAGTATCTCGATACTGTCTTACTGTTGCCTTTAGTTTTAAAACATGAGCATTTTCTGAAAACCATTTATCATACAATCGATACATTTGCGCTATTGATGATATCTCACCTCCCAGGTACATCTTTCTTGATTCTTGACGACAATAGTGAGATTCTACTAAGGGAAACGCATTGATATGCTGTTTTACTATCTCTTTTATTTGAATATTTTTTCCATTTGATTTAGTATGCTTTCCTCTTTTGTCAGGCGATAAATGTAATGGGTTTAAATGTTTCTTGCGTACTACAGTTTCAATTGTCTGATGTGTTATTGAAAGTGTATTCAAAAACATCGGTTTGCATACGGCTTCTTTTACTCCTTTGCCAAGAAACTAAAGAAACTAAGGAAGTACGTCCTTGATTCAGTTTTTCGTGAATTAACACTATTTCTGCAAACCTTTTTTTTGTGAAATGTAATTAATTGCGAAATATAGGATCTTTGAAGATCTTGATTGCCAATATTATAAAAGTAATTAAAAATGTACTTTCTATTTTCTTCGGACACTCTTTGTGAACATTTCATTCTGCAGGAGTCTCCACAACCTTTTTTTAAAACTTTTTCAGTCTTCAAAACACCATTTCCATTGTAATATTGCTTACCTTGACTTTTTAGGACTTTTGCCTCATTTTTGCGCCATTGAGATGTTCGTTTTTGTCTCTTAAGTAAAATTTGTTCAGTTGGTGTATCAAAATTTGGGTTTAATATTATTTTTGTATTTTTTGGTGTTATCGGACTGCATGATGGAGCTGATACTGAAGATGACCCTGCTAGAGATGATTCTGCATCAGATGATTCTGCACCAGATAGTTGATAGCATTCGCTTGAGCTTCCGCGGAATGGTTCTAAAAGTGGATGGGTTACTATTTTATTATAATAAACTGAATAAAAATATAGTTTATATGTAATAGAAATTACCGAGATCTTCCAAACTGTTGTCACTTTCACTACAATCCATATTGTACGATATTTCATTTGATATGCTAGGTGACATTCCAGATGATTTTAAATTGGATGAAGAAATATGTTCCAATACACTTTCTATTAAAATACTTTAATATAATTATTCACATTACTTTGCTAAGTTTTTTTTTTTTTTAAATTACTTACCAATGTTTCTCTTATTATTGTGTTGGGGTTGTATTTTTGGTTCTGATTCTTCTTTTTCTAAGAGAAACCCGGTTAATTTTATCTTATAATGTTTAATATAAATGAATAATACCGTTCAATTTGTTTATGGCCAATTGCAGAATTTTTCTTGCGCGAGAACTCATTATATTTAGAAAAAAACACAATTATGTGCACCTGTTCTGTTCACAACTTTATCCAAACTAAACAATGTTATGTACACTTACACGACGATAGTGATATTTTGAATTAGGGGAAAAACCTATTAAGTGCACTTAGAGATGAAAAAAGATGTACTAAACTGTATTACGTCCATGCTAAGTATACATAGAGAACGCGAAAAAGTAAATGTCCATTCTATAACATGCTAAGTACTTTTAGCATAAAACAAAAAAAAAAAATATTTCCAAACTAAATCATGCTAAGTGTACTTAAAATATTTAAATAGGGAGGCTTTTCAAACTTGATAAATTATGCTAAGTACATTTTGCTTATAACTTTTGATAGGATAGTCCGATTACTATCAAAATTTTACAGAATCTAAGATAAGAAACGATGAACTCAGAAATTCTATTCCCAGCAAAACATGGCATGTCGACTTAGCATGTTTTAGAATGGAGCCATCGATATAACTGTTATGAATTAAATACTACTTTTATGTATATCGGGACTAGGTCCAAAAAATTATCCTGTCATGACCACATGTGCAATGTCACTAATGTGTATTTCTTGAAAACGTATATAACTTTCAGTAAACATCTTTTAATGGACGGGGAATTATAACTTGACGTGTTGCTAAGCAGTTTTTTTTTTGTAGTCTGATAACGCAATCCTATCTATACACCACACTTAGCCCGACAGTGTAGTTTTTTCTTCGAAGTTGTCTTGCATGTCAGGAGTTTACGATATTCTATTTAATAACTGGCGTCTTTCGCGAATCGCATATACATATATTCAAGTGCGTTTATATTCAGTCAAAAAAGTACTGAGAATTTGTCAATAAAGCTTGTGATATTCAACAAAATATTCATCACGACCAAACCTAAACTTCTGGAAATTTTTTTTTTTTTTGTGGATTCGTATTTAACCGCCCAACATTTCTAAACAAAAGTGTCTTCAAAAATATTTTTTTCAATTCCTTCAAGGAAAAAATCCATGGGACATATATATACCAAAATTAGTGAGCAACTAATTTACTCCGCTCAAACCAAGTCAGTGATTTTTGTTTTTGTTTTTTTACATAAATAACTGTAGTTTTGGATTTGTACGAGGGCGGGTCAATAAGTCCGTGGCTTTTCGAACTTCCCTCGTAGTTATATGAAATGCAACACCGCTTCCCTCAAGCACCACTTGTTAGTAGACTATTGTAAAATTTTGAGCAAGTTCCGTAATTCACTTTGCGTTTAACAGCTGTACAAAACATACAACGTCGTGAATTTCGAATGCTCATTAAACATTACTTTATACAAAAAAAAAAAACCGTCAATCTAACCAAAGAAAAGCTTGATAAATGCTATGGATACTCTGCACCATCGATTTCAAAGCTAAAAATGTGGTTTACTGCCTTTCGTTGTGGTCGCACAAATACAAATGACGTTGATCGTTCTGGACGGCCAAAATACAAGAGACTTTGCCAACCATGGTCAGGATCGGTCCATTTTTGGACCTAGTCCCCATATAGACATAACATCCGATATGAACTTTTTCATATCTGCAGCCAAAAAAATTAATAAATATGCCACTCAATTTTGGTTTATGCTTATTTTCTGTATCCAACTAGTTGGTCCTAAGAGATAGGGATTGTAAGCGCATGGTATAGGGTATCGTCTAGTCGGTCTACACTGACTAGACGATACCATATTCCATGCAATTCAAAAGAGTGTGTTATATACAACTTTGCTGAGGCAATAACTGGATATAAAAACTAAGCCTAAGTCAAAATTGTTATTAACTTGTATCATGCAGAGATGAAAAAGTTCACCTCTTTAAATTTTGTATAGGGACTAGGTCAACAAATTGACATATCATGACCATATTTTTTCAAAAACTTATCAAATTAAAAACAAGTAAGAAAATTATAGTCGGTCTAGACCGACTATACGATACCCTATACCATGCGTTTAGAGACCCTATCTCTTAGGCCCAACTAATTGGATATAGAAAATAAGCATAAACCAAATTTGAGTGGGATTTTTATTAATTTTTTTGGCTGCAGATATGAAAAAGTTCATATCGGATGCTATATCTATATGGGGACTCGGCCCAAAAATGGACCGATCCTGACCATGTTTGGTAAAGTCTCTTGTATTTTGCAAAAATATATACAAGAATGAGAAGAATCAGTGCAATATTTTTGTTTTTTGATAGATTTAAGTGAAGATCGGGAAGCAGCTCTATATGGGGCCTATGACTAAGAGTTGCCCAATAGGGATCATTTTTGGACAAACCAAACCAAATTTGACTAAGATTTGTAAGATAATTTGGATCTTATGGCAATATATGTTGATTTCATAGGGGTCATTTGTATGGGGGCTAGGTCTGAACATGGACCGATTCTCACCAATTTCAATAGCGTTCATCCCATGGCCGATAAAAGATCAAATACCAAATTTCGTCAAAATTTGATTACAAGCTTTACACGGACACACAGACGGACGGACGGACGGACGGGCATCGTTAAATCGAATCAGATAGTGATTCTGATTCGATCGGTATAATTAAAGATGGGTGTAGGTCAAATATTTTTGGTTGTTACAAACAGCAGCACAAAGTCATTATACCCAAACCAAATAGTGGTATAGGGTATAAAACAAGTAAGAAATTATAGTCGGTCTAGACCGACTATACGATACCCTATACCATGCGTTTAGAAACCCTATCTCGTAGGCCCAACTAACTGGACATAGAAAATAAGCAAAAACAACATTTGAGTGGGATTTTTATTAATTTTTTTGGCTGCAGATATGAAAAAGTTCATATCGGATGCTATATCTATATGGGGACTAGGTCCAAAAATGGACCGATCCTGATCATGTTTGGTAAAGTCTCTTATATTTTGCAAGAATATATACAAACAAAATTTGAGAAGAATCAGTGCAATATTTTTGTTTTTTAATCTTTTAATAGATTTAAGTGAAAATCGGGAAGCAGCTCTATATGGGGCCAAAGGGATCATTTTTGGACTACTCATTAGTGGATGTAATGAACGCATATTAACCCAATTTGAGTAAGATCTATATGATAATTTGGATGTTATGGCAATTTATGTCGATTTCATAGGGGTAATTTGTATGGGGGCTAGGTCTGAACATGTACCGATTCTCACCAATTTCAATAGCGTTCATATCATGGCCGATAAAAGCCTATATACAAAATTTCATCAAAATATATTCATATTTGCGACCTGCAGTTTGATTAAAAAGTTTACATGGACACACAGACGGACGGACGGACGGACATTGTTAAATCAACTCAGAAAGTGATTCTGATTCGATCGGTATAATTAAAGATGGATCTTGGTCAAATATTTTTGGTTGTCACAAACAGCAGCACAAAGTCATTATACCCAAACCACATAGTGGTATAGGGTATAAAAATCTATGTAATATTTTTGTTCTTTTATAGGGTTTATTTTTAGACTACTGATCAAAGGGTAAAATACACACATATACGCCAAATTTTATCGATATATCTTTAAAAAGCTATATAGCTTCAAAATCAAATGAAAACTCGCCAAGAAAATATCAAATGCGCCCGACCACTTTTGTGCCAAAGAAACCTAAGTCGTGAAATTTGAAGGAAATCTTTTCAACTTCAATATATTAATTTAAGCCATAATTTTTTTGGTAACTATACCTCGCAGCACTCAGACATGAAGTATTGTTTTATTACAACGTTTTTAACCTATGCAAAATTAGACCACATATGGAAATTTTTTTGATAAAATTTTGAAAACTCGTTCTTTAATTTTTAAAAAATTTCAAAAATATAAATATGTTAAATATATGCTAGACATTAACTGTGTGAATTTTTAAGTAAATTGCTCTGCCAGAATTTTTTTTACAAAGATTTCTTTTTGCGGCTTTCAAGAAAAATTAGCATTTTGTGAAATATTTAGTAAATGTACTCTTTCTAAATACTTTGTATCAATTTTCTTCTTTTAAATGTTATATTTTATCTTAATAGCCTAGGGTTTCGGGAAAAAATTATATGACCCCATTATCCCTTTTGTACTTGGGGTCACATATGACCCCAAACTAATAAAAGACAATTTATTAAAAAAATTCAAATATTTTGTAAGTGCTGTTGAATTTTTAGATGTGACACTTAGAATATAATAACCAAAAGGGCAAGTCTCCTATGCTAAAAATTTGGATTAAGTCGAGCAACGTTTACCCTTTCCTTGCCGAGGCCAAACTTTGAATTTTGACATATTAAAAAAAATTAATTGTTCTAGTAAACTAGATTAAACCATACTATGGGTTGGGAAATAAAATTGTGCAATAGGTTAAAAACGTTCTAATTAAAGAATACTTCATGTTTGAGTGCTCCTAGGTATACTCTCCAAAAAATTATGGCTTTAGTTAATTTCTTAAAGTTGAAAAAATCCCCGTCAAATTTCACGACATAGTTATTTTTTGGCACAAAAAATTAAACTATGGAACGAAATTTTCCTAAAATTTGAAAAGAGTAATATTTTCGCAATATAAACACAATTGGAATTTTAAGCCGCGTTGATTCACCTCTAAGTTTTTTTTGATTGACCCAAAACTTTGTATATCTCAGTTTTGTTTTGCTATTCGCATATTTCTCGCGGGGTGAGATCGAGAGTTTGAACACTTTTTTTTATTAAGGGCCACCCTAATGTATATATATGTATATGATAATCTGTATCTTATGGCCAATTAAGTCGATCTGATACGAGATATTTGCACTATTCTCAATACCATTCTTCCTATGGCCATACCGAAAACAGATTCATTGTGACTGCCGCAGTTATTAACAACCGAATTACGATGAAGTAATTAATCGAAATTCGGATTGATTTTGATTAATATTCTGTTGTCTTAACAGTGAATATTTTATCAAAGTAGAAAATTGTTGATCATGATTAAATTTATGTAGATACAGTCAGTGTGTAGGATTATTGTTTATTGTTATTTGTTACACACATGAGAGTTTGTAGTAATCGTATCAAGAGATAGTTTTAATTACTTGTATAAGAACGATATTTTATTAATATCTTTTATTAATTTCTATTTGTTTTCAGATTTCGCCGCAAATACTTCAATAAGACTTTATTTGGTTTGCTCATAGCATTGATGATTATATTATTAATAATTATCATAGTCTTAAGTGTATTATTAAGTGAGTATTTTAACCGCAATTAATAATTTAAAATGCAGTCACGTTTTTGGTTTAAAAATCTATCGGCTAAAGTTAGTCATGTCAAGAATTTAATGTTAAAATATCATTTTATATATAAAAAGATAAAATTGAGATTGAAATAAGTTCATTTATTTCACAATTGTGCACAATTTACACTCTAATTATTTCAAGTGATTGTTTTTCAGCAAAGATGAAAATTCGAAAATTAAACTTACTAGATCCAACCTGTGACATTAAGAGGGGGGAAGATCAGTGAGATCTAAGTTCGATACCTCAGATAGTTCGTCCAGTATGTACTTGCCTAGCCTTCTGAATATAATACTACCCAAAGCTTCGCACTCGTAGAAGAGACGATATACTATCTTCTGTCCTTTCAAGGTGTTCCGCAGCTATGGATGCGATAGTTTTTCTATCTTCCGAGTCTTGCTGCGTATTTACCGATTAGCCAATGATCCATTAACATGGCCGCAAGTCTTGATATGTCCTTTCTATTCCTACTGGGGAGAGATCTAGCCCGCCTTTAGTTATAGTAAGGCCATGTCTGCTTAGCAGTCATACATGTGTCAATATTCTTCCATCATTATTTCGCTGCCGTTAGGAATTGTACAAATATTCCTCCCTGTAATGACGAAAGTCGGTACACCTCGTTTTCGTCTACACCTCACTTATTTTTATATATATATATATATAAATTTATCATTTATATATTAATATGTAAAAGCAGTAAATAACAGTAATTGCAATCCACATTTACTTCTCTAAACCATAGCCTCTATATATGTTAGAGCGAGAAGGAAGATAAACACACCACTCCGAGGTGAGTTATAAAATTGTTCACCACATCAACATACTATAAAAGGTGAAACAATAACCAAACTCGAGGAGTCGATCGTCGGCGGTGGTCGAGTACACATCGCAGTAATAGTGCGCGTGTTTTAATTCTAGTGCCTTCGCAGGTTTCTCTCCGCAGTTTAGAGAAGTGCATCCGCAGGTTTCTCCCCGCAGTTTAGAGAAGTGCCTACGCAGGACTCTCCCACGCGATCAAACGAATTGCCTACGCAGGTTTCCCCCGCAGTTTCGAGAAGTGCCTCCGCAGGTTTCTCCCCCCCAGTTTAGAGAAGTGCCTCCGCAGGTTTTTCCCCGCAGTTTAGAGAAGTGCTTACGCAGGTCTCTCCCACGCGATCAAACAAAGTGCCTACGCAGGTTTCCCCCGCAGTTTAGAGAAGTGCCTTCGCAGGTTTCTCTCGGCAGTTAAAGAAGTGCTCTCACCAGGTATCACTATCCAACGGCAAGGGTCCCGGATTTTTGACAACTATAGAAGTACCTACTCCAGGTTTCTCGCTCTTCCCCAGGAGGAGTACCAACCAACCATTACATTTATTCAAATTATTAATTACCATTATTAGTTATAAATCATTAATTATAACCGAAAATAAAATAAAATAAGCCACGACACTCTAAACATTGAAAGAACTCGTTTTTATTCCTCTCTGTCTCATGCAAGAATATAAATTTCTGCAACGACCCCGACCCCCGCGAGCTATACCCTAGCAACCGGAGGAAAACTCGTCGTTACAAAGGTTTGTTATCTTTGACAGTCCCTCCTTGCACTGCACTACCAAAACGGAAGATGCAATATGAGAGTTAAAAGAGAGGGAAAAGTGCCGCTTGACTGTTGGCATCCCTCGACCTTATGTGCGTATAAAATCGTACAAGCATTTCTGATCGCCAGAAGGACAATAGCATTGTCCGGTAATCTATAAGAGAGCTGAATATAAAGATAACAGACAAAAACGCCATTCCCGATACCAAAAGTCCTCTTCGAGCCATCAATGAAGACGCTAGTGTTATACCCTGCCATTGGATTACCCCTATCCTGGTACTTTCTTGGAGGGAACTTGATCTGAAACGAACTTTCGAAACCTATTCTACGTGTAAAATAGTCAGACGCTAGCCATAAATTATGCGGTAAATTATTAGAAGGATAGCATGTCCATGAACTTGTAGCAGCTAGTCGCGCTGCATTATTAGCAGATGTTGCCATTATACGCAAGTCAATAGAAATAATCTGTATTCAGGCATTGGGATTCAGGTCCAGATTTTGCCAGTTACTCTAATGCATTCTGATTTTTGCACTTTATGTATTAATGAACTGGCTGCTCGGACAGTAAGTCCACCATGCTACAGTACCATGACCGTATACATCCAAAAACCATTTTTGGACTCAAACCTTACTTCAATCCGAAAGCTGCCCTTGCCTTTTTAACTCTGCGTTCGAATTCCAATTTCCATGAGAGTTTAGAGTCCATGATGATTCCAAGACATTTGTATTGTCTGATGGGGTAACTTCGCAGATTTCAGCCGCGGAAGTCTGAATCTTGAATTGGTTTTCACGGTAAAAGGTTCCAGTTTTCTTTTGCTTGGATTCACTCCTAGACCACTACTGCTGGCCCAGTTATTGAGAGTATTCAGAGCAGTGGTCATGATGTCATTTATCATGCCGAAGAACATATCGTTCTATGTCTAGGAATGTTGGCATAGTGTATTGTTTAAAAATGTAAAAGACGAAAGGAAAGTGTTAGAAAAACAAAAGATGATCACAAAAAAATTTGGTGAGGAAAGTTGCATGCAGTTTACGAAAGCAAAATTGTTGTTATGGATGTTTCTGCACGTCAAACAGACTTCCGTACGGTCTTTTGTCCTCAATATTATACTGTATTTGAAGGACAGATACTTCCAGATTAGCAAACATTTATTGGTGGTGAAAAGTTAGGTTCGCAGTATCTTGCCTAGCAGGTTATTTGTCAAAGCGAGGGATGCCTCCGAAACCACAATAAGCAACGCGGTTCCTACGTTAAGGGCGTGCATCCTCTAGGTCGGCTAGGGTGGGTAAGTGGGTGGCGGTGACGTTTATTCGTAAAAAAAGCTAAGAAAGTATATACGAAAATATAATTAATATTATTTTTGCCAACGGTAGGGTATTCAATTAATCGTTTAATTTTTAATTGCTCTACTAACCGAATTATATGATTGTTTTTAAATTGATTGGATAATAAAAATAAAACCAAACCGCGCATTTATTTTACATATTTTAGTATTTCATTTTATTTATTTATAATATTATTATGTATATTAAATGAGATCTTTTCAGTTATTTGAAAAATGCAATTTTAAATTTGCTTACATTAATCGGTTCATAGAATAATGGTTAATCGATTGACTGCTCTATCTAATGGTAATAACGCACAAGCTAACATGCTTTAAGATTAATACAGAAACGTTGGCATAATTTCTTCAGATCAATAACTCTTATATATGCTCACCCTCTAAAAAATACCTACAATTAACCCATCACATTAATTCTGCATAAATATATTGTATAAAATAGGCAAAAAATCAATTAGTACAATATGCCGCAGCAAAGAATGTCTGAGGACTTCGGCAAGCCTAATATACTCAATGGACGAAGAGACTGATCCCTGTGAAGATTTTTATCAATTTACTTGTGGTCGCTGGGCTGATGAACATCCCCGACCCGATTCTGTAACATCAAACGATTGGTTTCGTGAGAGACAAGCCAAGATAATGCGTCAATTACGACAGTTTTTAAAACAAAATATATCGGACACAGAACCAGAAGCAGTGACCAAAGCTAAACACATGTATAGAGCTTGTATGGATACAGAAACACTAGAGGATAGAGAAATGGAACCACTTGTGCATTTTCTTCAAGAATTCAAATTACCCCTCATACCAAGTTCGTTGAATTTAACTCTAACCAAAGAATCAGCTAAGAAATATAATCAAACCGAAAAGTTTAGTTGGCTAAACTCAATGGTTTTGATAAAAAAGTATTTAGGTATGGACTTAATCGTTGGATTTGATATATTTCCGGATCCCTTGAATAGATCCATTAATCGTATTGCATTGGGAACACCAGAAGCAGACTCATCACTGCCTTTGTAAGTTGGGATATCAGTTATTCACAAGATTTTAATTATAAAATTTTTTTCTTTCAGTAATAAAGATGATGTTCACAAAATTTTATATAAAGCTCGCAAAAAAAATATATTCGGTGAGGATGACAATGATGATAATGATCCAGAGGGTCGTGAAGAAGAAGAAGAGGAGTCTGCGAAAGAAACATCAAGTGGTTTAGAAGCCTACATTTCGTATATTAAGAAAGTTATTGAAATTTATGTTTTATATTTGGATCCCGATGCAAATTCTGAAGATATTGAAGAAAATGCCGCAGTAATGAGCATGAATGCAGTTAAGGTAGCTCGAAAAATTTATAAGGTAATTTCTTATCAGTATATTTTTAATAAGCACCTTAAAAATAATGGCTGTTCATCTTAAGATAGTTTTCTGAGATTATGGCAATTAAAAAGATTTAAGATTAAGTTCAACTTATCTTTAGGTGCAGCATTAAAATATACATAAAACGAAAATTTCTTTATTTTGAACGATCGTCTTAAAAGTTCCCAAAATCTAAGTGAAAATTTTAAGTACTCGTATCAAGTGGGACTGGTACCTCAAATACAAAAACAAGTAAGAGTGTTAAATTCGGCTGTGCCGAATCTTTGATACCCTCCACCTCGGTTTGAGTCTTGATAATAAATGTAAATGAAAAAGTAAACAATTTGTTAAACTTAATACCAAATTATTTCAGCAAATTCTTTGGGTTGGTTTTCTTCTTTTCTATTATTTCGGATATATTTCGGTGTTTCCTTTTTGGTCATCGTGGTTGCTGATCGGCATGCATTTTGGTTATATACCTATATGCATGCGTTTCCGGTTATATGACATAACTTCTCGTTTAATTTAGTTTTTGCTAATTAAATAGCTTGCCCTAACCTCCATTGCAAAGGTAATGGTTGTGTAGAGTGGCTATATGCATTAAATCGTGCTAATTCGAGATGGCTGTATAGTTTCTTTTAACTGGCCAAATATTTCTTCATTGTGGCCATATAGGTCGGATGGAGTAACAAAATAATAACCAAAAAAAAAGCTCTCTCAACTTTTTTTTAAAATATTGCCATATTTTGAAAACATAGAGAATAAATTTATAATAATAAATAATCAAATTAGGGATGAAAAACGCAAAAAACGAAAAGTCCCAAACATTTTAAATAAAATAATTTAATGTTATCTTTATTTTCTGAAAAACTTCAAATTTTCATCCAAAAAAAATTGTGAAAATTTATATATAAAAAATAACATTCTCATAAAATTACGTCTACTTATGTAACAATTTTTATGTTAGCAATTCTTAAATATCATTTGAAGTTTTCTTAAATTCATTGAATTTAAATTAATATCGACAAATCTGTTTTTCTATTTATTTAAATTGTAAAGGAGTGGCATCTCTGTCAAAATAAGCGAAAAACACAAAGAATAGAAAAAAACAAATTACTTCGTGTTTGACAGGATGATTTTATGTTTATGTTTAATATCTTTATTTTTTTTACTAATATTTCTGTTTATTTATTTGAAAATGAAATAATGAATTGAATATTTAATTTTTTTATTTATATAAAAAAGTTTTTTAATTAAAGCAAAATATTTTCACTATTTCATGATTTTTATTTATGTATGACGACATTTCAACCTAAAAATTTAAGTTTTTATCGATTGGATAAACAACACAAAAATGGTTGTCGTTTAGATAACAACAACAGCTGACTTTAACAATAGCGAATATCGTTTCAAAATTTTACTGATAATTTTGCAATTTTCTTTTTTTTTACAATTCGACTATCGTTAAAAGAAGTTACTGAATCGCGGTACTGAAAAGTTATTAATATCTCCTGAATGGCAATATTTTTTTTAAATGTAAACATTTTTAAATGTAAAGATATTTCTAAATTTAAAATTATTATTTCCGACGTTTTGATATGATTTTCTGAAACTCAATTAATATTTTCTAATTTATAATTGGAAATTTTATTTTCAGTTTTTATTATAATTGATATTTTCTTAAATTTGAATGGAAAATTTAAAAAGTGAAATTTTGTATTTATGTGAATAATAATGCTTTATTAATTATAAACAATTTTTAAAAATTAGATGTAATCGCAATCAGATATTTTATAGGTAAAGCAGAATAATAATTCTATATAACTGTGTAGAACTGTTTTGTAAGCAAAAAACTCATTGACGAACTCGGTAACTCTATTTTGTAAAGACAACAAAAAGTTAACCCCCCAATCTCACATCACACTGAAATTGTAAAATCGTTGTGTACGTATTATCAACGAAAAATTGTTCGAATTAGTCGAATCCATCGCCACTAAATTTTATGCTCAAACATCTGACTGCGATCTCATTTTTAAAATGTTGTCGAAGTGTAAACTTGAAAAAATTTGTATACTTCTCTCTCTTATTTTATTTTAAGTAGAGTTACCAAGTTTATTATACAGGCACATGTTTGAGGGAAAATGTTTACATTTATTATTATTAGTATTATTTTAATAATAGTTAATAATATTTATGCTCTATAATTAACAAACTTTCGTTTTGGTATGCGCATTTCAAAAAATAAATCATTATAATAGATTTAACAAGTTAAAACTTTAATTACAATTTTACAGAATCCAGTAAATTAGCATTAAATTTATAACAGGGTAACATTAATCATCGTTAGTGTCTGCCACTATTCGCACGAAAAATTTGGTGCCATTAGTGTGACCACTTCGGAAAATGTGTGTGTATTAGTAAAAAAAAATGTGAGTGTATTGAGTTTTTCGAACTTGCAGTGTGATGTGAGATTGGTGGGTAATATGCCAAACTTATGTTCATATTTGTAAAAGAATAATGAAAAAACGTATGAAATAAAAGACCAACCCGTGTATACTCTTAACATTGTTCTGTATGATATCTAGTTGAAAATATTAACATTCATGTTAAAGTAGAAATAACTATTGCAAAGCTAATTAGAACAAACAAAAATTATGGCGGCATCTACTGTGGCATAGTCACGCTGAGCAAAATGAAGTGACACTCTGTTAATACAAAAGAAATGTATTTTCCCCACAACAAAATACTGCAGAATTTTATGTAAATAAAATAACCGATTTATTTCTAACATGCAGTTACTATCAATATACATACATACATATATATAATATATGTACATTATTTGTATTATTTAATATGTGTATGTATGTATATTTAAATATTACACACAAAAAATACAACATCAAACGTTATTTTTGTGTTTTTCTCTTTAAATAAATTAATACATAAATTTTTTTGCTAAATTTACATTTGGGCAATTCACAACAGGTGTTGTATATTGTATGTTGTATTGAAATACACAATACAATCATTTGTTGTGAACACTCAGTTGTATTTTCATATTGTAAAACGCTTTCTTTAGTAATTTTCGATCCAACGAGGAAAGATCGCTTCGTCGCTTCTGCTATTTTGTATAAGAGAAAACACTTGTCAGTGTTTGCTTTTTGGTCGTGAGATATACCCTGGAGTTTTAGTTACGTACCTCTTGCATTTTAATTTATAATGAAAAAAAAAAAATGTTAAATGTTTTGGTTGGTACTGAAAGAGAAAATACATACTAAAAATATAAACATTAATTTTTATATAAATAAACTTATCGATGTATTTGCGTTATTTGCATTATTTGCCATATTTTATTTTATAATTATTTATGCTGATAATATTCTATGTATTTGTTTTTTCTTTTTCATAAAAACTGGCATTCACTTGGAACTGATATGTTATGATACAATATACAACATTTACAAAACATAACAAATGAAGTTGGATCGTGTATCAGATTTTTCAGTGAAAATTACCAACAACAATTTTACACTATTGTAAAGTGATACACGATACAAGAGATACAACGATACATTACCCATTGTGAATTGCCCAATTTTTTTTTTTATTAACAACTAGGTATTTTAGCATTATTTGCTTTAGATGTTGGTGAATTTTTACTCCCTTTATATTAACTCGTAGTGTCTGCTTGTCGAAAAAATTTTGGATCGATTTTAACCACTTTCCCGTGACCCAATCGATCTGAAATTTTGCAGGCAGGCAGGCTTGTGGCAATGACAGAAATGATGCCAAAACAATGGAAACTTTTAAATTTTTCTACCAGAGTTGATAAAAAAATGTGTTTGTTTTTCTTATATTATTACCATAACGACCACAAAAACAACAAGTCCAGCTATGAAAACAATGCAACATTTAGAATAACAACAAGAACAATATAGAAGTATCATGTTTTTCATTTTTTTTTTTATTTTTCAGAGATTTCCCTGGACCTGTTCCACCGATTTTAATGATTTTTGAAGTAGAAATCTTTCCATGAATTTGGTGAAATATTCTCACTAAAAATGATCACTGTAGCTGCACTATTGAGGGCGTGATCGTGACAAGAACAACATAGAAAATTATTTTTTTTTCAAGACTTTTTAGTTCTTCATTCAAATCTCGGGCCCTAATCGACCGATTTGGACGATTTTAAATAGCAAACTTCTCAGGATGTTAGTGAATCATTTTTATGTCAACGAGTACCCTAGCTGCCGGATTGATGCCGTCATCGTGATTTCCACAGACGGACAGACGGACATCGCTATATCAACTCCGGTTGTTATAAGGATCACAAATATATAAATTTTATGGGGTCCAAAATTTTTTTTCTAATTATACCCTCTGCACACTGGAGTGGAGGGTATAACAACTCTACAACAGCAACAATGACAGTCATATGTTTTTCAAATAGGAAAAAACTGTTTATGTGTTAGTTTCGGTCATTCCCCAGTATGCATTGAAATATTATTTCTCCAATGTTGGAGAAAAGTTAAGTTCTTAAATTGATGTCAAATGTAATTCTCAACTTGGGTTGAACAATTTTTCTCCTTGTTTGCTTTCAACTTGACATCAAGTTGAGATTTAACATTTTTTTCAATCTTTGAGAAACATTTTTACTCTCAATTGGATATCCAACACTTTTCTCCACTTGAGACCAAACATTTTTTCAACTTGAATACGATTTGTGTTAAGTCTGAGATATTATTTAAATATGTCATAAATAATAAATTAAATTAAAAAATGCCAAAAAAGTACAAATAAATCATTGATATATTTTTAATTATTTTTGCCTTTTGTCGAATTTTTCAAAAAATGTACAACTAATTAATTCATTTATTTTTAATTCTAGATTTTAAAAAATGTACATAATATGTAGATTTAATGTTAAATATGTACATAGTAATGTTAAATATATAATGAAATTAAATTGAAACATTAAAAAAAGTACATTGTTTTCATTTCTAAAATTAGTATAATATTTTTTAATATGGCAATTCCGTACCTTCCATTTGATACCGATTGGAAATATTTCTTTGCTATCAAGTTGAGAATCACAAATTTCTCAATTTGATAACTATGAAAATCGCCATATAAAAAATGTGCCTTTTAAGTTGAGAAGACTATATTCGAACTATTGAGGGCATTTGAGAATTAACGTTGGAGATTTGAGAAATGTATTTGATCTCAAATGCACCTCAAGTTGATAGCAAACAAAAATGTTTATTGGGACATTTATTGAAGGGTCGTTTGCACACACACAAAAAATAGAAAATAAATTGTCAATAAGCAAAGCAAGTGGCTTCGAAATTCGATGATGCCAGTTAATCATTTTTTGTTCACGCGGAATTTATAATTGGAGGAATTTTTTTCTCGAGAAATGTATTTTCCGTGAGAAAGAAATTCCTTGAGAATATTCATAATTGGGATGAATAACTTTTAATTGGAACTTTTAAGTCAGAATAAATCATAATTCTAGTTAGATATTGGTTAATATTTAATTAGAAAAAATATTGTGGTGGCATCTACGCAATTATTGAGGCAGTCACGGAAAAATTAAATGCAAGTCTGTTTTTTTTAAATATAACAAAAATGGATTTTCCCTTTAACAAAATATGGCAGAATTCTTTATAAATGAAATGGAAAATGGAAAATCAATTTTGTGCTAATTCTTAACAAAATTAATAAAATATATATATATATGTATTATTATATTTATTAATATTTGTAATTTTATTTGACACAATTTCACACACAGTTTTACAGATCAACTGTTTTCAACTGATTTAGAAGTTTTCTGTTTTTGAAACAGTAGTGCCAATTTGTAACATTTTGTGATGTAATGAACATCGCAGAATAATAAGTTAATACACAATAAAAAATATTAAATTTTTAAGTTTTATATACATATTGCAATAAAAAAAACTTTGGTAAATTTACTTTGAAGATGGTCAGATATGAATGAGAAAAAATATATAGACATTTTAGAAAAGCACATTTAATGTAAAACTTTATGCACAAAATATATGGGTTTTTGTTTTGTTAGATTTATAGTCATTTTTCAGACATATTGCAATTACTACTGTAATTAATATGCAATTTTTTTAATTTTGTTTAAATGGTGCGTGGTAGAGAAGAAGAAAGCATATATTTCAAAAATTCATAACTGCACTGTATTCTTAATCGGACCGGTTTCTGGCATTTCAGCCTTCATCAGCGATTTATTGAACATTGTGATAATTGTTATGTTTTAATTGAATAGGTTGTTTCTATATGAAAATTTTTTCTACTTAGGGCGGCCGTGAGGTTTTGAACCGTGAACTTCACATACACTCGTACTTGCACTTTTTGGTCAGCGCTTTAACACACTCACCTAAAGTCAGGCCTACGAGCAGTGTGGTTAGTTTTCAGTTTTCGTACCATACAGCTTTACTTTGTATTAATTTCAGAAGATACAACTCTGTCCAAACAAACAATCGTTATTTTTGAATTTTTAATATTTTTTTGCATTTATACTTCTAATTTCCACTATTCTCAGTTTTCGTAAGAGTTGTCATATGTGATGTACGGTTTTTGTACATACCTACATATGCACTTTACATATATTTGAGATGACGCTGTGAAGCGAAGAAAATTTTTTTTTTTTTTTTTTTTTTTTTTTTTTTTTTTGTTTTGTTAGATTTATAGTCATTTTTCAGACATATTGCAATTACTACTGTAATTAATATGCAATTTTTTTAATTTTGTTTAAATGGTGCGTGGTAGAGAAGAAGAAAGCATATATTTCAAAAATTCATAACTGCACTGTATTCTTAATCGGACCGGTTTCTGGCATTTCAGCCTTCATCAGCGATTTATTGAACATTGTGATAATTGTTATGTTTTAATTGAATAGGTTGTTTCTATATGAAAATTTTTTCTACTTAGGGCGGCCGTGAGGTTTTGAACCGTGAACTTCACATACACTCGTACTTGCACTTTTTGGTCAGCGCTTTAACACACTCACCTAAAGTCAGGCCTACGAGCAGTGTGGTTAGTTTTCAGTTTTCGTACCATACAGCTTTACTTTGTATTAATTTCAGAAGATACAACTCTGTCCAAACAAACAATCGTTATTTTTGAATTTTTAATATTTTTTTGCATTTATACTTCTAATTTCCACTATTCTCAGTTTTCGTAAGAGTTGTCATATGTGATGTACGGTTTTTGTACATACCTACATATGCACTTTACATATATTTGAGATGACGCTGTGAAGCGAAGAAAATTTTTTTTTTTTTTTTTTGTTTTGTTAGATTTATAGTCATTTTTCAGACATATTGCAATTACTACTGTAATTAATATGCAATTTTTTTAATTTTGTTTAAATGGTGCGTGGTAGAGAAGAAGAAAGCATATATTTCAAAAATTCATAACTGCACTGTATTCTTAATCGGACCGGTTTCTGGCATTTCAGCCTTCATCAGCGATTTATTGAACATTGTGATAATTGTTATGTTTTAATTGAATAGGTTGTTTCTATATGAAAATTTTTTCTACTTAGGGCGGCCGTGAGGTTTTGAACCGTGAACTTCACATACACTCGTACTTGCACTTTTTGGTCAGCGCTTTAACACACTCACCTAAAGTCAGGCCTACGAGCAGTGTGGTTTTTTGTTGTTTCGAATTTAACTGTGGCTCTAAGTGAAAAGTTTTAGACCGATCGTATATTACATCTTGAGGATCCTCACCTAATATTTTCAAATATTTTAAATTCTTTTTAACTCATTTAACCTCATTACGAAAATAGTAAAACAGTAAATATGGAAAATCCACGCACCTCAAAAAATTGTTTTCTATGAAATAAATTAAAGACATTTCATATTATACAATTTTCTTTCAAAAATGTATCAATTATTGCAAATTTGAAATTTGACATATAGTAGTTGTACATATATTTGTATAGATTTCGCAGTATGAAAAGAACTATTATTTCTTTATTTAGAATATATGTAAGTATTGCTCGCAAAAAAATGCAACATCATGAATGAAACACATAGACGACTGCTGGCAGCAGCATTTGTAGTCGCATAGTCAGCTACTTGATTTTTCTGAATACGACAGCAACATATAATACAAATGAATTTTTATTTAAATATACAATTACTTTTACTTATTTAAAATGCATTAGTACAACGTAAAAATAAATAAATTAGTTTAACGCCTTTTGATTATTAATGGAATTATAGCCTTTCATTTTGCGATTTTTTTTTAAACAAAATAAAATATTTCATAGCACTAACTTCTTTTACATATTTTGTTATATTGTCAACACTATTTTTGTTTTGTAGCCAACAAAACACACTTGCAGTTTTTTTTTCTATTTGAAGAACATATGACTGCCATTGTTGATGTTGTAGAGTTGTTTTTTTTTTTGATTTTGTTTCGTTAACTCTTTTGTATTAAAGCACCTCCAATATATGTATCCATTTTAGTTTGCAAATTCAGTATATTTATAATTTATTACTTACAGCAAAAAATAATAGAATCAATTTTATCAGTCATGCTTACGAAACTATATAAATAGACTTGAAGTTGGGCAAAAGCAGTAGCCTGTGTAAAGAACAAGTTAGCGACATGTAACTGTTACGTAACGTGTCAGCCTTTTTTTCACATGAAAAGTATTGGGACGTTCCGGTTACGTTCGGTAACTGTTTTAAATGATTTTCATGTAAAAAAAAACAACTGACTCGTTACGGTTACGGTTAGAAAACATTGACCTTTTATATGTATTATAATGCTATGAATGCATTTATCTTTATTTTATTTTATTTATATATTCTTTTTTTTTTGTATTGTATATTATTTTTTTTTATTATTATTACTATCTCATTTAATTATTTTTTTCTTTAAATAAATTAATACATAAAAATTTGTTTTTTAAATTATTGGTGAACTTTTACTCCCTTTATTTACTGCCTTTATATTAACTGGTAGTGTCTGCTTGTCGACAAAATTTTGGATCGATTTTTAGCCCCTTTCCCGTGAGCCAATCGATCTGAAATTTTGCATGCAGGCTCGTGGCAATGACAGAAATGATCTAACAAATTTTTTTTAGTGATGCCAAAACAATGGAAACTTTTAAAATTTTCTACCAGAGTTCACAAAAAAATTACAAAGGGTTCGTTTTTATTATATTATTATCACAACGACCACAAAAACAACAAGTCCAGCTATGACAACAATGGAACATTTAGAATAACAACAGGAACAATATGGAAACATCATGTTTTTAATTTTTTTTTTAATTTTTCATAGATTTACCTGGACCTGTTCCACCGATTTTAATGATTTTTGAAGTAGAAATCTTCCCATGAATTTGGTGAATCATTCTCACTAAAAATTATCACCCTAGCTATCCTATTAAGGGCGTGATCGTGACAAGAACAACATAGAAAATTATATTTTTTCAAGACTTTTTTTAGTTCTTCATTCAAATCTCGGGCCCTAATTGACCAATTTGGACGATTTTAAACAGCAAACTTTTCAGGATGCTAGTGAATCATTTTTTATGCCAACGAGCACCCTAGCTGCCCGATTGATGCCGTCATCGTGATTTCCACAGACGGACAGACGGACAGACGGACAGACGGACATCGCTATATCAACTCCGGTTGTTATAAGGATCACAAATATATATATTTTATGGGGTCCAAATTTTTTTTTCTAATTATTACAAACGGAATGACAAACTTATATATACCCTCTGCACACTGGAGTGGAGGGTATAACAAATACTTGGAGTACTATGATAGAGAACCTTGAAACTTTGTATAAGGTCATAAGTTAATAATATGAGAAGTTAAGAAAATGGGCTAAATAATTTGGACTTACACATCACCATATTGTTTTTTTTTTAAATTCCTAAATTAAAAAATAAACAATTTTTTACACTTCCAGATAAATGATTTTTTATTAGACTAGTTTCAGGTATTTTAGCCTTCATCAGTGATTTTATTGTTATGCTATAATTTAATAGACTGTTTCTATATGATTTTGAACCTGCGTCTATATCACATACACTCGTACTTGCACCTTTTGGTTATACGCTTTAACACACTCATCTATTTTAATATTTAAGATAATTCTATTCATTTTGTTCAGTGTTAACATACGGTTAAATACATTTCTTTTCAATGTAACTAACAGCTGATCGAACAGATGATCGTAAGCGCCCCGGTAGGTGAGTAGGTAGCGTGCTCGCCTATCATGCGGGGGTCGTGGGTTTGATATATATATATATATATATATATATAAATGTATATATATATATGTATAAATGTATATATATATATATATATATATATATATATATATATATACATTTATGTTTTACCCATGATACAGAACACGTACAACTTATACGGAAGTTTATAACAAAATAGGAGTAGGGGAATGGTGGAAATAGAGTTGCCATATTGCAATAAGTAATAGAATTGTTATAATAGATTTGCCAGATTGAAATAAGTAATAGAGTTGTAAGAATAGAGTTCCGGGATACAAAATGCACACCTGAAATGCATGATATGATTCTTCAACAGCATTCAATACAAATTGATGAAACTAATGAGTATCTTAGAGAGACTATTGATTTAATTTTGGCTTTGTTGCGATAGGTGCTTACTCTACGTAAACACAGGTACAAACTTCAACAATAACGGAAACTTTTTGGAAAAATCAAACCATTTAAAAAAGAAATGACAAATTATTGCAGCCGAACTATACAAAAAGGAATAATTCGAATTTCGACTAATGTTGTAACTGACATCATTATTCCAAAAGTTAAAAAATGTGTTTTTTGCCCTTTCATGGCTGATGCGGCTAGATGCTTCGAAGACGAACATTTGATGATTGTGAGAAGCAGCTGGAGTTGAAAAGAGGTTTTAAGGATTTGTACATTGCTCTTACGTTATAGATTCAAATGCTTATTTAATTGAATTTATCTGAAACAAGTAAGAGTGTTAAATTTGGATATGCCGGATACTCTCCACATAGGTTTTACGTTTATGTTAATATCCGGACTTTTTTCACTATATAAAATAAAAAATATTTGAAAAATTAACCTATTTGATAAAAATATAAATTTTTACAAACCTCTGAATTTTAAGAATTTTTAGAGGTGTGCACATATTTAAGGTCATATGTAGGTTGGCACAATGATGTCCGATTTATTCCATTTTAAATACTAACCTTACCCAGATAAAGACGAACAATATTATTCTAAATTTAGTCAGGTAAATGGTTTCTTTTGTGATTGAGCGTTATTTTAACAGACAGACAGATAGACGGACGGACGGACACAAGGCCAGTTGAACATCACTGTATCGAGACGAGTTGTTATAGCGATGAATAATATATAAATATATATATATATGTACCGATGCATTGCAAATGGAATGACAAATTTACTGGATTGACAAATCCAAAAAAAATCGAAATCCCGAAAATTAAATATTATAATTTGTTATTTATATTTCATGAAAAGCTTAAAATATTCATTCAAAACAGTTGTGAAAAATAATATATAATTGGGCAATTCACAACAGGTGTTGTATGTTGTATTTTGTATTAAAATACACAATACAATCATTTGTTGTGAACTGTCTGTTGTATTTTCATAATGTAAAACGTTTTCTTTAGTAATTATCGACCCAACAAGGAAAGGTCGCTTGTCACTTCTGTTAATTAGTACAAGAGAAAGCACGTGTCGGTGTTTGCTTTTTGGTCATAAGATATACCCTGGAGTTTGAGTTACGTACCTCTTCCATTTTAATTTAGAATACAAAAAAATTTAAAACGTTTTGGTTGGGACTGAAATACAATGATACAATATACAACATTTACTAAACACAGCGAATGAAGTTGTATCGCTGTATCAGATTTTTCAATGCAAATTACCAATAAAAATTTTACACTATTGTAAAGTAATACACGATACAACGATACAACACCTGTTGTGAATTGCCCAAATATCATACAAATCATACAAAGAAAATTTTAATCTCATAAGTACCTTATTTCAAAGTAATGGCAAGAATAAAGAATAAGTAAAACAAAATTTGTAAGAAATATTCTATGAATAAATCCATAATTTCAAAACATATCAAAAAATGTTATGGCAGGATATTTTAATAGCAAGAGAGTTTTAAAAAAATGTCTAAATGTGCTACTAAAGACGTCGTTAACAATATAAAACTAAAAATTTGTGTTCGATTTGTTTCCGACGAGCAATTGAGGCTGATTTCGTTCGTTATCATTCTGGCTGGCATAAATTTTGCTAAAAAAAAACACATGAACGGGTCAAGACGGAATTGGAATACTGTTCTCTTTTTTAGATGCGTGCGTGTTTAATTTAAGAGGCCATGATGGAAAACCTAAACCCAAAATCTACAAATAAACTGTTAAGTTTGGCCGTGGCAATATCATGGTTTGGGGGTTTGGGCCAGGGCTCAAATTCATGCAGTAAACGAAACTCTAACTGAAATTGGATGCTGGTAAATTCAAGGTAACATAATGTATCTATATACGGAGGAAAATATGCCCCTGGTCTGGAAGTTCCAACATGACAATGACCCAAAACACATCTCCAAATTGGTAACCAAATGGCTACCAGCTCTCAATGCTATAGAAATTCTTTGGGAAATTGTACATTGAAAAATACGGACATGAAATTGCACAAACAAGAAAAATCTCATAGAGGTAATTAATTTAGACCGGCAAAACATTTTAGTGGATATCAGCAACAATATAATTGACTCCATGCATCGGCGTTGTGAAGCAGTACTAAGAAAATAATGAGAAATATTGAAACCAAAAGTAGAGGGAAAGTTTTTAATTGTCGTATAGTACAACTTCCACTGTGATGTCAACAAGTGAATAATTTTAAGTTTTGTTATTTTTTTCGGCAGTTAATCTATTTTATGTAATCAAATTTATTAGGGCAAGAAGATCATATAAAAGAAAGAGCCAAAGAGCAACGAATGTTACTGAAGCAAACCATTATGACCAATGTTCGAAATTACTGAACCAAATTATAAACAACAAGATAAACTTACAGCGCAACAGTGAATGGTCTTAACTATTGTCAAATTTAAAACCGGGCGACAAATCCTTTTGGAGAATTAGTAGGGGCCTACGGGGTAAAGCAAAAAATTGCATCCCTACGCTAACACTCGGCAATAACAAAATTATCACAAACTACGATAAAGCACAATTACTAGCAGATACATTTATTAAGGCTAATGATATCACAATCAGTTATAAACACTCTATTGATAAATCTGTAAACTCCAAGGTCAACCGTTTAAAAAAAGTCTTGCTTATCCTGAAACTTAATTCCTACTTCATTAAACGAATTTTTAAATATAGTTTCGGGACTAAAAGTATCCAAATCTCCGGGTTTCGATGGCATATCTAACTTATTGATAAAACAATTACCCCATATAGCTCTAAAGTTGCTGGTTATTATTTTCAACAGTTGCCTTCAACTTAATCATTTCCTTCAAAATTTTAAAACAGCTAAGATAATCGCAGTACATAAACCTAACAAAGCCAAAAGCGATCCGAACAGCTACCGACCGATCAGTCTCCTCAGTAACACATCCAAGCTATACGAGAAACTTATTTATTCCAGAATTAGTGATGAGAACAGATAAGAAGCATAATAGACACTCGACTGGACTTGTCCTCCTAGATATTGAAAAGGTGTTCGACACCATTTGGCATAATGGGTTAATCTTCAAACTTATACAAGGAAATGTCCCGAAATATATTTGCAAAATTATTGCAGAATTCCTTGACTGTAGATCGTGTGTTGTTGCAGTTAATGATTCATATTCATCACCAAAAACACTCACGGTAGGCCTCCCACAAGGTTCGGTACTTTCTCCCTTACTTTATTCAAATTACACCTCTGATTTTTCGCCGCCATCATATATGAAAACAGCTAACTATGCAGACGATACAACATTGATAACATCTAGCAAACTGACGCCCTGCTTAAGAAAATGGAAAAAGGACTTCTGGCCTGTAACAAATTCTTTTCAAAATGGAAGATAAAAATAAATGCCAGCAAAACGCAGGCTATCATATTTCCGTTTAATAGATCTCCAAAACGTCTACCCAATCGTCAACTCATCTTTGGTAATGATAGAGTAGAGATACAGAAAAATGTCAAATACCTCGGTGTAATTTTTGACAGCAAACTTAATTTTGGGAAATATATAGACAATGTTTGCAAAAAATCCTTAAAAACAATCAGAGCTTTATGGCCTATGATTCATAAATGCTCATATCTTAATTTTTAAAATAAAAATCTAATATTTAAAAATATAATAAGACCAACTCTAACATACGGATGCCCTTTATGGTATAATGCTGCACGTAGCCGTTTGAAAAAGATACAAATAATTAAAAATAAATGTCTTAAAATTATTAATAATAAACACTGGAGATTCTCAACATCTCTTCTGCATAGCGAAACAGGTTATGATAAAATCATAGACTACATTGCCAAATCAAATAACAGATACTTTGACAAAGTAGAAAATTCCACTTATCAATTGATAAGGTTTTGTAGCGAATCCACTTAAATTATAATCCTTGTGAACCCGAAAAATTGACAAATTGAAAAATGTACGCTAAGGTTAGACTTTAATATTTTAAAATCTTAACTTATACGTATGTATTTTCTAATAATATTTGATAATAAAAAAAGGTTTTACCCTAACTTTTCCTTTACAAATCATAAGTATTCCCTAAAATAAATGTTAGTATCTATTGATTCCAAATCTTAATTGTAGTGATATATGTTTTTACAAATTCCCATAACAAATCCTGTAATATGTTAAGATATAATAATAAATAAAGATGTATATATGAAATGAAAAATGAAGCTATTTTATGTTGTTATTTTTTCTTTTTTAAATAAAAAAAAATACACAAATTTTGAAAGTAATACAAGGGATTTTACATTATGATCCATTTTCTTTTGTACTGTCACTCACTGTATATTAAAATCTTAGAATTAAAATTCGTTTTTGTTGACGTTTTTTTTTTTTTTAATTATAAACGTACACATATAATAATTTCAATTTTTTAGTATAGGGTCTACAGCCCCTCCCCCGGACCAACAGAAGAATTCTGTAGCTAAGCCAATGCAAATCATTTTTTAAAGTGGGATGATAATCGACATTCGTACTTTGTGATGAAAATCGATATATTTTGATCATTTGTTAAAATTTCGTATCATCACGTGCAGATACTACAGATATTTATAAAAAAAACTTCTCTTGTAAACTTTTCTTTTTAGCACTTAAGCTATTTTCGCGGCTATGGCGCGATACCTTAAATTTTTAACGTTTACTTAAGAGAAATTTAAATTCTTTTTAGCTCAAGAATAATGCAGAAAATTCAACAAAAACTTCTAAAAATCCCATCGACGATATAGTATACATCTCAGTTCAAGATCTACAAAATCAAACAGATAAGCAGATATATCCTAAGACATTACCGTTATGGAATGAATATTTGCAGCAAATGATGAACGATGGTGCCCAAAATTCGAAATTAAATATTTCAGATATTTTAATTATTACCAGTAATGCTGATATTATGTATTTACAAAACTTGGCCGAATATATGTTGGAAGTACCAATACCACATATTGAATTCTATTTGTGGCTTAGTGCAGTAGAAGAGTTAATCCTTCATACCACTAGTGAAATGCGTCTGCTACATGCTGAGTACATGCGTCTGGTCATTGGTATCGAAGGTAGTTCACCACGATCACTGTATTGTGCCCATGCTGTTAATAGCCTCATGGGAATGGCCGTGAGTTATGCATTGGCAGACGACAACTTCACACGTCACAAATTGCCAAACGTTCAACGTATGCTGTACGATATACGAAGATCGTTTAACAATTTGGTGCGCTCAACAACGTGGATGGATGAGCCAACGAAACACGAGACTTTACAAAAGTCTGCGGGAATGAAAAGTTTCATTGGCTATCCCGAATGGATAACCAATGCCACAGTTCTAGACGGTTTCTACAATGGAATTAAAGTCAACACCACTACACATCTTGAGAATTTGGTTGGTGTTTTACGTTGGCAAATTCAAGAAAAATTACATAATCTTAATGTACCCGATCCTTTTAGTTGGGCTACATCACCATCACATGTTAATGCATTTCATACATTTCAGGCGAACGCAATAAGTGAGTATTTGGTATTTGGTATTGTAAAGGATTTTTACGGTTACCTAAATATATTTAACGTGCATTTAAATGAATACATATATTGGTGTCACGGCATATGATGTCCTTTAGTATCATGTTTTTCATTATTTAAAACATTTTATATGTAAATGTTCAAGAGTATTCACAGTTGAAAAAGAGGAATTAATATTTAACGTTCTATACTGTGAATGCCCATATTGGATGAGTGTTTGCTGACATTTAAATATTTCGTTTCCATTTCTTCCTTTTTAATGTTTTTGTTGATAACACTATGATTCCATGCATCCTTATTTATAGCCATACCAATTGCGATTTTGCAATATCCATTTTATGATCTCGGTTTGGAGTGAGTAATTATCGAAAATCTGTTTTCGCAATTTTTATTTCAAATGTTTAGTCATGCACAAATTATGCACATTATCAGCTCACTGGACTTCATTTGAAGTGTTATTTCTATATTTCAATATTGTTTGATTCATTTGATTTATTAAATCTATACTTCTATACTAATATAACTACTCATCTGATTTTAAAAATGTTGGTTCCGATATTTAGAATAATCCTTAAGATGGAATAGGTTATACATTTTTTTAATATTTTTAGTGGGCGTGGCACCTCCCATATAAAGTGAACTTTTAATATCATACATATTGAGTACTATGCCAGAGATAAATTTATAAATTTGTGTGGTATCACCGTTTATTTATGTTAGTAGCCATGCCGAGAATGGGCGGGATCGGCAAAGTGGGAGTGGCACCTCCCATAAAAAGTTATAATTAAATATTATACTATATATCTCGAGCACTATGACAGAGACAACTTTGTTAATGTGAGTAGACGGACAAAAAATAGGAGATATCGGACCCATGCGCGTGGCATCTCCCATACAAAGTAAATACAAAATGTCATATATCTGGAGTACTGTAATAATGAGAGCCTTCGGACCTGGCGTGAAACCATAAGTTATACATGTGATAAGTCGAACAAAAAATGGTTGTGATCGGAGCGGTGAGCGTAGTACCGCCCATACAAAGTAAATATATAATATCATATAAGTGGTGTACTATATTAATGTCGGATTTATTTTCTTCCTTCCGAAAATCAAAACTAAAGCACGTCACTTTTCAATTTCAACATGAATATTTTTTACAATTGTGGCTTCTTCCTTTTTAATAATTACAATAAGTTTATTATAAATAGCGTTTCTTATTACTGTTTTATTTAAGTTTACATATGCTTCGATATGTGCTTTTAAACTTGTCCGACCGGCTGCCGCTAGGAAACTGTTTCTGACTGCCAAAATGTCTGTCTGGCGTTGTCCAACTTTATCTGTCTATTGTATCCGCTCTATGTCCGTTAAAATCCTACATTAATTTGAGTAGTCCGATAAAGATTGGGCGGGATGGGATTAGTGGGCGTGGCATATCATATACAAAAAAAAATATTAAGCATAACGAAAGCGACAGTCTTAAAACTTTTGACAAGAACATTAATTATTTTTGCGAGTGGTCGTGGAAAATTCAAAAATCACCCAAACTAAAAATCGCCAAAACCAAAAATCGCCAACAGAAGTCGCCAAAATCGAAAATAGCGAAAAATAATAATCGCCAAAAACAAAAATCTTCAAAATCAAAAATGGGCAGAATCAAAAATCGCTATAATCCAAAATCACCAAAATCAAAAATCGCTAAAATTAAAATTTGGTAAATGATATTCTAAATTCAAGGCCAACAGTTATGTGTTGCCAGATTTAATTTGGAGAATCCATGCTCTTCTCATGAGCAGCTTTATGTACCTTGCTTTAGAGTAGGAACGCCGAAAAATTTATTAACTTCTGCTCCGATTGAAAAAACAAAAAATATTTTATATCAGCATGTAAAGGAAGTCGTAACGAGGCGCGACCGCGCATACCAGTAGTAAATATAATGATAACTGTGAGTATTTTTGTCTTTTATTAAGTTGGTAAATAAATTTTTAAAGATTTATTTTTAATGAAAATTCATGCATCGTTACATTTGTAGCACGGAATAATTATGATTGTATTCAATCATGCAGATCAACAATTTCAAAACTTTTTCACAACTGAACTATCTTGAACCAGAACTTGATATATCACTATTTTCTAAAACCTCAGTAAATATAAACACTGTCTAAAAATGAAAAGGTGTCTTTTCAATTTGAACTTCAAGGCTATATGTAGTTGGGCACATAAAAATTTTTCAGGTTGCAAGTATTATTTTCGACATATTTGCCATATTTCATGATTCAATTCTCACGCTCGCTAATGCAATTAAATAAAAGTAAAATTAGCGTTTTTAGCAAAGTCTGTATAAGTTCCAAATAGAGTTCCATTAAATTCTGTTTGCGAAATTTTATTTCTGCTGCATAAATATTATTGATGTTGCAGAAGGTTTCGGCGACCAGACGATGTCGAAAAAATGTTTACAAGTGATACAAAAAGATCGAAGAAGGCAGAGAAAGTGTTGTAGCCAAAGAGCGACCAGGACGAAACAAAATATCAACTGATGAACAACATGTCAAACAAATTAAATATTTGGAGCTGAAAAATCATTGCTTGACAATTAGAGGTATCTCTGATACTGTTGACAAATCAAAACATACTTTGCGCCTCAAAAGTGTCAAATCTTGATTGGTTCCAGGAACAATTAAATAAGATTAAAATAATACTTTTTGATTACCAGAACGAAATGAAAAGTAAATTTACTAGTGAAGAGACTAGGATCTCGAAGCAAACAAGCGGTTAACAAGGAACATTATTTGAGTGTAATACATCGTTTGCATGCAGCTATTCGCAAAATTAGTACACAAAATTCGAATCAGATCGTTGACTTCTGGCTATTCCAAAATCACTTTAAGTTTCACTGTTTAATTTTTTCCATTTTTATTGAAATATATATATGTATGTAAATATATATTTTTTATTTATTAAATGTTTCTAATTATTTTATTGCACACATTAATTTTTTGTTAGTTCTTTGTTTATATAAGTTTGACAGCTAGTTCAGATAAACTAGCGATAATTTTTTATCAAAATTGGAGATGACAGTTAATTTTGCGTGGTTCGCAGCAAGATTCAAAATGAACCAAGATGGTTCGCTCTCAAAATACTGTATGTCGAAACATGTTGATTCAATCACGGTTGGGTCGGGAACCGTGAATGAGAGAGCGAACCTCGAATTTTGCTGTCCGTCTGAATATAGTGTAACTCGTCTGTCACCCAAAAAAAATTTTTGGATTTTATCGATGATTTCCAAAGTGATTACATGAAGTGGGCGACCTGAATGAAGTTCATCATTTGTAGATATATGACCACGTTTATATTCGTTTGTCCAATTGCTTGCAGTATTAAACGACTTTGCAGATATGCCACGGTGATTTTCCATTCAGGTAGGCGAATCTGATGACAGCATGAAATTCAGTCCCATTTTTAAACAAGTAAGGAAATAATAGTCGGTCTAGACTGACTATACGATACCCAACACCATGCGGTTCAAGAGAAAGTCCCGGAGGTAATAATTGGACTTATAAAATGAGGACAAATTTTAATTTTAGTGCTATTGTTACTAATTTGTGATCTGATGTTATTTTCATATGTGGACTAGGTCAAAAACTGGACCGTCCATGACTATATATAGTAACGTCACTTATTTTTCAAAAGACATTTATAAAAACAAAGATGTTAATTATATGGGGACTTGGTCTCGACATGCACCGATTTTCACCAATTTCAGGAGCTTTCGTCCTTTGACGGACATCGATAATTTGAATAAGAAAGTGATTCTGACCCTATCGGTATAATATGCCAAATATTAAGACAACATAGTGGTACCCTGGCCACATAGTGGTATGGGGTATAAAAATAGCAAAACGTCGTCTCTTGCTATTTCACATTTTTCAGATACACACTTTTTATATGATTTGCAAAGATTTACTGGCTCATTTATTATTAATAAATTAATTGGAATTTTAATTTAGAATATTTAACGTTGATGGTATAAAACAATAACGTGAATCTTGTATTTAAAAATTTGCCAACCGAACAGTTCTAAATTTTAAAAAATGTATTTTCGATTGTATCAACATAAATCTAATAGCGGTTATCCGTTTTCTGTTGTGATAAAATATTTATTATTAAGATAACAGAACTGTAGTCAACTCAAATTTCGGTTATAAACATCATCGCAATTCGGTTGGTACCTACAGTGAATCTATTTTCTGTTTAGAATATAATTAAATCTTGAGAGACTCCATTTGGAAAACTGACCATTAAATCACACAGGACTTTGTGACAGAATTTTATTTACTTCAAAGAAAAATGAAATATCGTTCAAAATGATAAAATTTAAAATTAATACAAAACTATTCTCGAATTATCTGTGAAGGGCAATATCATGTAGAGGTCAACCTTAGGTCCAATTTTAAAATTTTAATTTAAATAATTTTTATTGATACCATTTCAAAGAAAAGGGTACGAAAATAAGAAAAATAGTTTGTTAGATGTATTTTTGAATCATTTTATAGTCCAAATTTTTCCATTAAGAAAGGGAAATAAAAGCAGTTTCATGTCTGTCACATTCCTTTTATTATAATTTATTTTAGAATTCATATTTTTTATATGCTTTATTAATAAGCTAGCTCTTATATTAACTATAAACAACTGTATCTTTTCATCTTCTAAAGCAATCGTTGGCAATAAGTTTCTTTGAGGAAGTTTAAAAGTTATTTTAAAATATTACAAATCACAAGCACTTCAATTATATAAAATTCTACATTAAATTTTAATTTCCTATCATCTTTAACAAATATTATATTTTGTATAATGTGAAACATATAGAGCGCTTAATTATGGATCAATTGGGACTATTCTGGGACACGAATTAACACATGGCTTCGACGATAGTGGACGCATGTTTGATAAAAATGGCAATATGGTACAATGGTGGTCCAACGAGACCATAAGCGAATACGTTAATCGTACTGAATGTTTTGTCGAACAATACAATAGTTATTTTTTATCGGATATTGAAGAATATGTAAGTATTCGTGTTTACGAGTTTACACATTTAACTACTTAAATAATCTTATATTTCTATGCATATTTTTAGATCGATGGAGAACTGACATTGGGTGAAAATATTGCTGATAATGGTGGTATGCGTGAAGCATTCTATGCCTATCGTCTGTTTATTAAAGAAAATGGTAAAGAGAAAGAAAAACTACCTGGTCTGGAACACTACAACCACGAACAATTGTTCTTTATATCGTTTGGTAATCTGTGGTGTGAAACTTATACGCCAGCAGCATCACGTTATGCATTGGAAGACTCGCATTGTCCGGGAAAAATACGACTTAAAGGTGTCTTGGCAAATTCCGATGAATTTGCAAAGACTTTCAAATGCCCCCGAGGTTCGGCTATGAATCCCAGTGAACATAAATGTCGCATTTGGTAGATGATGATGGTGATTAGATTTTAAACTGAAGAAGAATATTCATTTGGTTGTGTATTTATTATATATATTCGTATTTATGGAGTATACATAAATCGGAAAACTCTAAGTGATTCAAGTGAAAAATTAAAGTGATTAGAAATATATATTTAGGTTTATGTATAATGCAATATATTTTGATAATTAAAAAAAAAACTATATATAAATATATTATATATATTGAAAATATATATATAAGATAATAAAATAACTTTCTGATTCACGGTTTGTTAATTTGAAATATTTTATACCAAATTCCAATTACATAACTAGCTCGGTATTAACAATGTCAATCGTTTTATTTTTAATAGTTAAACTACTAAAGTAAAACTTTTATTTTTTCTGTAATAAACTATATACCTCTACTGCATGTATTACCGTTTATTTTTACTATAAATGATCTATAGTCCCGGATGGGACGTCATAGTGAATTATGATATGTCATGATTTGTCTCGATTTCATCTTAAAAAAATCGAAAATTCCGACCTTAGATTTAATCAAAAGTGGCACTATATAGCACTACGAATTAATTCAGTCATCTCCTTAGGGAATTTAAATCTTTTTGGCATTCATATATTATGTCTTTCGTAGTCTATATACCCCCATAAGGTTTTTCTTAGGTGATATCTATATGGTTGCAGTATCCAGTGAGATATCTCAATATCATCCTGAAGTCCTTCTTTTCGAAGGGAAGTACTCGATAAGTGTGACGACTGTGTGCATTGGTGAATCTCTTGGTCTAAGGTTTCTCCAAATCCCCGAAACTAAACTACAGAACAGATGTCTAGCTCCATATCAGGGTAGACAATCAGCCCATTTATATTTCCTCGTTACCGGAACCAAAAAAAGGCTTAGATTTTTGCATCTGCTGTATTAATTCAGCCGCGATAACCAATGAAATACTGATGCCCTTAGCGGTGGCTAACTTCGTATTGTTCTTCTTTTACCCCTTAACATCCCACAATAGGTTAAATGACAGCTTTTTCTGTGCTAAATTGATAAAAATCAAAGTGCCGTTTTACTATTGTTGTTGTTGTTTTTTAATTGAAAATGCTTCAAAACAAAGACATGTGATGTTTTTTTGCGTTTAAAAAAAAGCACCGTTACACATTTGTAAGTCAAAGTCAATCAATGCAATTTTTTCTACAAACGTGCAAGAGTGTTCAATAGTGCAAGGTCAACTTTAAGTTTGTATTTCTCGTTTTGTGTATATTATTATTTATTAATTTAAATGGAAAATAAAGAGACAGGTAAGTACTACTGTTTCTAATTATAACTGCTTTATATATATGTCGATATACTTGGAAAGAACTCATTAGACAACATTACCTTAAAAGGGGTCCGTTTATTTGTAAACATTTACATTCCGTAAGCGTTTAAAAATTTTGACCCCATTTGACCTCTTTCATATTGATAAAATAGATTAAATATAATGTAATGAGTAATTTCGGTTTGTGGCAAGTTGCGATTATTTGCGTTTTATGAGTTATGCCTTTTCTTGTAGGTAACCTCTGTATCAAAAAAAAAAACGATCTGTTTGAAATATGGCGAAAAGAATGCATTAAGAAAGACAAATGTGATGCAGTTTTTAAACACGTTGTTCACAAAATCAATCTTAATATTATTTCGGATGAAATATATCAAAATATAAAGCAAACAATAAATTTTTTTTGCGTAAAATTGGCTCAAAAGTGGGAAAAATGTCACAGAAAGATCAATGTCTTTAAGGATCAAAATCGTACATGGCTGAATTCTGAATTACATTTTGTGGTAAGTGATATTTCAAAAAAACCTACTTCTACCGGTGTTGGGCGTCCAGCTATCCCATTCAGCGCAAAATCAGAATTTGGAAAAAGAAGAGAAGCCGCAAATCTTTCAGCTGAGAAACCTGATACTAACCTTCTCGTTCGTGCAGCAGCAACATCGGCTCGTAAACAAGGTGATTCTGATTTGGCTGCAGTCCTGAAAGAAAGTTTGAAAAGCCCGACAAGGCCATCCAAAATGCGGAAAATGTCTAATCAAGATACCAAGAAACCAATTCCACTTTCTGCGGATGAGGGTTTAGCTTTTCTTCTTGAATACAATTTTTCAAAAGAACAATATAATGCAATACGCCACGAAAGCAAATCAAGAAACTGCGATATTTATCCACACTATAATAAAATTACAGCCGCAAAATTAAAATACCGACCTCAGGGTATAACAGCAAATGAGACCCTTGCTAAAGTTTTGTTGCAATCAATTTTACTTCATACGACTGAAAGAATTGTTGAAATGCAAAAAGAAGTAGTTCAAGCTGTAATGGAAGCAGAGGAGACAGATTTGTTAAGCTCCGAACTGATATTAAGCTACGGGTTTGATAGTAGCACTGGTCAAGCTCAATTTAAGCAAGCATTTAATGAGCCAAGTTCGTCAAAAAACTGCGATGCCTCCCTTCTAGCTACTTCCGTTATTCCCTTACGTTTAATGTCCTTATCGGGAAAGCCAATTTGGAACAACACCACACCGCAATCTGTACGATTTTGTCGTCCCATTAAACTGGAGTACGTAAAGGAGACAAAAGAAGTTGTTCTAAAAGAAGAACAGGACATAAAAAATGAAATTGACGCTCTGACTAACCTTCGGATATCAATTGGTGAGGGAAAATTCGTTGAAGTTTCATTTAAATTATTTTTAACACTAATTGATGGGAAAGTTTTGAACATTATAACTGGAACGAAATCAAACCAGGCTTGTCCCATTTGTACTGCTACACCTAAGGACTTCATGAACACATTTGTTTATAAAAGTGAAGTATTCTGTGCAAAAGAGGAAAACTTAAAGTTTGGACTTATCCCGCTTCATTGCTGGATAAGGTTTTTCGAATTTGTATTATATTTAGGCTATAAATGCAAATTACAAAAGTGGCAAATACGAGGAGATGATAAAGTACCTATCTTAAAAAGAAAAGAAAAAATACAAAACGATTTTTGGAGAAAGCTAGGACTTCGCGTGGACATGCCCAGAGTAGGTGGTTTTGGTTCCACAAATGACGGAAACACTACTCGTCGAGCTTTTTCTGAGCATGATATTTTTTCCGAAATAACTGATGTTGGCAAAGCTTTAATATTTCGATTCAAAATCATTTTGATTTGCTTATCCTGCCAGTTCAAAATAGATTCAAATAAATTTGAAATATATTGCTTTGAAACAGCAAAACGTTTTCAGGTGCTATATCCCTGGTTACCAATGACTGCCACGGTCCATAAAGTGCTCATACACTCAAAACAAATAATAGAAAACAGCGCACTACCAATAGGTTTTCTTGGAGAAAAAGCTTCTGAATCGCGACACAAGATATACAAGGCCGATCGGTTGCATCACGCCCGCAAAAACAGCCGCACCAATAACCTGTTAGATGTATTTAATAGGGCTGTCGATACTTCAGATCCATTCATTTCCACAACATTTTTAGCCAGACGCTTACAAAAGCGTAAACGTTCTTCACTTCCACCTGAAGTTATTGAGCTATTATGTTGCAGCGAATCCATAGAAGAATTTCAGCTTAGCAACCAAGACGAAGAAATTAATGAAATTGATGATATTGATGAAAGTGAAGTAGCCCTTTTTGATTTAAATTTACAAAATGAATTAGATTTAAGCAATTTCTAAATGTTATATTATAATAAAAAAAATAAATCAATTCAATGCATTATGTTTGTTTTAATGGTTGAAAAAGGGTTAATTATTGGTCGTTAATGGGTAAAATGAAATTTCTATAGATAGCGTTAAACTTACTTCTGGAACTGTTACAGGCTTTGGTTTGAATACCATGTTTTTGTGTGCATGTTTTTGTATGCATGTTTTTGTAATGGTTGAAAAAGGGTTAATTATTGGTCGGTAATGGGTTAAATTCCATTGTTTTAAATAGGGTTCAACTACCTTATGTAATTCTTACAAGCTTTAGTTTGAATACCATGTTTTTGTAGTAGTTACTAATTTCGCACAGAAAAAACTGTCATTTGACCTATTGTGCATCCGTATAACAAGGTTAGTTTTTGGTTTTTTAAAAATCTATCCATTAAATTTTTATAAGCTTAGGTTTTTGGAAAGATAATTAATGGCTCTTTAATTTCTGTTAAACAAATTTACAAAAAAATTTTTGATAACGGTACTGTAGCGGATCAAAATGACATAATTGTATTTTTTTTTGCTAGTTTCAATCGCTCTGAATTTCTACAAACATGTTATAGACTTTTGATATGTTGACGATTTCTCAGATTTTGAAAATTTTGGTTAATTTCGCCACAAATTTAAATTTGTATTGTGTTATAGTGATGTCACTATGATACTCATAGGTAACTTTTTACGAACTGATATGACATGACAATTCAAAATACCGATTTGTTTTGCACAAGCGAAAAATATAAAAAATCAAAATCAAATTGTTGTTTGGTTTTTGTCGTGATTTTTTAATTTAAACACAGTTTGTTTAGTGTAGTGCTCAGAGTGAAGCATTTCGTGTGGGTAGTGACCCATAACAATAATATTTTGCGAAGCAGTGTATTATAATGAACCATCAGCGTACCTTCTTGATTAATGAGCATGAAATTGCCCAAATTTTAATGGCAGCGGACAGTTAATACGTGGAAGACAAGATATATCTGGTTGATGATAATATCGCATTTTTAGAGCAGGGCGAAGTTTTGAATTTCGAAATAGAAATTATCATTGAAGCTATTGTTGGTCAGCGAACAATAAAAATAATAATGCACCCCCAAAATTGGTACATTTTTGAAAGAGGAATTTATTATGTGCTTATGAAGTGTTTGATTCCGTTGCAGATAAAAAAAACTCTTCACTAATCGATATGCCATTCAAAAAAGGAGACATTTTCTAACGACGAAAAAAGATATTGAATCATTCATTGGCACAACGATGGCTATGAGTTTTCACAAATTACAATCTTATACGCAATACTGGTGCATGCATTCCACTTTTATCAGTACTTTATGTTGCAAATGTAATGAGTCGGAAGCGATAACGAATAATAACTATTTAGAATGTCAGCATTTAGCATGCAACCAATAATAAACCATTTCCCTTAAGTATTTTGCAGTGCATTGGCTGCCACTAAATTGATGAACATATCGCACATTAAATACAAAAGAGTCACAACTCAAAATTTTCCAAAATTTATATTTTTCCATAAATTTATTCACAGTACACATTACTATCTACTGCAAAAATTTATTTCTCATAACTATCTTCTTCAACAGGAAAAATGCTGTTATATCTTGGGGGCACAACTTGAGATAATATCACTAGTCAAATGAAAAATTTCAGTCAGAGAGTCATAACTCAAAATTATATTTTATTTCCACAAATACAATATAAATTAAAACAAGTAAGAGTGTTAAATTCGGCTATGCCGAATCTTTGATACCCTCCACCTAGGTTTTCTTGCACTATTTGTAACAAATTTATATAAAATATTTGAAAATGTAAACAATTTGATCAATTCATTACAACAAATACTCTGAATTTTCAGCATTTACGTTTAACAATTTTAAAGTCAATAGAAGATAGTAAACAAAATATATTTTTAAATTTCGGATCTTTTTCGGAATACTTGACCATGTCTTATATTTTAAAAGCACTAGCGTTAATCAGTTTTATTTTTTCGATCTTATTACATCAGTTTGTCATTCCATTTGTAACGCATCGATAAATGGATTTTCGTCTATGTGTTTAATGCAAAAGATTTCTTACTTTTGTCGAATTGTAGGGATTTTTTGAAAATTTTTTTTAACAACTTAATATTATATACATTTCAATTTTAAACTTTAAAATTAAAAATATCTATCTTTTTTAAATCTGGTAATAACTCTATAATATGGAGATAGTAAATACGTGGTTTCTTTGATAAGAATGACAAGTAAAAAACACTTTTGTGCAGTTTACTTGTTTTGTGCATTTTTTTTTAAGACATACATAAGTACGCCATCTTTGTAGATCTCTTCGATTATATTAAGTAAGTTTGTAAATAAAAAGAATATTAAAATATTATAAATGTAAACATAATTGATTTTAGAAAAATGTCCGATTCGTTTTTCGATGATGCTGAAAACACATCAAAGAAATACAGAAAACAAAAGATGACGACTTTAAATACAGATGCAAGGCTTGTGAAAAAATATTAAATTGCGATAAATCAGATCTTAGTATACATGCTAATAACCAATGTCTTAAAAAACCAACAACCAAAATTCTGTTTACGTTAAGATCCCATTTGCAAGCCATTTTAATTAATTGTGTAAATTTTAAATGCACATCTAGCCATATAAAGGATGAATTATACAGAATAGTGCAACAATTTTTTTTATAATATCTGTTGGTTTTTATGTTGTTTTTATGTAATTCTAATGATATTCTTATCTTATTTTTTGATATTTTTTTCGTTTTTATGTTATTTTTGCATTATTGAAATTGAAAATTAACAAATTAAAAATAATTTTTTTTTTGAAAAATTGAAAAAAGTAGTGTAGGCAAAAATGTAGAGAGAAAAAAGTGGGTGTAGAGAAAAAAAGGGATTTTTTTCATTAGCGTAGATATTTCTGTAAAAATCTCCTGGCATCACTGGTACCTATTAAAAAACAATGTAAAAGTTCACAAAACAATGCGACGTATATCTGCTTTGTTCAAAAGCATTTGTAAGACTAAATGAAATTGTTACTTATGCATGAAACACATAGACGACAGAGGCTACACAAACACACGGATACAAATGCTGCTGGTTGCAATTGTAGTCGTGTAGTCAACTACTTAATTTTTTTGAAAACGACAGCAACATATAACAACAATATAAACAGCTGTTTTCATGCAAAATCATTTTTATTTCAGTAGTGCCAATTATATTTTTTTTTTTATTTTATTAAAATAGAAAAATATTTATTATTCTATATAAAATTGTCTTAAATATATTACTTATTTATAATGCATTATTATAACGTAAAAATAAATAAATAAATTTACTTATTAATAGAATTATTATAGCATTTCACTTTCCGATTAATTTTTTCAACAAAATAAAATATTTCATAGCACTAATATCTTTTACATATTTTATTATATTGTCAACACTATTTTTATTTTGTAGCCAACAAAAATAGAAATTAGCCTAAGTTGACTGCAGCAGCAGAAGTGGTCATGTAGTCGTGTAGCTGTGTTGGTGTCAAAATAATCGTTTTCATATAAACGTGTGTATTTTATTTTTGACAGGCTGTAGTCGTGTAGCCGCTGTCGTCTATGTGTTTCATGAAAGAGTTCGGCTTACTGGTGCCATTATGTATATGTGTGTGTAAACAAATATATACGATACCCCAGTAATCTTTTCGAAGATTGTTTTAACAAAAATCATCTTACTGTGTCTTCTTCGAGCACTTTTGATGATTAAAAACTGATTAATCACATGCGGTATTAGAAAAAGACTAAGAAATGATTTTTGCTTACGCTTAAAAAGTGATTTATAGAAAAATGACATTAAATATGACTCAAAAATAAGTCGAAATTAATCAGAAAATCGGATAAAAAAGGTTCTCAAGAAGAGTCAGGGGTAAGGTAATATTTCCTCCCAACAAAACAATATTTTGTGATCAGCAAAAGAGCGCATTTGTGACTGTTTTAATAGCACAGAGGAGTCAAAAAAGACTCCACATGATCACTTATTGCATAAAATGTTTACTGGGATTTTATTCACTATCTGTAGAAACAGTTTTTTAAGTATAACAAATCTGCACACAATTTCAATTCTATTTCGTTTACAATGATACGATCACTTTGTTTACTAGCTAGTAGTAAAATAAGAAAATAGTATTATAATACAGCGTAATGATGAACTGTACTTCTCAATTAGTTTATTTTTAATGTGCCATAAGAAGTTCGGTTTGTGCTAAGAAATGAATGAATACATGTTTCCCAGGGCGAAGCTTAATCATTGCACTTTGATTGAGTTGAGCTCCGCGACTATTCCTGATGTGGATAGCTCGTGCCTAAAATTTTTGGTAGTTGGGAATGGCGTTTGTGCAAAGAAAAGCATGAACACATGTTTCCCAGGGCGAGGCATGATCATTGGACTTTGATTGGGCTGAGCTGCGCGATTATTCCTAATGCGAATAACTCGTGCACTTAATTCTCGGTAGTCTGGGGATGGCATATGCCTGAGCCAAACATTAAATAATAAATTTTTAAAAATGTATTATAATTAATTTTTATTCACATATTATATTATATTTATACTATTGACATCTGACAAAAAAAAATTTTTTTTAAACACCAATTTTTTACAGGCTAGATATTTTATGGTTTCACTACTACTTGTGAATGCAAGTATGTACTAAAAGTAGAACCCTTAAAATCATACTATTTTTGCAACCCTAAAAATTGCAGTATTTTGTATAAATAAAATAATTTATATTTATATTATTTTTAATATGCGCTTATTATCGATATACATATACAGAATATTATGAATGTTATTTAAAGTATTTTGATATTTGCAACAGTAGTATGTATGTATGTATCAATTTGTAATATTTTGTGATCTTATAAAAATTGCAGGATATTGATATTGATTTTATATAGTTTCTTTTATTAATTAACTAACTTAAATATTACACCATAAAATGTTGATATTGGTGAATTTTTATATTATTACCACAACGACCATAAAAACAACAAGTACAGCTGTGACAAAATACAAAATTTAGAATAACAATATAGGAAAACATCATAATTTTTTAACTTTTCAGTGATTTCTCGGCACCTATGAAACCTATTGTCACGATTTAAAAAACAGAAACCTTCTCATGATATTGGTGTATCATTCTCACTAACAACAAGCGGCCTAGCTGTCTTATTGAGAACGTTATCGTGACAAGAACAACATAGGCAAATCATATTTTTTCAAGTCTTTTTTTACTCCATCGTTTAATTCTCGGGACCAGATAAACCGATCTGGACGGTTTTAAACAGCAAACTTCTCAGGATGTTAATGAATCATTTTTTATACCAACGAGCAACCTAGTTGCCCGATTGAAGCCGTCATCGTGATTTCCACAGACGGACAGACGGACAGACGGACATCGCTATATCAACTCCGCTTGTTATAAGGATAACAAATATATATATTTTATGGGGTCCAGATTTTTTTTCTAATTATTACAAACGGAATGACAAATTTTTATATACCCTCTGCACACTGGAGTGGAGGGTATAAAAAAAGTATAACAAAACTTTCCTCAAAATGGACATTTTTCATAATGAAATTATATTTTTTTTAAATAATACAATCATTTTTACATAAACAGTTTTGTGCCTCTCCTGAAAATTTGAAAATTTTGGGTTGTGACTGTTTTGTATTTAAGGTGCGATATGATTTAATTCAAAGGAAGAAATATAATGAAGCAATACATTAAAACTAAGACAATTAAGTAGGACTTTAAAATGTGGTGCCGATGTGATTCCTAAACTGGTTACTTCTTTGAGTGTAATATTTACACCAGGAGAAAATATAATGCAGAAATTGGACTTAGCGAATCAGTTGTGCTCGAATTGGCAGCGAACGTTTGCAATCACGGTGTTGAATTCGAGATCAAAAACTTTTTTTACATCATAAACTAAACTCAAATATATGAACATTCACGGTTGTGAAACGATCTGAAAAAACTATGAAACGCGGGGATATTCGTAGCGTCTGCTTCGCACTGGTAAAATGGGTGACCACACAGCTGTGCTCCTTGCATCCAACTTCATCGATCCTTTCAAAAAAAAAAAAAAAAAAAAAAAACATTAGTAAAACGGCGTGTTCAGGGCTCGCCTGAAAAAATCAAAATATATGTCCACATATGGTTTCAAGTTATAATAAAGGAATGGGTGGTGTGGACTTAATGGACCAACGGAAGGTAATGTATAACATTCAGTATTCTGAAAGTCATGCTATTATTTGTTTGTTTATTATTTACAGGTCTATTACGAATACGATCGAAAATCAATTAGGTTTTACTTATGTACATTTTTTGACTTCCTTGACTTAGCTATAATCTGTTTATTTTATACAACACATGGTCGAGCTTCTACAACACTATTCGGCTTTCCAATGCAGACTTGGTGAACGCGTACACCAGTCGTAAAAGGCCATCATATGACCGCCTAAAATATGGAGGATGTCACATTAAAGATCTTTGTAAAAGCAGCAGCTCCAGAACATCAAATGGCTCTTGAATAAAAACGACAGCGTTGTTAAAATTACGCCCAAAAGAAAAGGCAATCGAAAACCAACATCAATTGCGCGATATATTATTGCTTTGCTTTGTAAAGGAAAGAGATTGTTTCGGTGAAAATCACAGAAAATAAGTAATTATGCTACTTTTTTTTTTGTAATTAAACATGAAATATAGGTATATGTGATCCTGTTTAAGAAAACCCAAATAGTGTGTCAAATTTCATGAATTCACTTTATTTGAATTTGTATGTAAAAAACCTTCAATATCTATATGAAACAGCTCGCAAGTCTCAAAAATATCGGAAAGTAATGTAAAAATGAATGCGATGGCGATAAATCATAACGTTCAATATCAAACACATTGCACAGTTGATCAAATTCATTACACTCGCGAAACATTTTCACAATAATTAAAACATACTCGCAGTTCTAGGACTAAATGATAAAACAAACATTGAAATCAATCAAAACAAACAAACATTCAGCAATGAAATGAGAACGCGCACAATATGAAAATGCAACGCAGAGGGGGAAACTTTAATTGCGTTTTGTTAAAAACTTGTTTTGACAAACTAGGTGGGTTTTCATATGCTGCGTCACATATATGTATATTAATGGAATAAATATATAATGAATATTATTTTAAATACCTACACATCTTTTTTATCATAATGGCTGGTTTTCACTATGTCATATAAGTTGACAACAAACAATTGCCTCAACTGACATCTCGTAATTTTCCAATCATTACATATTCATTACATCTTATAAACGAACAAAAAATCCTGCTGTCAAATACAAACAAATTGCCAACATGCTGTCAATTTCATTTCAGATGTCAAATGTTGCCAGGAGTTGTAAATGACAAGACATTAAAACCCGTTTTCATACAGCTGACAATAATTGACAAGAATTGAAAATGACATAATGAAAACCAGGCATAAGAATACAATTTTCGAATAAACATTTATACTCATACATATTTGTCCAAGCACACCAGTTATGGGTACAGTCTAAACTAATGGCACCCTAATATTTAATGGTACCCTACTACGACTCTTGGTGTGTGGTGTTGTTTGTTGTAAATATTTAGGTAGACACAAGTACCTCTTATAATTCTTTATTTTCATATATAAACTAGTTAAAACGCACATGTTACCCATAGAGTCCTTGTGTGTCAGCAATAATTAACTTAAACGTTTATTTCTTTCTTTTTACAGCAGAAATAACTCTTGCTGTGTCGGCAATAGTTAAATTAAATATGTTAAAATAAATGTGTTGAATTAAATATGTTAAACTTAATGTGTTAAATTAAATGTTTATATAAACAAAAGTATCGAATAGTAAATGTAAACAAAAGTATCACATCGATACTTTTGTAACTTAAGAGCCACAAGTTGACCTACACATGAAAATAAATAAATTAATTGGTTCAAAGACTTCCGTTATTCTGACCACTATTGAATTTTCATTTGTGTATATAAGTATTTTCCATATTTTTAAGTAGTTAGTGTTTACTCTTCAATTAAATAAAAAAACATGTTCGAGAATATAAAACATTAAAAAAACTTCGTTTATTTAAATAGTTTAATTAATTAAACATAACTAGTTAATTAAACCTAATACCTGGCTTTCATTATGTCATTTTCAATGGCAATTGTTGTCAATTATTGCCAGTTGTATCAAAACGGATTTTAATGTCTTGTCATTTACAACCCCTGGCAACATTTGACATCTGAAATGAAATTGCCTGCATATTGGCAGTTTGTTTGTGTTTGACAGGCGGATGTTTTGTTCGTTTATAAGATGTAATGAATACGTAATGGGTAGAAAATTTCGAGATGTCAGTTGAGGCAATTGTTTGTTGTCAGCTTATATGACATAGTGAAAACCAGGCATAACCCACGCATTGAAAAAAACATGAATTTCCAATAAAATGAACAATTATTTTAAAAAAAACATTGGCTTTAAATTTAAATAAATTTCGTTTAATTAAAAAAACACATAATTTCAATTAAATAAAAAGTTACCTTTGAGTACCATGATGACACCGGTGTCACAGAAAAATTTTGGCATTTCGAAGCAAAAACAGAAATTTTCATGAAAAATTTTAACAAGAAATAGCAGTCAGAGATAACGAAAACCTGATCTAGTTTTCCTGTGGTACCGAAAGGATTGATACTTTGTAGCACATATAGACATACGACATATGATCACGAACATCTTTCCATCACATGTTTTTTGTTTCGAACACACATAAATCACGCAGATTCTAGTGTAGCTTTATTTTATGTTGGTGTCTTGCACGTGTACTGCTAAAAAAAAACAGAACACGTTCTTGAACGCGTACATTTAAAAATTAAAACATTATCCACTCGCGATCGGAAAAATCTGAAACAGATCTATAATAACGACAACAATTGTTTCAACCAAATTTATTAAAAAAATCTGAAATAATTCATTAGCAGCTATAAATAAAAAGATAGCAAAAAAATATAAAACAGAGATATTTTATATGTTGTTTATGACTTAATTTCGTTTTTTTCGATCGCGAATGGATCGTGCAAGAATACGAATTTAAAATAAAGCTACACTCGAATCTGTATGGTTTATGTGTGTTCGAAACAAAAAATACGTGATAGAAACATGTTCGTGTACATAACGAAATATTAAAACGAAACACAGTCATGATTGTGTTCTGCACCGTACAAAAATTAGAAACACACATAATTGATATCAGAAAAAAAATATATATGTGTTTGTTAGTCTGAGCTGTGTTTGTTTACATATATGTACGAGTTTTTTATTCAGTATGTGTTTTTTTCTGAACTCTGGTCTGGATCGACTATACGATACCCTATAACATGGTTTAGAGACCCTATCTCTTCGGTCCAACAAATTCAATATAGTAAATAAGCATAAACCAAATTTGAGTGGCATTGTTATTATTTTTTTGCCTTCGGATATTTAAAAGTTCATATCGGATGCTATATTTATATAGGGACTAGGTCGAAAAATGGACTGATCCTGACCATATTTGGTAAAGTCACTTATATTTTGAAAAAATATATACAAATCAAATTTAAGAAAATCTGTGCATTATTTTTGTTTTTGATAGATTTAAGTGAAGATCGGTAAGCAACTCTATATGGGGACTATGACTAAGAATTGTCCTATATGGATTAGTTTTGGATTACTGATTAATGAATATAATAAACACATACAAATCCAATTTGACTGAGATCTATATGATAATTTAGATCTTATGGCAAATAATGTCGATCTCATAGGGGTCATTTGTATGGGGACTAGATCTGAACATGCACCGAATTTTACCAATTTCAATAGCGTTCATCCTATGGCCGATAAAAGCTTATATCCCAAATATATTCATATTTGCGACCTGTAGTTTGATTAAAAAGTTTACATGGACACACAGACGGACGGATCAATCGATCGGTATAATAAAAGATGGGTCTAGGTCAAATATTTTTGGTAGCTACAAACAGCAGCACGAAGTCATTATACCCAAACCACATAGTGGTATAGGGTATAAAAATAAATGTATGAATAAACTTTTGGTGAAATTTATTTGTATTAAGTGATATTAATGGAATCGTTATAAAACTAAATAACCTTATTCATGACAAAACAAACAAACAGCTCGTATTTTAAACAAGTTATGCAATGTGAAACTGTACATAAATTTAGAAAAACCTCCAATGGACCTTCAAAAAAATACCCCCTTTTGCTGTAAATATCGCTTGTGGCAAAATTTGCATAAAACATTAGTTTTTAACAGGTATCTTTAGTCTTTTCTATTCCTCATTTTAAACACATATATGGGTTATACCCCTTTCTGATACAGTTATAACTAAATATTGTTCTTGCCATAAGTACCACATGTATTGACACCTTTTTATACCCTATACCACTATGTGGTTTGGGTATAATGATTTTGTGCTGCTGTTTGTAACAACCAAAACTATTTGACCTACACCCATCTTTAATTATACCGATCGAATCAGAATCACTATCTGATTCGATTTAACGATGTGCGTCCGTCCGTCCGTCCGTCTGTGTGTCCATGTAAAGCTTGTAATCAAACTACAGGTCGCAAATATGAATATATTTTGATGAAATTTGGTATAAAGGCTTTCATCGGCCATGGGAAATTGGTGAGAATCGGTCCATGTTCAGACCTAGCCCCCATACAAATGACCCCTATGAAATCAACATATATTGCCATAAAATCCAAATTATCCAAATTATGTGTGTATATATATATTACATCCATTAATCAGTAGTCCAAAAATTATCCCTATTGGACAACTCTTAGTCATAGGCCCCATATAGAGCTGCTTCCCTATCTTCACTTAAATCTATCAAAAAACAAAAATATTGCACTGATTCTTCTCAAATTTTGTTTGTATATATTTTTGCAAAATACAAGAGACTTTACCAAACATGGTTAGGGTCGGTCCATTTTTGGACCTAGTCCCCATATAGATATAGTATCCGATATGAACTTTTTCATATCTGCAGCCGAAAAATTAATAAAAATCCCACTCAAATTTGGTTTATGCTTATTTTATATATCCAGTTAGTTGGGCCTGAGAGATAGGGTCTGTAAGCGCATGGTATAGGGTATCATATAGTCGTTCTAGACCGACTATAACATTCTTACTTGTTATTGTTGGATTGTCCTACACACACATTTAACGCCCAAGAAACATTTCATATAAATACTTGTTTGTATACGTACTTATAATTACTTATATGTGTGTTCATTTGTGTATGTTACATCAAAGCGTTTATTGTCAACCGCATTTAAAACAAGAACATTGTAGTTATCTCCAGATATTTAGTTTGCTCACAGTCATTTAATTAACTTGTCTTCAACATAGAGAATATAAGCCGATCAAAAGCAACCATGCTTACATACACGCTTAATTAAAGAAGTAAGAAAATTTTAGTCTGCTTAACCCCACTATACAATACCCTATATCATGCATTTCGAATTTAGTTTATTCAGCTCTGTTCAAATTGTGAGCCAATTCATATATTTTAGGTTTTTATCACAAATCCTCTGGTACTCCGCCGCACAGTAGACCATTTCAAAAAAAGGCGGTCAAAAACACAACTTTTTATTGGATTGGAATTTTGATACGCGGTTTTTTTGTTTAGCCTTATAAAACGTTAGCATCGATCGATAAGAAAAAAAAAAGTAAAGGAGGGCTTAAAATACATTTTAATTTTTAGTTGAATTTTAGTTTAAAAGTGAAGTTAAAAAGGTTTTGTTTATATAATGTCTTATTTTTTAGTTACTTTTACTTATTAACAATTTCCTAACTTAAATCTTGTCAGAAAATGCTATACTTTGGCCCCTATCAGCTTTTTTGGTCTTATATTCGCAAGGGCCAAATGTTGCTTTTTTTGAAACAGCCCTAGTTATATATAATTTATTAAATAGCGATGGTTAAAAGTTATCTGATATTGGTTAAAATTTAGTTAGGATAGAGAAGTTTTTTTTTAATATATCTATATCAGTGAAGGCCGTACCAAGCACGCTGTTGCTCGGCTTCTTATATATATACAGCCGAACGAAAACAAAAATACTCATCAAAGAGTAAAAGTAAACAACAATTTCATTCAGTCTTATGAAAGCTTTTGAACAAAGCATGTCTATGTCGCATTGCCTTTTGAAATTCATATATATATATATTTAAATAGGTACACTGAGAATATTTGTTTAAAAGAAACCAAAAATATTGAGAAAATTTCGAAGACTTGATAAACTAAATTACGCAAAGCAGTTGAATCTGCTATAAATTAATCATGTTCTATAAATAACATACATCGCCTCCATTTGACAACATTGTCTTTTATAATTTTTTTTTTTTAATTTTAAAAAATATCCAGTTACTGCAGGCTGGTAAGTTTTTTTAGATTTTACTAACATACCACTTATTAACCTTTGAAATTTCTTATCTTTTTAAGTTTAGCTATTTTTTTTTTTTGGTTTTTTATAGAAATGAATTACTTATTATTACTTATTTGATTTAATAAACTTCAAACTTATGGATAAAAGAGAATGTTCTTCACATTTTTTTTACATTTTCAGAATGTAAGATTTAAAATTATAAAACCACAATATATAATTAAAATTTTACCATATTCTTCGTGAACTCAACAATTTTCCCTTTTAGTCATTCATAAACACATTCATAAAAAATCTACACAAACCCTTTTAATATCGGCATTGTGATTAATAAATCTATATATTAATACGTGAAGGTAAATTTTTAGTTTCCTTTTTAAGCAATATGCGGGCACGGAGGAGTGTGAAAGTTGGCATAGTTATAGTTCATATGGAGGAGAAGCTGAGAATGATAAAATTTATGTTTTAAAAATATATCTGTCTTAAAAATATATTAAACTAATTAAAATAAAATATTTGTAATAATTCGTTACGCCCTGTTAATGCGGATGCTTTAAATTTTATATCATACGCCCTGTGTTGAATTATGAATTGCTAAAATTGATTAGCATACCTGCAGGCTCATTTAAATATTCATAAATTTTTATATATCAGTATATAGATTAAAAGAACATTGAAAAAAAGCATTTCCTAGAATTTGCACTCGAATTTAGAGTGCTGGGCTATACTAGTATTGATTAATTTACATAAATTTTACATATAGAAAATAACCATAAACCAAATTTTAATGCTATTTATTGTTATCAATTTGTGGAGAGCAGATATGAAAAACTTCATATCTTATGTTAGTTTTATATAAGGACTAGTCAAAAAATAGACCGATCATGTCCCTATTTAGTAGTCACTTATATTTCTCCAAAACATATGCATATTAACCAAATTTGAAAACAATCTATGCAATATTTTTGGTTTTTTAATAGATTTAAGTGAAGATGGGGAATCAGCTTTATATGGGAACTATGATTAAAACTAGTCTAGAAGGTTTGTTTTTGGACTACATACTATTAGGTGTAATAATAGTCATTTTGCTCGGTGTGATAGTGGTAATTTATATGGGGGCTAGGTTGGAACATGCACCGATGTTCGTCAATTTCAATAGCATTCGTCTTATGATCAATAAAAGCTAAATTTCATCAAAATATAATCATATACATGACCTGTTTGATTACATGATATACAAGGACCCACAGACGGACGAAAAGACAGACGGAAAGCGGAAGGACATCGCTTTTTTGACTCAAAAATTCATTCTAAGTTACTCGGTATAATAAAAGGTGGGCCTTGGTCAAATATTTTTTTCTAGTTACAAACATCAGCAAAAATTTATTATACCCTGATCACTTAGTGGTAGAGGGTATATATAACATATCTGTTTTATTGTATTTTCCATTCATTTTAACAAACTAAAATTTACTAGAATACTAAAATGTTATTGATATTTGTTTTCAATTTATAAAAAAGTATTTTTTTAAGAAAAGTGTAACTGAAAGTTTTTTTTTGATAAGGAAACTTGTTGTTTATAATTTCATAAAAAATTATTAAAAAAAATCAAGTTTACTCAATACATTTAATGCAGAAATTTTGTCGAGGACTTATAAAAGTTTAACGCAGTGTACCAAATTTTACTTAATTTATAAAAATTGGATATTAATTTTTTGTAAATTTATGTAAACTTATACTGGAATTGGTATTTATCTCTAAGTTCACTCAAATCAACAAAGAAAACAAAAGCTATATCAGCTGTATTACTCTAGCAAAATATTGTTTTATATTAATGGTGTTACCAGAAGATTAAATTATTACAAAACCGCTTTATCGACAAAAATTAACGTTACCGTTCATCATTACCGTTGCCGTTATTAGCTACTATTTATAAAATAAAAATAAAAAATAAATAAATAAATAAATAAAAAATCTGAGCTAAATAATGGATCAACAAAACAATTCAACATTCACTCCATCGTACTCAGGGAACGTAATTAAACAAACACCAAAACGCAAATTAAAGGAAACCTCGCCCGAAAATATACACCAAACAGATGAGGTTGGAAAGATGTCAACAAATGCCTTGATGAGCTTGATGTTATCGGTTTTAGATGAAAAGTTAAAAGATATGATCACAAAAAATGATTTTAAAGAAGTAATTGAAGATATGCAGGAAGTTAAGTCTGAAGTGAGCAGATTGGCCGATGAAAACAAAATTTTACATGATGAGTTACAAAAGCTGAAAGAAAAAAGTAAAAACGATCAAAAAAGAATGAAGTATTTAGAAGATGACCTGGGGAAGAAGAAAATAAGTCAAATCAAACATCTACTTATCAAGCGGTGATAAATATATTCAAAGAAAATCTTAAAATATCAAGTAGAATTGACATAGAACGAACTAAAAAAATATTTGAGAGAAATTAAAAAATGACGGTAATGGTAAAATTGAGATCGGTGTCTATGGTTGCGGAGATATTTAAGCACGCGAAAAATCTGAGAGGACCTTCTATATCTGTTGAGCGAGCCCTTAGCATTGAGCGTCAAAAAAACAGGAAGATAATGATTCATTCTCATGTGTGGCCGAAATAATGGAAAAGTGATGTTGAAAAATTTATATGGTGAGAAATCACTCAGTATTAATTTAGATTATAAAGAAATTTTTGCTAAAATAAATTCAAAAAACTATTAAAAAGTTTGCAAGAAAATAGAAATTATATACCAAAAGAACATGTTAACTTAGAATTAGAAAATATATGTAAGAAAATTAATATCAAAATAGTGACCTATAATTTTCTTCAACTATACTTCTTTAAGTATGTGGAACAAAATGAAATTTTTATGCTATTGGAGACTCACGTTGAAGATAAAAATGTTAACAGATTTTAAAACAAATTTAAAAAATTCGAAACAATTTGGAAACCTACCACACGAAACAGCAGATATGGAAGAGCTTTCGGGGGATATGTTTGTGGAGTTAGAAAGGATTTGTTAGATGTTGGAGTGAAGTATGAGTTTAAGACTTATGGTTGTTTGGATATGATACTGTTAAAAAACAATTTTTTCGATCTCAAAATAATTCCACTGTATATAAGAGGGGCAAATTGGGAACAAGAATTTAATATATTTAAGGAATCAATGCTGGCTATCGAGGTAGTAAACCCAATGGGGGACATAAATGTAAAAATAGGGGAAGAACTGCAATTATTAGATAAAAATATTGTAACAACATTTCCAGCTGGTCTAGAAATTAAAAAATAGAAAGACAAAACAATGAACACAAATGGTAAAAAATTTTTAGATTTCTACAATAATTATGGTTTGGTGATACAAAATGGAAGAACAATAGGTGATGAAAATGGCGAATTTACATTCGTTAGCAACATAGGCAACTCAGTAAACGATTTTTGTGCAGTATCAACGGAAATACTTAATATAATAGAGAGTTTTGTAGTCGAACAATGTATATGGTCCGATCATTTACCGATAAAAGTCATCATTGAGAAAAACATGAAAAATGTTTCAAAAAAAAATTAATTTAATACTAAAATTAAAATGGAATTTTCATATTGCAGAAAACTATAAACATATCCTGGATAATAAATTGAAACAGCTTAAGGAACAAAAACCAGAATTTGATTTAAATGATCTTAACAATTTGATTCTAGAATCACATTCACCTCCTAATGTAAACCCAAAAATGGTTGGATTTAAAAACAAATGTTCGATAATGAGTGCAGGAAGGCTAGAGATAAATCGATGAAATCTTTAAATTATTTTCGAAGTTCTCAAAGTCTTAGAGATAAGAAAGAGTACAGTGAAAATAAAAATCGTTTTAATAATATATGTATAAGCAAGAGAAGAGACTCCTATAAACAAATCGAACTCCAATTGAACACAGTTTCCGACAGCAAACGATGGTGGGCTTAAGCAAGAGAAATAAGGCGGCAAGAAAATTATATTGGATGTGAAGTAAATTTGGAAATATTTAAGGATCATTTTAATGCACTGCTGAATCCTGTAGTCAATGCGGTCGATATAACGAATGCGGCAAATCTAATAACGGATGAAGTTCTTGATGCGCCTTTTTCACTCCAAGAAATAAAATACCAACTTTCGAAAGCTAAACTCAATAAGCCACCAGGTGAAGACCGAATTCCATATGAATTTTTAAAGTAACTAGTAATGATTATTTGGAATATTTGTCGAATGCATATACTCAAATATTAGAGGGTCGTTGTAGTTGTGAAGCTTTAAAAAAAAGCATTGTATTCCCTATTTATAAAATAGGTGATGTAAACTAACCTGGAAACTACAGAGGGATATCTTTTATGAATTGTGTTGGAAAAATAATGATGGATAAAATACATGAGAGAATATCTGAATGGTCAAATCGCAATCAAATAATGGATGAATACCAAGCAGGCTTTCGAAAAGGATATTCTACAATTGATAATATATATAACCTTACATCTATAGTAAATATAAAATTTGCAGAAAATCGAAAAGTTTACGCGTTTTTCGTAGATTTCAAAGCTGCTTTTGATCGGGTTCCAAGACAACTCTTAATCAATCAACTGAATCAATTGGGAATTTCATTTAAAATTGTTCACTGTATAGAAGAAGTATACAAGAATACAAAGTCAGCGGTCTGGACAGGTACTGAACTTTCTGATTATTTCAGTACTTATACGGGAGTAGAACAAGGATGTTCGTTGTCTCCAATTCTATTTGCATTATATTTAAATGATATGCATGAATATCTGAAGGGAGGATTATTTATTGATGATATCAACACTCGAGTTCTAATGTACGCAGATGACATCGTTATCGTTATGGAGGTTAATCTGACTAAATCCGAAATAGTGATATTCAAGAAAGGTGGAAGGGTTGGAGCCAATGAAAGATGGACATTTAATGGGGATTCTGTAAGAGTGGTATCGGAATACAAATATTTAGGAATAATATTAACTCCGAAAATGTCATACACCAAGCATGTTAATTCCAAAAATGACGCCGCGAAATTCAGTATAAACGCAAACTGGAAAAATTTTATAGGCAGAAACGAAATTTCTTTAAAGACGAAATGTAAAATATTCCTGGCAGTTTGCAGATCGATACAATGCTATGGTGCACAAGTATGGGGCAACAGTTTTTTTGAAGTTATTAATAAGCTGCAGCTGTTCTCTACAAAACGAATTTTAAAACTTCCAGACAGTACTCCTAACTATGTCATAGACTTGGAAACAGGCCAAGAAAATGGGCACTTTTACACGTACAGCTTACATCTGCAATATATTTCTAAAACAATATTTGATTACGAAGACAGAAGATTGTCTCACAAATTATCATCATATATAATATCTCGAAATATTTATTGGTATAATGATTTTAAAAGCAAATTACTTGAGTTTAATTTAGATGTAAATAATATGGAGCAGTGTAAAACGAATTGGAATAATGTTTGTATAAACTTAATTGACTCGATGAAGTTGAAATCATACCAAGAGTATATAACAAATGCACAAATGCAGCCGGAAAAGAATTTATAAACATTTAGACTACACGAAAGGACAATCATATTGCAACGACAGTTACAAGAACAGATTTCATATATATTAAAAGCTAAAGGGGATCTTTTGTGGCTTAACGGAAATCAGTATAGAGAAGGTGGAGCAAGGATCTGCTCTTTGTGTAATCTAAATGAAATAGAAACAACAAATCAATTTATTGGTAGATGCCCTGTTCTCAATTCTGTAAGATTAAGATATTTCCAAAGCATAACGTTGACGGAGTTTGAAATAATTCGAATATTATATGGTGGTGAAGATGTTAATTGCAAAGCCTTTATGAGTTCCTTAAAATTGCACTAAGATATAGAAGTATGTTAGTTAGTGAATTTAATTTTTAAATCTAACTTAAAAAAAAAAAAAAAAATATTGTACAAACCATTTTTTCCAGCAGACGGTTCTAAACCATGCTGTATATTCTTTATTTTTTGAAATTAGTTATTGAAATAAGTATTATTTTTTAACCATTATTGAAAAAATTAACAAATAAAGAAATCCTGTTTATTTAATTTTATAGATAAATACTTCAGTGATTTTTAAACCGTACGATAGTGCTGATGTTTGTAATACTGATCTAGTCTGAATCATTTTCTTGACATCCGTCCGTCCGTCCGTAAACTTATTTTCACAGTTCGCTCTGAAAATCAATGTATGTTTAGACCTAGCCCAAATACAACTTAAATTACCCTTCGACCAGATTATTATATACAACTTGATAAAATTTGGTTCAAGTTGAGTTAGCCAACGAGTATACCTATCTTGGAGTAATTCTTACACCCAAAATGAAATTTGTAAAACATATTGAAAAAAGAAATACACAAAAGTAATAACATCACCCTCTTTCTTCATTTCAACAGTAGGAGTTACAGTATTGCCCATTTTGCGAAGGACCATGCCAACACCCAACTCCTTCATGTACTCATCAAAGTTTTGCTTTTGTTCAATTTGTATTTTTTTCCTTCCCAGCACGTCATTTCAATAAATCATTTTGTATTTATAAGAAATTGGCAATAAAACAACTCTTCGCGACAAATGTAACTCCTTAGCCAATTATTGCTAAACATTTCTTATCGTTATCCGCAATATGAGAGAAAACAAAAAATCGTCGTCTCAAAAAAAATCTTTTCTTAAAAAAGTAAAATTTCTTGAAAAAGTACATATTTTAAACAAGTACATTTTCTTAAAAAAATATCCATTCTTAAATAAGTGAATTTTCTTAAAAAAGTACTTTTTTAAGAAGTAACTTTTCTAACCTAACTTTTTTTAACAAAGAACCTTTTCTTAAAAATGGAAATTTTCTTTAAAAATTATATTAAAAAGTATATTTTCTTAAAAAGAACACCTTTTCTTGAAAAAGCAAATTTTCTTTTCCTTCAAATAGTAACTTTTTCTAAAAAAGTACCTTTTCTATGAAGAGTATATTTTCCTTACAAGGTATATTTAAAAAAAAAAGTATTTTCATATCTGGGGACTTGTCCATCCTCTTTATGAAAGATTTTTCGAAAGGATCTCTGTTTACGAGCTTTTAAGATTCAACTTGTGCAAAAATTTAAACTGAACAAAAATCGTATGCATCACCTATTCGGACAAAAGTCTCTTGGGTTTTACGTGAGTATCTGTCTTGTTGACATAACCTCACGGTGCTCTGAACACTGGATCGGAGTATGCGCCGGCTACCGCCGCGTTGTGTCGGAAAAATACAATCAGATACCAATTCAAGGTTTGCGCAACAAATCCCACTTCCTGGTAAGAAGTCGAGGCCCATGTAACACCTCTACGGGTCACAGCACCCGATAGAATTCAACTCCACATCGAGCTGTGCTCTTTCCGGCCCCCTAAGGGCTATATCCAAAAAGTCAGCTAGAATCTGTGATTCCAGGGCTCCTGACTACCCGTGGTACCAGAATATGTATATATATAGCCTCTGAATACATGCGCTATCGAACCCTTCATAAAAGTCTTCTCTTAAAGATCTCACATGCATACATATCCATACAATGCATACTCTCATCATTCGTAAGCACACCACGGACATCACAACCATCATCCGTTAGTACGACACCTAGAGAATCTAGGTCCCGTATGGCTGTGTAGTGTGTGCATATCCACAAAACATGAAACCAGTCCTCGGTATAAGGTCCACAGTCACATGAAGGCGTATTGTCCAAGGCTTTTTTTTATGGAAAAATGCATTAAGTGACCCATGGCCCGCAAGCTAAAAGCTCATACGCCGGCTAAAACTAAAGTCTGGGCATCTCGCCACGAAAAACACTCGCGAATGAAGTCATATTTAACACATCCAATCGCACCAGTCAATTTCGCTCTTACCCGCTCGAGATGAACCAAGAAGTTCATACGCTCCCTCATTGTTATCCCCAAGTATTAGACCTCGTTCGCATAGCTAACGCCATTGGCCCTCACATTTGGTGGTCGATTTAACGATAACTTTGCTTTCAGCAACATCATCACAGTCTTCTCCATTGCTACATCCACACCTACTCATCTACTCCAATCGCAGACAATTTGCATCTTCCAACGGAGGACAATCGGCTGAAGCACTAATTGATTTTGATTTTCCATACAAAATTTTGTTCCGCGATGAAAGTCACGACAGCCGTGGCGGCTACACGGATCAAATCATATATAAGCATTAATGGCACAAAATGATCTATAAAATAAAGCCAGCTTAATTGAGAGTAATATTGTATTTATATATAAGGAAAATCTAGTACATTTTATTTGATATCTATTTCAAATTCTATACCGTTTATTTTTGAGATTTTGTGAGATTTTGTTTCCACAACATGAAACAGCTGCGTAAAAAAATATTCAAAACAATTAATAATGATTTTATTAGTTGAAATAAAAATTTTGCGAAAAAAACACATCAGCATATGTTAAATGTATTGTTCGAACAACAATAATTGCACAATTTTTATATAGCAGATGGGAATGGGCACATATAAGTATAAAAAATTATAACTTTTCAATTACTAAATATTTTTTTATTATAGAGTCGCCATTTTTGTGTTGTAATTTGCTACCACAATATTAAAGAACACAGTAGTATCATTTGGTAGTGCCAAAGTTTGACAAGATTTTGTGAGATTTTTCTAAAATCTAGTAACGAGCTAGATTTTGTTTTATGTGGGAAATCTAGTAAAAATGAAATAGATTGTGCTCGAAATCTCATATGTACCAGATTTTGCTTAAATGTAAACGCATTATAAGGATCTTTTACCTTGTTTTATTTTAATTTAAAGTTCTGTAACTCTAAAACACCAGTTACTATTAATAAATTAAATAAATATTTAAATTTTTTTTTTTTCAACATTAATTCGATTTTTGTAATTAATGTAAAACTTCAAGTTTTTCACTTCAAAACATACATAGTATAATATATATTTTATCATGTTTTCATGAATTTAGGATATTTATTATGTAGAAAAACACGCAGATTAGAAAGAGTAAGCATTTTAAATATTTTTTCTACTGAATACGTTTACTGACTATTCTTTAACTAGATGATTGTGTGGCGCCTAGGCGCCCGTTTAAAAATTATGAATAAAACAGTTTAAATTTAAATACACGAAAAATTTATAATAAATTATATTTCTTTTAATATAGTAGTAAATTGAAAATTATATTGTTACATATGTACATGTGAAAAAAGATTGTGTCTGTTGAAATTATGTATGTACATAAGTATCAATACAGATAAGAAATATTTGGCAAAAAAGTTTTTCAATTTAGAATCTCTTGAAAAACTATATTTTGTGTGAAATATCGTTGGTCATTTAATAGTTTTCCTTGCTGTGGGTTCGATTGAATACGTATCTTAACTTGGCTTGCAACTTTTGATCGTGACAAAGCCACATACAGTTGACCGTGTGAAAATACCGCGGTTTCCAAATTAATGCCAACGTAATCAAATGACTGGCCTTGAGCCTTGTTTATGGTAATTGCGTATGCTGGAAGTACTGGAAACTGGCGGCGTTTTAATATGAAAGGTAATGTGGTGTCGGTTGGGGCGAGGTCAATCCTAGGAATTAGAACCGTATCGTTTTAGTCAGCGTTACAGAATCAGTCAGTCTCTCAATCAGTCAGAGAGTCAGGGATCAGCGTAAATATATTTAAGATATTACCTGACCTTCATACGTTACATTTTTGGCTGTCGGGTTGTAATGCACTCATACTTTTTTATTCTTTTTTACTAAACAATCATACGTTTCAATTCTCTCTTTCAATTTTTCAATGGGACAGTTGCTTAACAATTTTTTGACTATTGTATGTGTGATCAATTTGACTTGAACGTGGGAAGGCCGGGTAAAGTGAGGAGATTGGAGATTCACAAAATTATTAAAATTTAATACAATGTAGTTCGCTTATAACGAACCCTGGTTGTAATAAATTTTTGTTTATAGCGAAGAATTTCTTCGGTCCCAAGAGTTGTAATCACATTTTTCATACAAATTGCTTCTCTTATAGCGAAAAGTGGTTATATCAAACTTTTGACTTTAACAAACAATTTTTTTTTTCAATTTCAGAAGTTTCCTATATTATCAGACATGTCACAAAACCAAAATCGTAACGAAAGCGAAATTGAGTTCCTACTTGGCTTCTTTAGAAAATTAAAATCGATCATTTTTTGTGGAATAAAACCAATTTCGATTTCCTAAGTGGAATTGAAATTTTCAGTATCATTTGCACCAAAAAACCAATAAACACAACTTATTACAAATAAAGAATTTAGTTTTATTTTATATTTTTGAAAAATAAATACATTTATAACTTTAAAACTTATTTTATAACCAAATTAAGAGAAAGTCATTACCAAATGACAAAATCGAAAAAAATTTAACGATTTCGATTTAACGTTGTATTGCCACCTTTTTTTAATCGTACAAAATAAATGTTTTTCTTACAAAAATCAACTCTGACAGAAAAAACCAAAACAAACCAAAAAAATAAGAATAAATTAGAAAACATGTAAGTATTTATTTTTATTTTAACATTTACTTTAACTTATTTTTTGTTAAAGGGGAAAACATCGGAATGCAGACCAAGAAAGAATATTTATTGAGTTCATGGAATGCCATCAACATATAGCCAGGGGGTTTGTTAATGGTGACCGGGTTGTTGTGGACAGGGCAGACTTGATATCACAAATGTATTTGATATATGAAATGTCGTCGACGCAGTTTTTCAACATAATTATGATTTTGCTCTGATTCAATTACCGCACCTATTGATATGCCGGGCATTTTAATTTTTTTAAATAAAATTACAAAATATTTTCACAATTTTTATTATTTATTTTTGTTTGTTTACAACATTTGCTTTGTACTTTCTGCTTCTATACATAAGGAGTTTTTAATATTATATGATTTTAAAAAAATATTTTATTTTGATAGAAACTCGGTAATCTTAGTCTTATTAAGGCAAACTATTAATATGTATCTTTTTAAAAATTTAATTTATGTTTTATAACTTTTTAAAATGCATCAAAATAAATAAACTTATGCAACTAAAAAAAAGTTTTTAAACCTTTCGGACAAAGCAAAAAAATACTACGGTTATAACGAACTTAGTCTAATAATTTGGTAGATATAGTGTATAAAATTTCAAAAGAATCGGTCAAGTAGATTTTGAGTTATGATGTTCACGGACTTCGAACATTTATTTGGGAGAAAATCGGTTTAAAGTTTTCTAAAAACTGATTTATATACGATATACCGTATGAGGCCGGTCGCTGGAAACGCTGTATCGTTTTAAGTTTTGCTCTGATTTACTTCAAATTTTCACACAACACGCATTCAGAAAGAGAAATGCGAAAAAGGTTCTATAACCTACCAACCCTTAAGGAAGTGCAAACACCAAACACCTACACAAAAGAGAAAAAATATTTCATAGTTCATCATACATGTAAACTGAAAAAGAGAACTAAATTTTTTGAAAAGTTATCTATAAATCCAAAAAACAAAAAAATCAGAGCGTGTTAGTTTTATTTAAATAAAAAACTTATTATTCCAAATCGCCTTTAATTCTTTCAATAAATTCTTCAAATTAAAATTTTAAATATACCTATTTACGTAATTTATGGTTGTCAACATTTTTTGAAAGCAAATTATGCAAAAATTAATATTATGAATGAAAAAAAATTATTTTCCCACCTCTCTTCTGAAATTACAATGTAATTTAATTATGGAAAGTTACAATAATTTTAATTTTAAGCTTAATATTGCACTATTTTTTTAAGTGCTTTTCAATACAGAGCTTTAACCGAAATCATACGTTGGACAACAACAAAATCCACATTGAAGATCTCTTTTTTCTCAAATATTTATCAAAAAAAGCACACTCTTTGCTGGCCATCCGAGAACCTGAGCGAAAGCACTCCTAACAATACAAAACAATTTTGATAAAAATGTTTAAAATTTCCTTCATTACTTTTTTTTGCAGAATTTTTTCATTGACCAACAAAGGGAATTTAAAGAAGAATTTGAATAGATATTTGCTTTTTGATGCATTTTTTGCGTTCATCTTATTCCATATGTAACACGAAATCTGCATATGTAGTGCTATTGTCGTTAGCAGTGCTGCTAATTTTGACAACTTATTTTAATTTCGATTTGTTAAATTTGTTAGAATGACGATTGAAGATTTTAAATTTTCAGTAGTATAAAAATTAGGATTTCAAGGGTTAACAATTAATGGGTTGTTAATCGAAAATTGATAGTTTTAGTTCAGTGTAAATGTAAATTACAAAATATGTATAGATTTAATTCTGGGTCAAGTCGTTTCAAAACGGAAACTCCTTGAATAGCATCTCCATTTAAGATTTAAGTTTTAATTACGGCGATACTTTAAACCTATATTATATGTTTCAGCTGTAAATACATGTCAATAAAATTATTTAGTTGATTACTGTGTTAAATTTTTTTCGTTGAAATTTCATCACTAATACATTTTTATATAGAAACAACCAATGCTGTAATAATATTCGTAATATGAATGATATAAATAAATTTTATTGCTTCCTTTTGTATGTAATATTTTTTCGAGTTTTATAAGCGGTAAAATTTTCTTGACAATTTCTTGTTTTAAAAATGACAATTTTGGCGATTTAGTTTCCAAAATTGTAGATTTTCAGAAGATTTTACTAGCAGCACTGGTCGGTAACAAAGAAGAGAGAAAATTGTGTGTGTGTTTGTATAAAATGAGAAAGATTAAATTTTGTTTGTGTATTTCACATAGCTTTGTAGGGAGTACTATGTGTGTGTATTATTTCAGCGTTACAGAATCAGTCAGTCAGTCAGTGAGTCAGGGATCAGCGTAAATATATATAAGATAATTATCATATTCTAATGTTTATAATGTTAAAAAGTCAAAGGATCAAAATTATTTTCCCTATGCTTTACAGAAAAAAATTTCCTTGATAATCCTTACCTTAAAGATATATACATATATACAAAGAAACTAGTTATTAGGTGACTATATCGTTACTAGGCATTTTTTCTAGAATTAAACGTACGGAAATATAATTGCTTTAAGTCATTGACTTAAATTTGGTAGAAAAAGTGTGCGTATATAAACGTAATTTTTATGGAATATTCATGTTATTTTGTTTTAATAACATATATTTTATGTAATTAATATACAATAAGCATTAAAAATTACTTTTAAGGATAAATGTTTCAATTTTAATTATATAATTGATAAAAGGATATATTCTTCAAACTGTATACAAGGAAAACAATTACATTATTAATCATAACTGAAATCCAAAGAATGTTAAAAGGCATTGCAGTAATTTTCTTTGCTTTTAATAATAGATTATTGCAATTTTAATATAGTTAACAATACCTTCGTATGTGGTTAGAATTTCTGACATAAGTATATATATTTAGTAACACAAATCCCACAAAATGTTTTACATCGAATATAGATAGATATATAGATAGCTAGATTGATAGAAGATAAAGAATTGTTCTTTATTTCATAATATGAAATTAAAATAAGTACCTAAAGTTATTATTTTTGTAACGAAATGTTGAACTTACGATAATGACTTTAATTAATTGTTTTCTTTGGAACATATATTAAGGACATATCAGTAAAGTTAGAGTAAAGTTACAATATGTTAGAAATAAAAATAATAATGTTTTTCTTAAATGTTGGCACATTAACGAAACTAATTTGAAATTAGTTTCCTATACGATAGGGCATTTATAATGTGCATTACTAGCTTATAATTCATAATTTTCATTTAAAAATACCTTTCCAAAAAAATCGAATTGTAAATTCCTTTAAAACCGGACATTTCCGTACGAAGTGTTGCAAGCTTTCTTCTTTATTTGCAGGGTACACAAATTATTAGTGTGGTTGCGATTAAAGTATATACCATTCAAAGCAATAAGTCCACACCTAGCTTTAAATATCTGGGGTCAAATCACCGCATTCGATATCGAGTAAAATCGATCGAAATTCCATATTTTGGTTTATTATTTAAAGAAGACGGACAAACATCAGACCTCGTTTCACCTTTACTCTTAATTAGGAGCCATAATTCGTTAGCTGTGGCATACATAGTAAAATTATTTTTAGTATTTGATTTTGGAAATAAAAAAAATAATTTCGATCGAAAAATTTCGATAACGAATGCGGTGATTTGGCCCCTGACTTTTTTTGTTTCTTCCGTAAGACTCCTTGAAATAATTTTGGCCAATATTGTGATCGAAATATTTATAAATTCTTGTTGGGCTTTGCAAAGATATTCTCGACATATTTTGGCGGTTATTGATCTTTAATTCATTCGATAAGATTTAAAATTATTTGACCATAAATATCTATTTAAATTTTCATTGTTTCATTCTAACCCATAATGTTTTCCCACTTCATTTAGTTGTTTGGTCCAATTTACATATCTTTACATGGATAACTTGTTTGACAGACCATTGTTATTGTATAGAAACAGTGGTTTATGTAAGTATCTTCAATGTAAATCATTATATAGTAGGTGGGTGTAAAATCAGGTAACTCAAGAATCTTGTTAACAAAAAAGACCAGCAGAGAGTCTACGTCTTTAAAAAGCGAACAACCCCATACTTGAGCTGCATAGCTTTGCACTGCCCTACATACAGCTTGAAACAGCTTGCAGCGATATATTATTTTTGCAGCAAACAGCATTCAATGTTGCCATTAGGCTGCTTTTTGCTGAACAGTTTCTTATTTCGACATGCTTTTTAAAACTTAACTTTGGTGTCAGTAAAACCCCAAGATAATGGTATTCAGACACTATGATTATATCATTTCCTCTATATGTCAATTTCGCTTTTCTGGAAGTTTTCCTCCTTTTTTGAATACCATAATGCGAGATTTATTAAGATTAACTTCCGTGTTCCAGGTTTCACAATACATATCGTCGGTGGTATACCAAAAGGTGCTACATCCAAAATTCACAATATTAGAGTTATTAGTATATTAATGTTTCACAAACCATTCTGTGTTCTGCCAAAATTTTAGGCAAGTATTAACTACATATAATTTGAAAGTATCACTGCATTTCAAAATAATTTGAATTTTAGCAAGCCGTTTCAATAGTATTTTGCAATTTTCTCAAAATGAGCAAAATATATATAGAACCTTCTGGCATATATACGTCATCTGGTACTACATCATACTATATAATCAGCATATAGAAGGAATCTTATATTTAGTTCATCCACAAATAAGCCACTTCCTAGACAGTCGTGTAGATCGTTTAAGTAAAGTGCAAAGTGACATTAAACACCCTTCCGTGACTCCATAGTGAGTAGTAAAGCTATCAGAAAAGCTATCTTCTAGCCGCACTACTGCTGTTGTTTTCACATAAAGATTTTCAATAAAAGTTTAGAGGAAATCCCAATATTGCGTAATTTATAAATTAACGGTTTTGAGAAATCTTATCAAACGTAGCTTTAAAATCTACAAAGAACGCATAGACTTTTTATACCCACCCCACTGTGCAGAAGGTATATATAAGTTTGTCATTCCATTTGTAATAATTACAAAAAAATTTTGGACCCCATAAAATATATATATTTGTGATCCTTATAATAAGCGGAGTTGATATAGCGACGTCCGTGTGTCCGTCTGTGGAAATAACGATGGCGGCTTCAATCAGGCAGCTAGAGTGCTCGTTGCCATAAAAAATGATTCACTAACATCCTAGAAAATACGCTAATTAAAATCGTCCAAATCGGTTAATTACGTTCCGAGAATTGGATGAAGAAGTAAAAAATGTTTTGAACAAATATGATTTGTTTTTCTTGTCACGATCACGCCCTCAGTAGGATAACTGGGGCGCTTGTTTTTAGCGAGAATGACTAACCAACATCATGAGAAGGTTTCTGGTTCAAAAATCATGAAAATCGGTTTAACAGGTCCCGATATATCACTGAAGAAGTACAAAAAATTGAAAAAAATATATGTTTCTGTTTTGTTCTTGTTATTATTTTAAATGTTGTATTATTGTCATAGCTGGACTTGTTGCTTTTCTGGTTGTTGTGGTAATAATATAATAAAAACTAACCCTTTGTGCATATTTTTTATATCAACTCTGGTAGAAAAATTTTAAAGTTTCCATTGTTTTGGCATCGCAAAAAAGTTTGTTAGACCATTTTTGTCATCGCCACGAGCCCGCCTGCAAAGTTTCAGATCGGGTCAAGGTAAAGGGGTTACAAAATTTTGACTACAAGCATACAAGCAGACACTACCAGTGAATATAAAGGGAGTAAAAATTCACCAACATCAAAAGCAAATAGTGCTAAACTATCTAGTTGATAATAAAAAAATCAATGTAAAATAAACCAAAAAAAATTTTATGTATTAATTTATTTAAAGAAAAACAAAAATAACTTTTCTTTTATTGCATATCCAATTCTGAATATAAGCGATTACATGCAAGTTACGTTTAAAAATAAGTAAAATATTAAATTTGAAAATAACTTAAAGTTAGGTATATATACACAATGTATAATTAAAACTAACTTAATTTATACAATATTATTGACTGTTTGTAGAAATTCATCTCTGTTCCTCGCTGTGTGAACTAATTCACCTATGGTTCTTAAGCCAGTCCAGTTTCTTATATTTCTTAACCATGATATTTGCTTCCGCCCAATGCCTCTTCTTCCTTCAATTCTGCCTTGTACAATCAGTAGCAGCAGCTCGTATTTATCACCTCTTATGATGTGGCCGAGATAGGAAGTTTTTCGACGCTTTATGGTTTTTAATATTGTTTAATACTTCTGTGTTCGTTACTCGGTCAGTCCATGGAATTTTTAATAATCTACGATAGCACCACATTTCAAATGCTTCTAATTTATTCATGTTAACAACTTTAAGTGTCCATGCTTCGAATCCATACAATAGTACTGACCACACATAACATTTCATAAATCTAATTCGGAGATTTATATTAATATCACGGCTGGTTAATAATTTCTTAAATTTACAAAATGTGCTTCTAGCTATTTCTATACGAAAATTAATTTCTTTGTCACATTCCGAAGTTTCTTGTAACCAATAGCCAAGTTATTTAAACTTTGAAACTCGTTCAATAGGTTCGTTGTTAATATGTACATATATTACAGCCAGCATACGGATTTTTATTTCTGCTGATTATCATATATTTGGTTTTTTCAATATTCATATTAAGTCCGAATTGGTTGCTTTTTGTATTAACGGCGCTTAATAGACGCTGCAGATCATTCATGTTATCTGCCAACAGTGTTGTATCATCTGCGTAACGAATATTGTTTATATGGTGACCATTTACTTTTATTCCAATGTCCATATGATTAAGAGTTTCTTCAAATATGCATTCTGAATAAATGTTAAAAAGCAATGGGGATAGAATGCATCCCTGACGAACTCCTCTGTTTATGGGAATGCTTTCAGTCACTAGATCTCCAACACGGACTACCGCATTCTGATTCCAATACAAAGATTTTATACAGTTAATATCTTTACTGTCTATATTGATTAAACTTAGTATTTCTATTAACTTATCACGTTGAACTCTGTCAAAAGCTTTTTCGTAATCTATAAAGCAAATAAATACGTCCTTTTGTATATCCTTGCAATTCTGTGTTCTACCCATATACAATTCGCATTTTTTGTATATACGATATGTATTCTTTTTATGAATATTTTAAGTGAATGACACATAAGACTTATTAGTCTAAAATCCTTACATATTTTCGCATTACTCTTTTTTGGCAGTGCTATAAATGTAGACTTTAGCAATTTGTTTGGAAAGATGCCTGTATCATATACATGATTAAAAACTTTTTCAAGTATTTTAATACCTTTTTCATCAAGGAGTTTAAGTACTTCTGTTGGTACTTCATCGCACCCTACTGATTTATTATTTTTGGATTGATCTACTGCCTTAACTGTTTCTTCTTTTGTAATTTTGGACCTTCCAATGCCGGAATTTGCAATTGGTCGTTGTTAACAGATCTTGAATCATCTAAAAAAAGGTCTCTTACATATTGTATCCATATTTCTTTTTTATCAGAGGGTTCTGAAACCATTTCATTAAGCTCGTTTACCAAGATATTTGCATGAATATTTTTTCTTATATTACATACATCTTTTATCTTTTTATGAAGATTGAATTCGTCGTGTTTTGCTTGCAAATTTTCAATTTCTAAACATTGTTGTTCCATCCAGTTATTTTTAGCTTCACGTATTTTTCTTCTGATAAGATTTTATAAACGATTATATTCATAGTCATTATTATTTTTGTGTTTTCTTCTTTCATCCATCAATATCAGAATTTTATCTGTGATCCATTTCTGGTTACGGTTTTTACGTTTAAAACCAATATTTGTGTTTGCTATGTTATTTAACATAGTCGTTGTTTCGTCCCATAGATCTATTGGATCTACATCTGTGATTGTTATATTTTCAATTTCTTGGTTTATCTTACAAATAAAAGTATTTTTAAATTGTACGTTTTTCAATTTTTCAAGATCGAGCTGAGATTGTTGTTTTGGCTTTTTTGTAGTAGAAATCTTTAGTTTTAGTTTGGCAAACAACAAATTGTGGTCTGACGGTACGTCTGCTCTAGGATATGTTGTTGCTTTGAGTATTGATAAAGCAAAACGTCCATTTATTAGTATGTAATCTATATGGTTACGTACAATATTTTCGGTGCTGTGTAATGGTGATGTCCAGGTATATAGTCTTCTTGGATGCAACGAAAAGAAAGTATTAGTTACTTTAAAACTCTTTTCTTGACAGAATTGTATTAATCGATCACCTCTTTCATTTCGATCAACTAATCCAAATTCACCTGTGACATCTTTTGTTTTTGATTTTCCAACTTTGGCGTTAAAATCACCCATGATTATATTAATGTCATGTGGTTTAGTCAATTTCAAAACCTCAGTTATCTCATCATAGAACTGTTCTATTTCATTTTCTGAACTATCCGCAGTGGGAGCATATACTTGAATAATATTTAGTTTTAGGGGTTTTGCATCAGATTTAATTAGCATTACCCTATCGGATATTGGAATAAAATTTGTTACTTTTTTGAACGGTTTGTTCAATTATAACACCTACACCTCTTCTGTGTAGTGTTGTATCATTACCAGAGTAGTACACATTGGTATCGTCCAATCGACGTATACCTGAGTTTGGTAACTATGTTTCACTTATACCAAGAATATCTATCTTCACTCTTTTCATTTCTCTGATAGTGTTTATCAATTTACCTGGTTCATATAAGCTGCGTACATTCCACGTAGCTATGTTTATGGTTTGTTTTGTTTTACCTCCGGGGATTCTTAGCACCCTCGTGTTGCCGGAGACTGAGGGCCGTTGATTATTTGTTTCTTGCATGTAGTTTTCTAGGGAAGTGTTACTTCAGTGGTTTCCCGTTGCCTTCTGAAGGTTAGCAAATTGGTTAATTAGATGGCGCCAATTGCTCGCCATGTCGTCAGAGCTTCATAGGCAATCAGAATTTAATGAATGCTTGGTGCCACCCTCACTTCCTCTGAGACCCTCCACTCCAACCGCTGAGCTGTCCGCGACTGCTTATTTAATTCGCAGCTAACCCATATATCTATGGGCCGTTTCATTATCCGCAACCTATGACGCGCCCCGTAGCACTCAGCTATGCTTCCCCAGGGAATAAACTTTCCTTTACCACAGGTGGTAAAACAAAATTTATTCCCGGGAGGGGGAATAAATAACTTTTGATGTTGTTTTTTGAGTGTGTAATTTTTACATTTACATACATACATACATACGTATATTATATAATAAAATAATATGCATATATATACATATATTCTATATATGTATATTCATAAAAACCGCATGTTAGTAGTAAATCGGTATATTATTTTATTTATATAAAATTCTCCAATATGTATTTTGTTTAAGGGAAAATACATTTCTTTTGCATTAACAAACAGAGTGTCACTTCATTTTTCTCAGTGTTGCTATGCCTCAGTAGATGGCGCCACAATTTTTGTACTAATTATCTTTGCAATAGTTATTTCTATTTTAACATGAATGTCATCTTTTTCAATTAGGTATCAAACACAACAATTTTAAGATTATAAACAGGGCTGGTCTTTAATTTCAAAGGTTTTTCCATTATTATTTTACAAATATGACCATAAGTTTGGCATATTTTTTTGTTGTGTTTACAAAATAGAGTTACCGAGTTTTTCAATGAGTCAGTGAGTTTTTTGCTTTCAAAACAGTTCATAGTTATATAAAATTATTTATCTGCTTTACCTACAAAATATCTGATTGCGATTACATATAATTTTTAAGAATTGTTTACAATTACTAAAGCATTACTATTGACATGAATACAAAATCGCACCTTTTAAGTTTTCAATTAAAATTTAAGAAAACATCAATTCTAAAAATTGGAATTCATATTTAAATTAGAAAATATCAATATTAAAACGTCGGAAATAATAACTTGAAATTTAGAAGACATCAATTGAATTTTTAAAATATATATTTTATTCTTTAAACACAAATTGAAATTCAAAAAACACCAAATAAACTGAAATAAAAAAAAATCGATTCAGGAGACACTAATAGCATTTCTGGATAACAAAACATTAATTTAAATTCAATGAAGTTCACAAAACCTCCAATCATATCTAGGAATTGCGAACATAAAAATTGTTACATAAATAAAGAGCAATTTGATTAGAATGTTATTTATATACATATTATTTTTCACAATGTTTTTGGATGAAAATTTGAAGTTATTTAGAAAATTAAGATAACAAATTATTTTAATTAAAATTTTTGGGATATTTCGTTTGTTGCGTTTGGCATCCCTAATTTGACCCAGTCTTCGAAATGACTTCAAAATTTGACTTCATGGTAGGCAAAGTTGAACCCAAAAAATGTAAGTTCGATAATAATTCCCAGGTAGTAGTATTTAGAGTCAATAAATGAAAATATATTTTATTAGCATAATAAAACTCAAAATCAAAAGTTGGCATCACTGGGTTAGATTTTGTATTGTATTGTGTTATTTTGTGTTACCATAAAATCTAATAGTGTCCTTTTAATAATGTAAAAAAAATTGTATTCTCTATGTTTTCCAAATATGGCGATATTTTAACAAAAAAAATTGAGAGAGTTTTTTTTTTAGTTATTATTTTGTTACTTCATCCGACCTATACGGCCGCAATAAAGAATTATTTGGCCAGTTAAAAGAAACTATACAGCCATCTCCAATTAGGACGATTTAGCGCGTATAGCCATCCTACACAACCACTACCTTCGCAATGGAGGTTAAACTTAATCTAAATTAAATGAGAGGTTATGTCATATAACCGGAAACGCATGCATATAGGTATATAACCTAAATGCATGCCGATCAGCAACCACGATGACCAAAAGCAAACACCGAAACGTGTTTTCTTTTATCCGAAATAGTAGAAAAGACAAAAACGATCTTTTCTCGTTGGAGCGCGAATTAATAATGTGAGAGAGCTTTATAGACCAACTCTTGAATAAAAAATCAACGGATCAACCCAAAGAATTTGCTGAAATAATTTTTTTGTATTAAGTTTAATAAATTGTTTACTTTTTCAAATATTTCGTTTACATTTATTATCAGTACACAAACGGAGGTGGAGGGTATCAAAGATTCAGCACAGCCGAATTTAACACTCTTACATGTTTCTTGTTTAGTAGTTTTGAATGTATTATTGTATTTTCGAAACCCTGCCATGTATTCGGTCAGAACGCTGTTGTTTTCTACCCATGTCGATAGACTATCATTTAAGATGCCCATCATTATTTTACTGGAATTTTCAGGTAAGTTTTGATCAGCCAACTCTTACATAAAAATCGATATGGCATCGGCATATCATTTGCTATAAACTGTGCATTAACCTCCTCTAATTCATTGTTCAGTCACTTTATCTTATATAGAGCGGTATAATAATGATTATGGTATTAATGTGCTTTATATCAATTACGTCTACATTTTCGACTTTCTAAAAAGTATGCTTAATGCCTACTTTTACCATATCTTTTTTGATGCCATAAACACACCCATCGCTGTTCGCCCACGTTGGTTCTACTTTCCAATATATATTGAAGCCCCGGTTGGTCAGTAGGTAGCGTGCTCGCCTATCATGCGGGGGTCGTGGGTTCGATTCCCACCATAGGCTTTGGTCTGACGCTGCAGAAACCGGCCAAATGGTCTTTGTCACCCGGCTTATCCCTGGACCCAAATTAGAATACAAATTTACTTTGCATTGTAATTAATATAATTAAATAAATATATTGAAACCCAAAAAATTTTTTTCAAAACGTACAAAATTTTCTTTACATGCACAGTACAACACATGAGTTGGGACTCAATTCTGACAATTGCACGTGAAAGTAGCCCCAAAAGTAAGAACTCCTACTTCATTCGTTTTGTCAAGTTGGCTGCCATTATAACACTGTGGAACAAATTCAGGCTAGCAAAAGTTAGGTCGATTCTGAGAGTGAAGGGTGAAAATAGAGGCTAAATTAGAAGCAGCGTTTGTTTATGTTAGTTCGAATTTTTTTTAATCGACCTTCGAACTTTGCAGTCAAATGCAGATTTGCAGATTTTCAGCATATTGTTTATATGGTTTTTTTTTGGCTATAACTCGTCGACTAATTGATATTTTTCAATCTGTAAATGCCAAATTATTGCTAGAGACCTGTGCAACAATTAAAATTTTTAAAAAAAATTGATTTAGAAAATTTTTGTGGTGCTATGAAGCAAAATGTTGGAAAAATTATTTTTTTTTCATGCTTTTTGAAAATATTTTCCACAAAACTAAGTCTTTTTTGCTTTCTGTTTGATCTATAATATGCTTCTCAGTTTCTTCAATAAATTTGATTTGAAAAGATAACTTGCGTTAAAAGTCCCATAACCATGAAATAAATAGCGATTTAGGTAGAAGTAATTAAAAAGGGAAGTTCCAAGAATTAGGAATTAGTAAAACAACTTTTTTTTTTCAAGCGAACTTATTTCAAAAATGAAGATTCAGTTAAGACTCGAAACTCAACCGAAACTGATGTCTTTTAATTTTCGCTCGGTCGTGATAAAATTCGCTATTAATTTTTTTGGAACTTATTTCATTTTGTGAGTGATTTAAGTTAAGTGCATCGCTTTCATAAAAATAACAAAAAAAACATTGTATAATATATATTGTATTAAAAATGTCGGAACCAAAATGTAAAATGGACCATTTTTGTAATGTTTGTGGACGTTTCATAGCAAGCGATGAAAAATGTGGCAATGCGAGTGATTTTTTTGGAAGCCTATAAACAATATTTCTCGCAAGAGTTTATCATTGCTATTCAACTCTTATGGAATGGAAAAGTGAAAAGAAGAAGGCTATGCCATTTGGTATACCAATGATGTGGTTAGACAACAGCCCGCATCAAGAAGAAAATTGCTATGGATGTATCAACTACCATAAAACTTTGAATAGAAGGAAAGCAAAGAATAAAACTTATGCAGCAGTGCCAAGTGTCCAATTACCATTACCGCACTCAGAATTCATTCCAATATCAACATATCGAAGTATTGATCTTCAAACAGATATCAGTACTATAACCGCCGCTGCTACATCCATGGATTTCTTCTAAGAATACGACCCTGGTGAAGGTACATCCTATGAAACATCAAAGGACCCAATCCTAGTCACACAAAACCAATTGGATGGAATTGTTGCAAATTTGTGTATGACTCAAAAAAAATCTGAACTACTGGCTTCATTTTTGAAAGGAAATAATTTGCTGGCGAAAGGTGCCAAAGTAACAGCATATCGAAAACGCCAAAAAGAGTTAGAAAAGTTCTTCAATGTGAATGATGCAAAAAATTTCGCTTATTGCAACGATATTGAAAAGTTAATGGAGACGATAGAGTTAACCTATAAAAAAGATGATTGGAGTTTATTCATCGATAGTTAGTTCATTAATCAGCTTAAAAGTTGTGCTTTTGCTCAAGACAAATATAATGCCTTCTGTTCCGATTGCTTATAGCACTAACACTGGTGAAAATTTCGATAATTTGAAACACATTCTGGAAGTAGTCAAATATAAAGAACACCAGTGGCCGTCCAAAATACCCGTGTTTTTTGTGCGATTGGGAATCACGATACGGAGTAGGTATTAAAGGAAGAAACCAGTACAAACAGCATAACTGGAATAAGTAACACAAAAATTCAGGAAGGGGTTGTTAATGATCCCGCCATACGGAAACTAATGAGTCGTCAAGATTTTGACCAAGTTCTGACAGACCGAGAATTAAATGCATGGCGCACATTGCAAACAGTCATTAAAGGACTTTTGGGTAAAGAACGCAAAGACAACTACAGGCAATCTGTTGCAAACATGTTGGCAGCTTTCAGTGAAATTGGGGTCGTACAAAATTCATCTCTTGCATCAGCATCTTGATCAACTCGCTCAACAGTTGCCAACTGAATCTGATGAGCAAGGCGAACGTTATCACCAAACTGCGCTTCCATTTGAAATAAGGTAACTATAGAGTGTGCATATTTTGAATTCCTAGATTTTTCTAATATCTTTGTCAGAGTGCACAATTTAAACATGTTAACGATTGAAAACTATTTTCGTTTCAGGTACAGAGGAAAGAAATCTCCAGATGCAAAACTCGCTGAAATTTGTTGGTGGTATAAAACACCTTTAAAGAAGAGGAAGACGAGGAACAAGAGGAAGAAGGGGAACACAAAGGTGAAATTCCAGAATATCTGTTGGACGAAATTATCGACCTTTCTGATGATGATGACGATGACCAAGATATAAGAGAGAGCAGTGATATTGATCCACAGCCGCCTGCTAAACGGCAACTGGCCAAATCATTAATCTAATTTATTTAATTTTTTAATTAAAACTTTTCATAACTAACATTTCAAAAATATTTTTTTTTTTCATATTTTTATAATTTATTTTTTAATGTTTCTTCAAAATCAACACTGAACAAAATTGGTACATAAAAAATGAGAAGTAAATTAAGATTAAGCTGGAAAACACAAGTTTTGTATTATGATTGTTTTCTTTTCAAATGAAATTTATTGAAGAAACTGAGAAGCATATTATAGATCAAAAGCAAAAAAGACTTAGTTTTGTGGAAAATATTTTCAAAAAACATGAAAAAAATAATTTTTCCAACATTTTGCTTCATAAGCACCGCAAAAATTTTCTAAATCAATTTTTTAAAAAATTTTAATTGTTGCTCTCTAGCAATAATTTGGCTTTTACAGATTGAAAAAATATCAATTAGTCGACGAGTTATAACCAAAAAACCATATAAACAATATGCTGAAAATCGGCATTTGACTGCAAAGTTCGAAGGTCGATTAAAAAAAAAATTCGAACTAACATAAACAAACGCCGCGATACGGGTCTTCTAATTTAGCCTCTGTTTTCTCCCCTCACTCTCAGAATCGACCTAACTTTTGCTAACCTGAATCTGTTCCACAGTGTAATTTAATGATCATACGAATTTTTTTGCTTAAGTTGGACTGTTATCACTTTTTGTATATTTTAACACGGTTAGGAGCCGGTAACCGTACGGAGTATCCTTTTTGTGTCTGAAACAAAGTTGTTGCTATTGAATAGGAGAAAGAAAGAGCGCAACAAACCTACCCGAAAAAAGTCCATCCAGTGCCTTAAAAATCGCTAAAATTCCCATTTTCCCCCAATTTTAATCTTTGAATCGCTTTTCCATTGGCAGGGTCACCTAGTGGAACCTCTCTCTTTGTTCGTCCGATTCCTGAGGTAATTGTGCCAAAAAGGTATCAAGGTGGAAATGAATGGAATGTAATTTTAACGTCATGGATGCATTGATTTTTTCAAAATAATACAGGAACTTGTCCACTCGTGTCTGTATGTCATCTCGCTGTACACGGTTCTTTCTTAAAACTCCTTCGAAATTTGATGCATTGCATGCGGAGGTTTGTTGGTGGACTTCTAAAATTATGCAATTGGTGAAGATGACACTGAAGAAGCCATGCCCTTGAATATTATGTCTAACTCGGATGATGATGATGATGAGAGTCAGACCATGAATATGAACAACCTACGAAGAAAACAAGATCATCTGAACAACAAGCGTCAACATCAACGAGGATGGATATTGACAATAATTGAAAATGTTCTAAATTTTGTTTCCATGCATTGATAACAAATAAAAATCTCCTATTCAATATCTACAACTTTGTTTCAGACATAAAAGAGATATTCCTTACGGTTACCGAGTTATAACAGTGTTAAAATATACAAATAGTGATAAAAATCTACTTTGAGCAATAAAATTCGTATGGCCATTAAATTATAATGGCAGCGAACTTGACAAAACTAATGATGCAGAAGTTCTTATTTTTCGGGCTACTTTCAGTTGCAATTCTCAGAATTGAGTCCCAAATCAATGAGCTGAGAAATGTTGTACTGTGATATGTGCGTTTCCAACAGTGAAGATACATCAAGGCCCTTAACATAGTACAAGAATTTTTGGAAAAGTTATTTGTTCTCTAAACCATGAATATTATAAGATACGATTTTTATTTTAAAAAGATTTTGAACATTACTAATACCCTTTGCAATATTAGTTTTTTTCTATTTTTCTCTACTTCTCCATAGACAAATTAAATAAATTGGTATAATTCAAATCTATATTTTTAAAAGCTTCTTTATAAAGTGACTCCAACATCGCTCGTCCATATTCGTTTCCATTTATCAAGGTATAATTTTTATTCCACTTTAACCACTTTTCTGCAACTTTCAATCTTTCATTCTGAACAAAATTTTTTTGAGATTTATCAATGGCTGAAATTTCTCTTTTTAAATTAGCATAACCTTTCTTTGTTGGTGTTTTTCTTAAGATCACTTTCCATAAATATTTTTATTTTAGCTTGCATTTTTCCCCATTTGAGCACTTCCTCTACGCCTTCTCTTGATTCTATTTCTGCTACTACCGCCATTTTTCCAACATATCAGCTAATTTTTGTAGCCGCTTTTAAATTGATGGGTTTTTTCTTTTTAATATTGTCTTGACATATTTTTTAACAGACTTGCTAATGGATTCAATCTTCTCTTGGAGACCCCTAAATACTATATTTCTACTTTTAAGTTGATCTTCTATTTGGTACAGTTTTCGATTCTCGGTCTCTCTATATTTTTTGATTTTTCAAACCTGTTATTTTAAAGCCTGATATTCACTTTTAGTATCATCTATATCTTCCTTGGTTGGTAGATTTTTCATTTTATCTTCTAGCAGCCCTGCCATCGGCGCCATTGAGTGGGTTAAATTTGAATTACCAACTTTTTTATCTGGTGATAATTCGCTAAAAAACCGCTTTGGTCTCTTACCCATGTTAAGTGATTCTGTATCTTCGACCGATTTATTCGGCATACTTTAGGGAGCAATTCAAGATAGTTGTATATATACAGGATAGGAAAAAATGAACTTTATTTAGTTTAGACACAATCAGTTAATAATACAGCTGATCGTTTCCAACAAGTTTGAAGTTCACATTTTGTATTTATTTATTTCATTGCATAATTTGTTCTTTTCTGCTATTTAGCCAAGTGATTTTTGTATCAATTACATCTACTTTTGGGTTAGTGTTTTAAGTAATACGGTTAAATTACTAGCTAATGCCATTATCTCTTAAATGTCATTATCTCGAAATTTTACTGATATAAGGCAAAACAAAAAATTTTTTTCACTTTGAAACTTTTTTTATATTATCGAGTTTTATGCCAGTTGCGTTAAATGAAGTATTTATCTTTGGTGTTCAATGAAAATAGAATCCAGTGGTATACTCCGTTTTAAAAAGTTAGCTCAAAATAACGGGATATTTCGATTTTAAGTTTGTAGTAGATTTAAGGTGATTTTTGATTTTATTTGAGGGAAAAACCTGCAAAAGCTCTTGTTGAATCAATTTATATATTTTTTCGACAAAATGTAACCGTTGAATTAATAGACATCTATTTGGAAGCAGAATTAGTTTACCTCTTACAATTTAGGGCCATAATAATTATAATAGTTTTGCGATTCGGGATTTTGGGATTGGCATCCCTATTACAAACAGATGCTACAACATATATATCAAAGATCAGTGCTTTTTAACATCGCTCTAACTTGAAATTTAGTGTGACAACTTGGAATTAAACTCACTTGATAAGAGAAATCTTTCTAAAAAATATAAGCATTTTATTGACCATATTGAAAAAATAGAAAAATGAGTGACGAAAAATGCAGATCATATTGCGAAAAATTAATTATAATTTGTTTTGTGTGTGGAAAATTTAAACCGAAAAAACATCGACGACATTTGGTTGAAGATGCCCTCAAAGCTTACAATCAGTATTTTTGGTTACCCCCGCTGAAGAAATGCGAAATATTGATCATGCACCTGAATTTACGTGCATCACATGTTTTAGTGCATTAAACAAATGGTGGAAATTATGGCGAAATTCGAAGCCATTTGGACTTCCAATAATATAGACCGATCCAGGGGAACATGATCTTGAAAACTGCTACGCGTGCAAGAACGCGATAGACTATATATCGAATACACAATAATTTATTCTTATAGAACGATCCGGTTTTATATACAAAGGTGTGCCAATTACTCACGTAGCAGTTCCACACAGTGATGAATTGCCTGTCCCAGTACATCCATCGACATACCAATATGATATTGCGTCCTATGAAGTACAACCACAAACTTCAGCACCATCATTACTTCATGCTGATTCTGATTACATTCAGCTAGTTATACAATATCCATCATTAATTTCGCAGGAACATTTAGATAGAATCTTTTGAAATCTGAAGCTATCTCAAAGTAATGCAATGACTTTGGCTTCGGAACTAAGAAGCGTCAACGTGCTGGCACCAGGTGTAAAAGTTACATCTTACAAATACCGGCAAGAACCATATATGCCTTATTTCATGCTTTCCGAGGACGCAGCTTATGCATATTGTCAAGATATTCCCGATTTAATGAATGAAATGGGAATATGCAACTATAATCCATCTTTAGGGCGTCTTTTCATAGACTCTTCAACCAGAAGCTTAAAAGTGGTCTTGCTATATGAAAACAGCCGCGCTAAACCAGTGCCACTAATGTATGCTCTTGGAATGCATGAGTCGTATGATACCAGAAATTAATTCTGGAACGCATCAGTAATGACGAACACAATTGGCACGTAAATTGTGATTTTAAGGTTATTTCACTATTAACTGGAATGCAAACTGGCTATACAAAGTACATGTGTATTTTTTGTAAATGGGACAGCCGTGCAAAATGCAACCAGTACGAAAAGAAAGATTGGCCAAAACGCGATTCGCAAGTTGTTGACGAATTTAATGTAATTCGTCCACCATTGATCCCGCTTCAGAAAATAATGCTTCCGGATCTTCATATCAAGCTGGGAGTTATAAAGAATTTTTTAAAGCGTTTGGTTCGCGTTAACGAAAATGCATTACCATACTTGAAAAACAACGCTTTTCCAAAATTATCAATTGAAAAATTAAAAGAGGGTAATTTTGTGTAATTAAAAGTGTATGACTGCAATATATTTTATATAAATTTTTTTTTTAACAGGTGTAGTTAACGGCCAAGATGTACGGAAACTTTTAAGGGAAGCGAGTTTTTCTGAAATGTTAGATGAAACTGAACTAAACGCATGGAACTCAATTCGTGCAAATATCGCACACCAGAGTACCGTGATTATACTGACAATATGATGAAGTTTTTCGACAAACTTGGCGTTAATATAATATCGTTGAAAATTCACATGTTACATGCACATTTCGATTTTTACGAACGACAACTGTCCCCAGAAACAGACGAAACTAGCAAAAGATTTCATCAAACTATAATCGCATTCGAAGACCGTTTCGCTGGAAAAAGAATAGACTCAATGCGTGCCGATTTCTGCTGGTCGATTGCAAACAAAGAGTAAAAGTTGAATAAATCCAAAAATGTATAAAATCATCATATCCGCTTGAAAATGGACGTCCATTATTTCTAGATAAAAATTTTGACAAATAAATAATAAACAAATTGATTTTAAACAAGTTTTTAAAGTTTTTTATTCAAATAAAATCAGCAAGTAAGAAAATTATAGTCGGTCTAGACCGACTATATGATACCCAATACCATGCGTTTAGAGACCCTATCTCTCAGGCCCAACTAACTGGGTGGGATTTTTGAGTGGGATTTTCATTAATTTTTTCGGCTGCAGATATGAAAAAGTTCATATCGGATGCTATATCTATATGGGGACTAGGCCCAAAATTGGACCGATCCTGGCCATGTTTGGTAAAGCATCTTGTATTTTGCAAAAATATTTACAAACAAAATTTGAGAAGAATCAGTGCAATATTTTTGTTTTTTGGTAGATTTAAGTGAAGATCGGGAAGCATCTCTATATGGGGCCTATGACTAAGAGTTGTCCAATAGGGATCATTTTTGGACTACTGATTAATGGATGTAATATATACATAAAAACGCAATTTGACTAAGATTTATATGATAATTTGGATCTTATGGCAATATATTGTTGATTTCATAGGGGTCATTTGTATGGGGGCTAGGTCTGAACATGGACCGATTCTCACCAATTTCAATAGCGTTCATTCCATGGCCGATAAAAGATTAAATACCAAATTTCGTCAAAATATATTCGTATTTGCGACCTGCAGTATGATTACAAGCTTCACATGGACACACAGACGGACGGACGGACATAGTTAAATCGAATCAGATAGTGATTCTGATTCGATCGGTATAATTAAAGATGGGTGTAGGTCAAATATTTTTGGTTACAAACAGCAGCACAAAGTCATTATACCCAAACCACATAGTGGTATAGGGTATAAAAATCGCCTTAAATCTACTACAAATTTAAAATCGAAATATCCCGTGATTTTAAGCTAACTTTTCAAAACGGGGTACACCACTGGATTCTACGATCCAAAATTAGGTTGACGTGTCTTGGCGTTTTGGTGTGTTATTCTCACCTACTTACAGTGTAATTAACTAATTCTTTTTATAAAAGAAATCATTATTTTTTCTTATATAACAGATATATACCTTATAATTTAAATTGTATTTTAATTAAAAGAATAAGTGCCGGCTCACAGTGGTCAATTTCGCGAGATAGCGGTCAAAACTCTATAACTTTTGACCGCATTGGTATTTTTTTACGCAATTTGTTTTGTTTCAATAGGAGGGACTTTAAGCTTCAATTTGCGTATTCAAACGTAAAAATCGACTGATAGGAACGTAAGTAATTTGGAGTTAAAAATTCATTTTAATTTTTTGTTGAGTTTCCATGTAAAAGTTGAATATTTTGACATTTTAAATAGGTATTTTTTTTATAATTTCTTATTTTCTTCAATCGTATTTTACAAGCAATACTTATTTATTATTCCTAAACTTAATTTTGGTCAGAAAATGCCAACATTTGGCCCCTGACATTTATTTAGTCTCAATATTCACAGGGGCCAAAGGTTGGTTTTTTTGGAAGAAAGCTAATTCTTGTGAGGATTAAAGAATATTTTTGGTTATAAAGGGTTGCTGTCTCATTAGCATACTGACCAAATTTTTTTGCATCTATCTTTTTGCTACATGCTATAACTTGTAATATGATTTGGAATCGTCGTATTAAATCACAATCTACTCCAGTTATAGAAGCTGCAGTTTCTGGATCGGAAAAAAATCTCCTTGCTGTGTTTCCATCATTAGAATTTCCTTCTCCTTGCTTTGGCTGGTCAATTATAAGGCCTATCTCACGGTATTTTTCTTGAATATCTTTTTTTTTTTGCTTTCTTTTTTCCAAATTTTCTTTGTTGTTTCTCAGTTTCGCCTAACGGGCCAAATTCCAAATCGTATCCCAATTTAAGAATATGCTCCATAAAACGAATTCTATCTAAAACTATCGTCTTGTGTTGGTGGTTGGCTCAATTGACTTGATGTTTTTTGGCATATGGTGCAGCTTGACGATGACTTTGTTTTGGTTAAAGCTTGTGCAACTTTTCCATCAATCATTGTGAGACACATTTTAAAATTTACTTCAATGTCTTGGTCATCAAATTTAAATGTTACTGGTTGAAGTTCTTTAATTTGATCATTTATTTTTCGAACTTCTTCATCTATGAATAAATTGGCATCTGATGAATTTTCCGCATTACATTGTTTGTATTGTTTCTGGCCAGAGGACCCATCACATCCCCATTTAGAAATTAAAGTCATGCTGCAATTTTTAAACTTCTTTAAATAGTCAGCATCAAATGTCTTTAATAATCGTTCTGCAGTGTGTTCAAGAAGATCCTGCAATTTTATTTCTGCTGAACTTGAAGTTACACTAATAGCAGTTGGTGAAGGTAAGCAATCTTTTTTGACAGAAACTATATCTCGATATGATGGAAAAATTCCACAATTTTTTTCATTGGTTCGCTTCCGCAATTCTTTATATTGGTTTTTAGTCATTATCAAATCCAAAAATAGTGCAAATGCTTCTTCTGGAGTAAATTTATTTTCTTCAGTTGGTGTCGGCATACTTTCTAAAATCCTTTTTGTGCATCTGGGGCTTGCTTCCACTATTTTTTCAATGATAGCAATTTTACCCTTTTTAGTTTTCGATGGTTGAATTTGATGCAGAAATGAATCCTTTATGATGCTACAAGAAACTTCTTCATTGATATGTTTAAGCTTGCGTCTTCGTGATCTTTCACTACAATTATCAATTGGCTTTGCTGGTCGACCACCTTTTCCAGTTTCCGTGGTAGTTGCTGATGGCTTTTTAAAAATAAGTTTATTTCTTAGCCATTCTTGGTTGCGTGAGTAAAACAATTTCTTGTTTCTGGAACATTGATTGTACCGTTTTCTTAAAGTATTTAAAAAGTTTTTTATTTTTAAGTTATGAATTTTAATTTCTTGTTTGTCGCATATTTTGAAGAATGGATTATTCATTATATGTAAAATAACGTCGTTTTCATCTTTCCGTTCAAAATATATATCAGATAGAACACTATAACTGAATTTAGCCATTGTTTAAATAATAATGAAGAAAAAAAATGAATGCATGGATTAATATACTATTGCTCGAAGTTTCAACATGATCTTTTTTAACTCTTTGAAACATAATATAACAGGTAGTTGGTTTTACCAGTTATTTCCATTGGTTTTAAATTTATTTGCAATTTTCACGTATTTAAGTTGTGTAATATTAGATGGCAATAAAATCTTTTTTACCTTTTCCAAATGAATTGCCAGGTACCACATAATTTGAGAGTTCTATTGTCATTTTTGTCAAAATTTTGATACACCCTTCTATGTCGACTAGGTCCAAATATGGGCCAACTTCTCCTAATTTCAACAGAATTATTTTTTGGGTCAATAAGAACTCTTGTACAAAATTTCATCAAAATATATGCATAATAGCCACTTTCACATACAAATAACTTCTCAAAAAATATGACGTGCATTTGTACCGAATATCTTACCTTGGGTCAGAAAAATTGCTGTAGCTCAAAAAGTGCAGTCCCGATGCATGGACATGTATATAAAGGAATGTAGGGGAGAGTTAGGACTACAAAATAGTAAATTTGTGTTTTGACTCAGCTTGACTCACAGGAGTTGTGCTCTATGAAGTAGGAAATTTCCGAGAAATTTGACCTTTTTTAAAAAAAAAAATTAAATTGTTCTGAAAACAGCAGAGCTTCAATTTTTTTACCAGTAATAGGAAATAAGTTAAGTTACAACACAAATCTTGAAAAACAAAAAAGTTATGATCATTTAAAATTTAAAAATTAACTAAATATATCATAAATTTACTAAATTCTGAAAAAGCCCATTTTGGACCACCCTGTTCTCAGTGAAATAGTTGAAATAGAGTTCTAATTTTTTGGCTCCCGGAGTTTACTACTGTCTACATTCATATGAGTCTAATAACTTTAAAATCGGAGAACAAAAACCAAAAGGAGTTTTGGCCGCTATCTCAAAATATTGACCACAGTGCGGCTGTAATATTCAACCGAATTAAAACTCATACTTGTTAAAATGTCACATTAAAAAAAATTAAGTAAAATAATTGCTTCGTGTTCAAATGAAAGGGTGAAGTTCGTTATTTTTCTCGCAAACAAATATCATCGTCTTCAAATTAATTTCCTTCCGCGTGCAGCGATTCGGTTTCTATCTACTGCACGGTTCAAAATGCTGTCCTTATAGTATTATTTTGAGTTTATAAAATAGCCAGAAATCTTTCGGTGCTCGAAGAAGTTGCACAATGTGAGACGATGTATTATCTAGATTAGGACATTAAAAATGTCGAAATCTGGATTTAATTAGAAAAGCTGAGCCAGTGTCAGTGTATTTGATATTGAAATTACTTTCTCGTAACTGTGAGTTATTAATCGAAAGCAAAGCTGAGCATTAATCAAATTAAAGAAAGCTTTTACCTGTACCACTTAAAAAACTTATAAGGTCGTATTAAAGATATCTTTCTGTAATCATTATTTCTTATCCTTTTTGTTTTGTACAATGAAGTTTATGGTGGTGAGATGAGCCGCAACTATAAGAACCTCAAAATAAACCCCACGTTTTTATAACAAATATAATGAAAAACGATTCCGATTCTTCTTTTTATTCCATATGTTTATATGATTTTATCTTTTATTAAAGTAATTAACTTATTTTTATATCCGTAAATACATACACACAAATAGATACATCACATACAACACATACATTTACATATACGTATGTGAATACACCACATATAATATTTTCGCCGAATTTAAAAATGAATTTATAATCTAGATTGTGGTTTTTGCAATACAATATGCTAAAACTTAATACAAACATATGTATGTATTCAACAAAACATCTAATATTTTACACTGAAAGTGTGTAAACAATTTCATGATAACAAATAAAGAATTTAGAACAACGAAAATATTTTAATTATTTAAAAACAAGTAATAAATATAATAGAATACAAAACCACAATCAGCCTTTAGCAGATAAAACAAAATAGTGAATTTAAAAAATTTTGTCTGTTAATGTGAAATTAAAATTAAAACAAATTTCAAACACGTTTTTTTTTAAAGGTTAATTTTAAATTAAATTTCATTTCATTATACCCTATATCACTCTGTGGTCCGGATATAATGAATTTGTGCTGTTTTGTTATACTTATCAAATCAGAATCATTTTCTGAGTCGATTTAGCACTGTCAGTCCGTCCGTCCTTCTGCTTGTTGGTCCGTTCGTCCGTCGGTGTGTCCTTCGGTTTGTCTGTGGAACCAGGTTGGAAATAAAAAAATATATCTAAGAAATTCCGTATGCAATCATCTGATGCCTATACAATGATTGATGAAAATTGGTGGGGTCATATGGGTAATTTTTCCTAATATTTGGTTTATAATAAGGTCCTGATTGGTCCATTTTTTGTCTTAAAAATGTTATCTGTAGTTGTGCTGATGTTTATAACTATCAAAAACTAGTTGATTGTGTGGCGCCTAGGCGCCCGTTTAAAAATTATGAATTAAACAAACAGTTTAAATTTAAATACACGAAATATTATAATAAATTAAATTTCTTTTAATATAGTAGTAAATTGAAAATTATATTGTTACATATGTATGTACATATGAAAAAAGATTGTGTTTGTAGAAATTGTGTACATAAGTATCAAAACAGATAAGAAATATTTGGCAAAAAAGTTTTTCAATTTAGAATCTCTTGAAAAACTATATTTCGTGTGAAATATCGTTGGTCATGTAATAGTTTTCCTTGCTGTGGGTTCGATTGAATACGTATCTTAACTTGGCATGGAACTTTTGATCGTGACAAAGCCACATACAGTTGGCCGTGTGAAAATACCGCGGTCTCCAAATTAATGCCAACGTAATCAAATGACTGGCCTTGTTTATGGTAATTGCGTATGCAGGAATTACTGGAAACTGGCGGCATTTTAATATGAAAGGTAATGTGGTGTCGGTTGGGGCGACATCAATCCTAGGAATTAGAACCGTATCATTTTGGTCAGCGTTTCAGAATCAGTCAGTCTGTCAGTCAGTCAGCGAGTCAGGGATCAGCGTAAATATATTTTAGATATTACTCGGCTTTCACACGTTAAATTTTTGGCTTTCAGGTTGTAATGCACTCATACTTTTTTACTCTTTTTTACTAAACAATCACACGTTTCAATTCTCTCTTTCAATTTTTCAATGGGACAGTTGCTTAACAATTTTTTTACTATTGGATGTGTGATCAATTTGACTTGAACATGGGAAGGCCGGGTAAAGTGAGGGGATTGGAGATTCCCAAAATTATTAAAATTTAATACAATGAAGTGCGCTTATAACGAACCCTGGTTGTAATAAATTTTTGTTTATAGCGAAGAATTTCTTCGGTCCCAAGAGTTTTAATCACATTTTTCATACAAATTGACTTTAACAAACAATTTTTTTTTTTCATTTCAGAATTTTCCTATATTATATAAATTTAAAAAAAATTAATTTTAATTTAATTTAATTTTAATACAAAACAAAAACTTCGATTTTCAAATGAAGTTTTGTAAAAGGTCCTTTTATGTATATTTTCGCAAAAGTTTGCCAAGTGCCAACCTTTGCTTTGTACTTTCTGCTTCTATACATAAGGAGTTTTTAATATTATATGATTTAAAAAAAATATTTTATTTTGATAGAAACTCGGTAATTTTAGTCTTATTAACTCAAACTATTAATATATGTCTTTTTAATACTTTAATTTATGTTTTATAACTTTTTTAAATGCATCAAAATAAATAAACTTATTCAACTAAAAAAAGTTTTTAAACCTTTAAGCAAAAAAATGTTACGGTTATAACGAACTTAGGCTAACTAATCTGGCCGGTCCCGCCGAGTTCGTTATAACCGAACTCCATTTTACTGTAAAAAAAAATAGAATAGCACAGAAAAAAAAACGTTTTAGGGCAAGGTTCCTAAAAGTTTCTTAAAGGGGCGCAAGGTTTTAAAAGTTAAAAAAAGTCGTATTTTCATAATTATTTTTTGAAGGTATGAATAATGTTGGATTATTTTATTAAAAATTTTAATAAATAAGTCCGTGATAGGGAATCTCCGGAGGCGTTGTTGTTTTGCGGTGAACATCATAACTCGTTACCGGATCATGTGAAATAAAAAATCGAAATGCGTTTCAAAGGTGACATGTTTCCTAAGGTAGTGACGAAGTTTTTTACAATTTTTTTTTTTTGTGTTTGCAGCATTTTGAAGTAAAAAACGATTTTTGCTATACAATTTCGGGAATTTGTTGTTAAAAAATGGGGAAGAAAATGGAATTAAAAAACTCTTCGTGGTTACCTGATGATTTATATTTATGTAGTGTCTAAAATTTCAAAAGAATCGGTCAAGTAGATTTTGAGTTATGATGTTCACGGACTTCGAACACTTATTTGCGAGAAAATTGGTTTGAAGTTTTCTAAAAACCGATTTATATACTATATACCGTACGAGGCCGGTCGCTGGAAATGCTGTATCTTCTTAAGTTTTGCTCTGATTTACTTAAAATTTTCAGACAACACGTTTGACATGTTGTGCATTCAGAAAGACAAATGCAAAAAAAAGGTTTTATAACCTACCACCCCTTAAGGAAGTGCAAAACCAATACACCTACACAAAAGAGAAAAAAATATTTCATATTTCATCATGCATGTAAACTGAAAAAAGAGAACTACATTTTTTGCAAAGTTATCTATAAATCTAAAAAATAAAAAATAAGGGCGTATTAGTTTTACTTAAAAAAAACTTATTATTCCAAATCGCCTTTAATTCTTCCATGATAATTTCAATAAATTATTCAAATTAAAATCTTTAATATACCTATTTACGTAATTTATGTTTGTCTAAATTTTTTGAAAGCAAATTATGGAAAAATTAATATTATGAGTAAAAAAAAATTATTTTCCCACCTCTCTTCTGAAATTACAATGTAATTTAATTATGAAAAGTTACAATAATTTAAATTTTAAACTTAAAATTGCACTATTTTTTCAAGGGCTTTTCAATACAGAGCTTTAAACGAAATCATACGTTGGACAACAACAAAATCCACATTGAAGATCTCTTTTTTCTCAAATATTTATCAAAAAATCATACTCTTTGGTAAGTGCTGGCCATCAGAGAACCTGAGCGAAAGCACTCATAACAATACAAAACAATTTTGAGATGAAAAACAAAACATACAAACGGAAAAGTTTAGTTGATAAAAGAAGTATGTATGCATATCGGACGACGTTAAATGAGAAAAATAAAAATGTTTAAAATTTCGTTCATTACTTTTTTTGCAGAATTTTTTTTATTGACCAACAAAGGGAATTTAAAGAAGATTTTGAATAGATATTAGTTTTTTTTATGCATTTTTTGCGTTCAAATTATTCCATATGTAACACGAAATCTGCATATGTAGTGCTATTGTCGTTAGCAGTGTTGCCAATTTTGACAACTTATTGTAATTTCGACGATTTTTCAATTTGTTAAAATGATTTGTTAAATTTGTTAAAATGATGATTGAAGATTTAAAATTTTCAGTAGTATAAAAATTACGATTTCAAGGGTTAACAATTAATGGGTTGTTTGTCGAAAATTGATAGTTTTTGTTCAGTGTAAATGAAAATTACAAAATATTTATAGATTAAATTCTGGGTCAAAACGGAAATACTTTGAATAGCATCTCCATTTAAGATTTAGGTTTTAATTACGTAGATACTTTAAACATATATTATATGTTTCAGCTATAGATACATATCAACAAAATTATTTATTTTAAATTTTTTTCGTTGAAATTTCGTCACTAATACATTTTTATATATAGAAATAACCAATGCTGTAATAATTTTCGTAATATGAATGATATAAATAAATTTTATTGTTTCCTTTTGTAATATTTTTTCGAGTTTTATTTTTATTTTCTTGACAATTTCTTGTTTTAAAAATGACGATTTTGGCGATTTAGTTTTAAAATTTTAGATTTTCAGAAGATTTTATTAGCAGCACTGGTCGGTAACAAAGAAGAGAGAAAATTGTGTGTGTGTTTGTATAAAATGAGAAAGAATAAATTTTGTTTGTGTATTTCACATAGCTTTGTAGGGAGTGCTATGTGTTTGTTTTATTTCAGCGTTACAGAATCAGTCAGTCAGTCAGTGAGTCAGGGATCAGCGTAAATATATATAAGATATTTGACCTAGGCCTACCTTTTTATACCGGTCAACTCAGAATCATTCCTGAGGTAAAAATCGGTCCATGTTCAGACCTAGTCCCCATACAAATAACCCCTATGAGACCGACTTAAATTGCCATAATATCCAAATTATCACATTGATCTCGGTCAAATATGTTTTTGCAAAAAATAAAGCATCCGCTATGAATTTTTTCATATCCGAAGCCGAAAAAATAATAACAATGCTACTCAAGTTGGGTGTATGCTTATTCTCTATATCTAATTAGTTGGACCTAAGGTTCTCTAAGTGCATGGTATAGGGTATCGTATAATCGATCTTGACCGACTATAATTTTCTTACTTATGATTATTTTATTTATTTTTTAATAATACTATTTAACAAGCGATTTGTAATCATTGGTTCTTTTATTATATTCATATTTAAATACGAGTATGATTTACAGTTAAAAACACAGAATATACTTAATTTGACTTTTAAACATCATTTACTTTGGTAGTTTTTTAATACATAATTACTTAAAAGATATAAAATACAATATTTTTAAGTTATAAATGCGAATTATGCTAGGAAAATTACATGGAGGGACTGATTTATTAAAGAATTATTTTGAAATGCTTGATGTAGCAAGATCAATATTATTGATTATATTTTTTTAAACTTTGGCTCCACTGTCATAAGCGCCTATGATAATACAAATATTTGCTGGGCCTGTACTGTCATTTGACTAAAAATTTTCTATTGTTGCAGTAACTATTACAATTCTTATAAATGCTGTAAATAAGTATGTCGTTAACTCACAAAATTTAGTGGAAAATATCGAATAAGTGGTTTTCCAATTTTCATTTTCCATCAATATGGTTGCCGCGATTACAGTTTTTCAACATGCAACTAAAATTTGGTTTACTCAATATAATTGCTGTTATGCGTTACTAAATTTTTACACATTTTTTAACATTGCAGCATCTTATTATATTTTCGAAATGGTACTGAAGCTTGACAAAAAGAGTACTTTTTAACTTAAAAGAGTACTTTTTAAAGATATTAGGTAGGTTATATTTATTGCCAAGATTAAAAATTTGGGACGCCGTTTATTTATAGACAGATGTTTTATAGACCTCAATAGTTATGCACACATCTAAATTATAAAGCGAATTATGTCGAACTCATGGGGATATGCGTCGATTCTCCTCGTGTCTAACAAAGATACCAGACAGTTGTGGAATACCGACCTGCATGCAGACAGATGAACTAAAAAGTGTGGGTTTTCGCATTAATGATGCAACTGCCATATACAAAGAAAAAGAAAAGAACAATTAAGGTGCTACAACACGACGTGTTTTCTACATATGTACTGTCAAATTTTCCCACTGCAAAAGTTGTACACATCGTGTGATACATATGAAACACTATTAATGTACAATACATGTGAAAAATCACATGTAAATTTTTCAATTTGAAAAGGTTCTATTTTGACATGACAAAACATATGAAATTACAACACTGCTTGTGGCGAAAGAAAAACAGAGTAAATTAAAAAGCTTACTATTCAAAGAAAAATTAATTGTTTAATATTAATTAAAAATTAAAAAGTATATAACTTTTTTTTAATTAAAAAAAATAAAAAAAATTTGAATTTACAAAATTAATTATTTAAAATAAAGCTATAAATTTTATATATATTTTTATTGTTAATTGATATTAAACAATTAATTTAATATATCATTTTAATTTACTCTGTTTTTCATTCGCCACAAGCAGTGTTGGATTTTCATATGTCATGTCATGTCATGTCAAAATAGAACCTGTTCTAATTTAAAAATTTACATGTGACTTTACATTAACAGTGTTTCATATTTATCACACGATGTGTATAACTTTTGGAGTGTTAAAAAACATCGTGTAATAGCACCTATACAAACATCAGCACAAACTTTTTATAACCACGTCATATAGTAAATTAGGTTTAGAAATTCAATAAAACATAAAATCAATATTTATCCATAATATGGATTTCATATTTATTCTGAAAAAAGCATGTATTATATTTTTTTTTATTTATGTATGTGCTAACCATATTTTATATTATTAATAATTAGAACAGAAGTAATTTGATTACAAATAAAAATAAAAATCCAAACATTTTACACAATAAATTATCAACGAAAGTGTTGCCAGTTGCTACATGCGCCAATGCCATGTGCCTTTACCATTTTATTTTTTTTTCCTTTTTGTAAGTTGTTTTTGTGTAGTGGAAGTGGCTACATAAATTTTTCAGCTTTATCATTTTGTTTACAACATTTAGGGATCTGGCACTACCGCAACACCGTTGTTTCCGCACATGAAGATTGACTCTAAAATAATAGAAAAAAAAAAAAAAATAAATTATAGATATTGTTTCATATTAAAAAGCATACTTTAAGGTGCTTGATATAAAGAGCCTTGTGGAAAAATTCCAAAAGGTAGTAAATAAAAATAGGTAAATTAACTTAAATTTTTTCAACATATGCTAAACTCTAGTGACCTAACTATTTTAACTACTACAATATCAGAATAGTAATTCACGAATTAAGCTCAGAAATGCGTGGGAGTGTGATGAAAAATTATTTCATCCATTTATACATGCATTCTGAATTTAAATAAAATCGCTTCATCTATGTAAATATTAGAAGCAACTTCACGCAAGCGCCACGTCTACAGCTCAATACCACTGTAGTGTATACATATTAATTTTCATTATGTCACTGACAACAACAAACAATTCCTCAACTAATATCTCTTAATTTTCCAACAATTATGTTTTCACTACATCTAATAAACTGATGAAAATTCGGCAATCAAACTAAAACAAATTGACAACATATTGACAATTTCATTTTAGATACCACATGTAGCCATGTGTTAAACATGACAACATTTAACAACCCACTTTTATATAGCTGGCAACACTTGACATTGAGAGTGACTTAATGAAAACTAGACATTATATAAAACTATAAGCAACCTTATTTTTGAAATTATAGAAATACCAAAATAAAAGATGTAACACAAAATTTTGTGTCATCAATAGCCGAATACATCTTATACAACAATATGTATGGATGTTTACATTTTATAACGGTTCTAAAGATCATTCGTTACAAAACATATGCACCAACGACTTAATATATAAAAAAAATATCATCAGTTTATTTATATAGAAATATTAATTTTTCATACATGTACATTAAAGTGGCGGCTCTTTCCGAAAAACTGTACATTTGATTACATTTTAGAGACCAGCATTATAATGCTAATTATAATATGTTTGGATTCAGAAATGATTTTTACCTTCGAAATAATTTTCGTTTTCTGATATATCGTCGTGGAATCAATCACTCAACTGTTCCACGCTGGATTGACCAATATATTTCGCGATGAACCCTAGAATAAATTTTGTGATATCTGTTTTATTTCAATTAAGTGATTTTTTTGCTTTTTTGATTTGCAGGAGTTAGCTTGACTTTAAAATTCCAAAAAAAATTTACAATGAAGGCTTCTCGGGAAAATTAAATAATTTAGAAAGAGTGCATGGGTGGGGAATTAAGAAGATGTAGAAAAACGAATAGATTGAGAAAGTTAGCTGCTGTAAAGGTGGTCGGATTTCCCTATAAAGAGCGCCAGATGAAAGAGAATTCTTTAGTTCTAAATCTTTGTCCAAAAACTTGTGGATGTGATAAATTAACTTCCAGCGTCATCCATAATAAGAAATTGGATATTTTCAAGTGATTTAAGTAAACGATGGCTCATTCTACAATAAACAAAATGTACTTTAAGATTGTTGATTATTATGTTTAATATATTTAGGGAATTCATAGGGTGTGTAAAGTTATATGTTGTAAAGAAATACAAGACGTCAAATAGTACATACATATGTGAACTACGTACCTGCTACAATTTGAAAAAAATTGTAATAAAAGCAAAATAATTGTTCTTTTACACAAGAACTTACCTGAATATTATTATTTTCTTCCATTTTTATTATTTCTACCATTTTGTCACAAACATTTAATAGTGTTAAATTCGGCTGGGCCGAATCTTTGATACCCTCCACCTTTTTCATTTTCAATTTTCATTTTTTTTTTTTATCATTTTCCATTTTTCACTTCTCAATTTTCATCATTCGTTTTTCATTTTCCATTTTTCATTTTCCATTTTCCACTTTTCATTTTTCATTCTCCATTTTCGATTTTTCATTTTTCATTTTCCATTTTTCATTTTCCATATTTCATTTTTAATTTTTAATTTTCCGTTTTCCATTTTCCATTTTTCATTTTTATATTTTCATTTTTCATTTTCCATATTCCACTTTCCATTTTTCATTTTTAATTTTTCATTTTCCATTAGCCATTTTTAATTTTAAATTTTTCATTTTTTATATTCCATTTTCTATTTTTCATTTTCCATTTCTCACTTTCAATTTTCCATTTTTCACTTTCCATTTTCCATTTGTCATTTTTCATGTTTCATTTTCCAATTTAGTTTTTAATTTTCTATTTTGCATTTTTCATTTTCCATTTTCCATTTTTCATTTTTCATTTTACATTTTTTATTTTTAATTTTTCATTTTACATTTTTCATTTTTCAATTTTCATGTTTCAATTTTCAATTTTCAATTTTCAATTTTCAATTTTTAATTTTTAATTTTCAATTTTCCTTTTTGCATTTTTCATTTTCCGTTTTCCATTTTTCAATTTTCAATTTTCATTTTTCATTTTTCATTTTACACTTTTCATTTTCCATTTTTTATTTTATTAATTTTTAATATTTAATTTTAATGATAAAAATATGTATGTGGTAAAACTTGCTTAGGCCAATGTGACACGTGCAGTATTAATATAGACACAATTGTAATGACTTCAACAATACGAAGAATTATTTCATATACAACATATCTGAAGAAAAACAACAAACACACTGAAAAATTTTATTTTTCCAAGAGTTTTTTCAAAGTTTCATTCATAGCTCGTGAACCCTTTGACCGGTTTTGACGATTTTAAATATAAACGATTTTATATAAAAACGAACGGTATAGCTTTGATATTGACGGCGTGATCGTGATTTCAACAGACAGACAGACAGACGGACAGACGGTCTTCGGTAAATCAACTTCCCTTATTGTAAGGATCAAGAAAATATATTTTTTTGGGGTCTCAGGAATTCATTTCAATGCGTTACAAACGGAATGACAAACCTATATATACCCTCTGCCACTGAGGTTTGGAGGGTATAAAAATATTTGGAATATACAACAAGAGATGGTTAAATAGTAAACAAGGAAGAGCTGATCACATAGTACACCGCAAAGCATACCTGTCAACGTTGTATTGTCGTATAATTTTTTTGTATGGAAAATATCAACAACTGTTGTATAATTTTAGCACATACGACACATATAACAGTTAGGACACCCTTGTGAATACCCTAATTGAAAATAAGGAATTTATAAGAGACCCCAAAATAAACAGCATTTTTTAGCATTTGTTCTTTAAATATATACAGAGTGGTCGATTGCTGTCCAAAGAGTACGATATTCTGGTTTCGGATACACGGAAGAAATGAGGACGTTCAAATTAAATTTAGGATATTAAAAACTCTTTAGTGCAGGGACCGAAAATAATTGTTATTTTTTTTCGGAAGAAAAGGTTACGATAAAATTCGCTTTATCTCTTTTAGGGAATTTTTAACCACTATCGTAAGATATATAGTATTTTGGTTACCGAAACCAATATAAACGAAAAATATTTTGTTGGTTATGAATAATTGTTATAGCAAACAAACATTTTTTTGATACCAATAACCATTATCATAAGTAATTTTATAATTTTGGTACCGCATCCCGGATACATATTGTAATTTTGATGTAATGGATGAATTTCTAAGGGGTTTGTATGGTAAAGTTGCGTTCACACTATGTGTTTTGCTTGTGTTTTTCTTATTTTTTAAGCACGTGCAATTTGTGCACATAGTGTGAACCCTTTCAAACATTGCTTATGTACAATATATTTGGCAACACATATCGCACCTGTACCTCTAAAGTGAGTCAACTCAAAATTTACAAATTTTCAGTAGAGGCAAAAACGTTTTTTTTTTAATATTTACTATAAAATTTAAAATCAATTCTTTCACTATAAAGAATTGCGAATAATAAGTACACAACAGTAGTTGTTTTTGTGATTTTTTTAGTGATCATCAAAAATAACAAGTTTTTTGGGTTCAACTCAAAATATGTCTTTTTAGTGGATTCAAAAGAAGCTACTTTTATAACACAAATAGGGTTACAACCGTATTTTTTTTGCGAACGACTAGAAAAACCACTGTAAGATTTTTACAGTGTATATATATGTCCACTGTGTATCGCTTTCTTCCAAAAAGTGAAAATTGAAAAATTTTGAGTTGACTCACTTTAGAGGTATAGGTGCGATATCTAAATTTTTCAATTATAGCAGGTTCTATTTTGGCATGACAAACATATGAAAATACAACAGTGCTTGTGGCGAAAGAAAAACAGAGTAAATTATAAAGATTAATTTTGAAAGAAAAATAAATTATTTAATATTAATTAACAATTACAAAATATATAACTTTATTTTTAACAATAAATTTTTGCAAATTCACAAATTAAATCAGCTGTTGTCTACATTTAGAGGTTATGTCATATGGAAATACGTACGTTTGAACGCAAAAATTATGAATCGTATGTAAAACGGCAATTTTGACACACATACGGAATTACGTATGGATCGTAAAACTGAATTTACATATGGAAAATACACATAGTGTAAACACACCTTAAGGAATTTAAAAATTATTGGCAAAGTAAACGAAATGTGCAGTTTTGTACGAAATGTTTATTAATTTTGTAAATAAAATATTATTTATTGAAAAAGTTGATTAATAATTAAACTACAAATCCCTTAGAAATGTATCCATTGGATCAAAAATGCGATATCTATCCGGGTAGCGATAATCAAAAAATAAAATTTAATTCGATAATGGTTATTGGTTACCAAAATCATTTTTTTGGTTGCTATAATAGTTCATAACCAAAAAAAAAAAAATATTTCTCACCTATATTGGTTACGATCACCAAAATAAAATATATATTACGATACTGGTTAATTATAACCACTATTTGAATTCATCAATGCTAATGGTTAAATAAGACCGGTTGGTCATTTTTCTTATAACTGTTACTTCCCTGGTTTAGTGGCTAAGTAAATCAAAAATTTCAAGCAAGGTTTTAAGATGTACAAAATCGGTTCTACAACCTGCACTAGGTTATTGGAGAAGTAAAAAAATCACTGTATCATGGTATTTTTATTGAATGAATTCTTCTGTGATAATAATCCATAACATATATGGCTGTAAACGTAATTGAAATAATTATTTTATTATTTATTTTTGCAATGTTAAATGTTTTATATTCCAAAAGTATTTTATGAACCAGCTACACAAATATTCAGTAATAATTGAGAAATAATTTCGAAACATTCCTAAGAGCACTTTTAAAATTATAAAAAAAATTCGTATTATACTCCGAGACCACTACATATACCTAAAGGTGTTCCGCAAGGCTCAATTCTAGGCCCTCTTTTATTTTCAATGTACGCCAATGACTTGCCAGATCATGTAAAGTACACATGTACGCCGATGACATCCAAGTATATCTTTGCAGTCCACTAATATCTTCCAGAGAAAACGTAGCAAAACTTAATGATGATTTAAATAATATTTATAACTGGGAAACTGCTAATGGACTTTGTCTGAATCCCCTCAAGTCCAAATGTCTCATCATGCACAAGAAAACTCTACGTCATAATCTAGATTTTGATATTGTTCTCAACAATCAGAGAATATAAATTGTGTCCTCATCAAAAAATCTGGGTATTGTTTTTAATGACACACTTAGTTGGAACACTCATGTAAACGTTGTGGTAGGGAGAACGTATGGTATGCTTCGGACGCTTTGGGCGACTCAATCTTGCACTCCATTAAATATAAGAATAATACTTGCAAAATCTTACCTAATGCTGGTTTTATTATACGGGTGTGAAATTTTTGCTTTATGTGACTCAACTAGTTAGAGAAAACTAAATGTGGCCTTCAATAGTATTATAAGGTATGTTTATGGATTAAACAGACTTGATCGTATTACCTCGTTTTCAACAAGACTATATGGTATGTCGTTTGATAATATATTAAAATTAAAGGTGCTAGTTCTATTACACAAAATTATATATCAGAAGGAACCATCATACCTTTTCAACCGCATAACCTTTGCAAGATCCAATAGAGGGAGAAAGCTTGCACCGATAAGATATCGTAGTAAAATTTCTGAATGGCAGTTCTATTTTAATGCCGTTTATCTCTGGAACTTACTACCAAATCAAACACAGAAAATTAACAACGCAATACAGTTCAAAAACAAAATAACTGCTAGTTTTTCAATGCAAATTTAAATTGTTTGTCACTTATTGTTTTTAATACACCAACGTTATTTCAACCATTTTTCTCTTTTTTTTTTTTTATCAAAATTTTTACCATTTGATTCTTTTATATTAAATTATGTCAAACTCATTCATTTATTTAGTTCTTTATTTTATTTATTTTTTTTATTTACTTTATATAATTATACAATTTATTTAAATATTTTTGTATACCGTTACTTGTTTTTCTTTAAAAATTCCCATACTATAATATAAAAGATGTAAATCTTGTTGTATGGGAAGAACAAATAAAAATAAATAAACTAAATAAATAAATTTTCATCGATCATTATCGATAAATTATAATTTGAATTGTGGCACTTACCGCTTGCATAGAATTCGTTCGTAGCTTTCGCCTTGTGCTGATGTATGTTGTACATGTGTTCACACGTTGTAGGTGGAACGCATCGTCCGTTCCTTTGAAAAATATTGAAATAAAAAAATAAATATATTTTAAAAAAATATTTAAATAATTTGGCCTAAACTACACATAACAGTTTTCAAATTGGCGTATGTTTTCTATTAAGCAAGAAAAGGTAGACATAAAAGTAAAACTCTACATATTCTTTTAAAAGTCCCCAGCAAAAAAATTAGTTTTCAGGAAAAATGGCCTTTTGAAGCGATTAACACATTTTATTTATGATTTCAAATGATTTACTAACATTAGCTTTAGGAAACAAAAAACTTAAACAAATTTACTAAATATAATAATATTTTTAAATTTTTAATTATATTTTTAAAAAGTTCTTAATTTTTTGCTGAGTATTATAATATGTAATAATAAGTTTAAAACACATTTAAAACTTTTTATAGTTCTTGTTACGGAAATGTCATTATCTGAATGTTCATCCTTCGAAGCATCATTAACCCTTTCGCTACATTGTATCCATATGGATACACTCAACTTTGGAGTCATCTAGCAATCTCAAAATCAATGAATCGATTTGGATATCGACGTATAATTGTTTTTTAAGGTTTTGTGAATAATTTTCATAAACATTTTTTTGGATATTTACAAAACTGAGAAAAATGTAGCGATTTTAAGAAAACCTTTTTTTTTTTTTTTAATAAAAAAAAGGTTTTTTTATTTAACAAATTACAGTTATATGGAGCCATTTTTTTTTTTTTTGCAAAACTTATCAATCATAAAGAAAAATGTTTATTTTAATATTTTGCATTTATAGTTTTTTGTTTTATAACGAAAAAAGGCTCTGCGGATTTTTTAAACATTGTATGTATCCATATGGATACAAACGTATGTTGTGGTTGTAAAAATTATACACACAATACAAATAAAATCATTTTGCGTTTGATGCTGCTTTGATGCAGACGTTCTTTTTTTAGCTCTGATACCATTTAAATTTATTTAGAAAATTGGCAAGAAAAATTAAGGACTCTGAAATTGAAAAAATTTTAACCAGTTTTGCTGATTCCGATATTTCTGACTTGGAAGAGTCGGAAGAATCTGATATTATAAACAACTTATATGATGCTTTTGATAATAATAACAGCTTTTTATTTAAAGAGCTTTCTAGAGAAGATCCATATGAGATCAACATTTTAGATATTAATGTTGATAATAATAATGATATAGGTAATAGGGTTATTGAGATCGAAGAAAGTCTTGCAGTTGATGAAACCGTTAAAGAGAGTCCCAAAATTTTTCAATTTCCACAAGTTTCACTTAAAAAGGCTGACCAATTTCGTTGGAAAAAAGCTTCTTGGACTAATCCAGAGACTTCATTTTCTGAAACCCAAAGAAAAATATTAAATTGCCTGTCGAGTATTTTTGGAATACTTTACAGAAGACTTTCTTCAATAACTTGTATCTTCAACAAACCAGGCATCAATGACTGAATATGGGAAATCTCTCAGTTTAACTAAAGAAGAACTTTTAAAATTTCTAGCTCTAGAAATATTGATTGGTACCATTGGCTATCCGCGTTTGGAAATGTATTGGACAATGGACACCGTAATACCATCATTCCCAGAAAATATGACCAGGAATAGATTCCATTATTTGCGAAATAATTTAAAGTTCACAATAGACCAATCAGGAAGCGATATAATAAATATGTTTACAAAAAAATCGTACGGTATTCCAAAAGATGAAAATCTTTGTGTGGATGAGATGATGGTTCCTTTTAAAGGAAGAACCACTCTGAGACAGTACATGCCTAAAGAACACATCAAATGGGGAATGAAGATATTTTGCCTTTGTAGCTCCAAAGGCATAGTTTATGATTTTGAGATATATCAGGGAAAAGGAACAATATTAACTGGCTCAAAGCTAGGGTTTTGCTCTGCTATTGTGATTCATCTTGTAAAAACTGTTCCTGAGGAAAAAAATCATAAAATATATTTTGATAATTATTTTACAACTCTAAATTTGGTATTATATTTACGCCAAAAAGGAATTTGGGCTACAGGTACTATAAGATGGAATAGATTCGGCAAAATTGATTTTAAGTCTGAAAAGAATTTGAAAAAAGAAGGCCGTGGAACTTCTGACTTCCGTATAGAAAGAGCAAACAATATTTTTCTTCTTAGATGGCTTGATGGGGGAATTGTGCAACTCGTGTCATCAATCCATGGCCATGACCCCGTCAACGAAGTGTCACGATTTAGTGCTGAAAAAAAGAAAACTTTTAAAATAACACAACCAAAAATTGTATCAGAGTGCAACATCAATATGGGAGGAGTAGAAAAAATGGATTTTCTCCTTTCTTTATATAGAATTTCGATTAGATCTGGAAAGTGGACTCTTAAGATTTTTGACCACTTCATTGATTTAGTTGTATGTAACTCGTGGTTAGAGTACAGAATGGATTACGAAAACAACAATTTGAAAAATAAGTATATGGACTTACTAAGCTTTCGTAACGATATTGCGCATGGTCTTTTAGCTCGGTCTAATCAACAGGCATGTTCTCGTAAGCGTGGACGCCCAACATTATGCCAAAATGAAGAAATTCCAATCAGTCCAACGACCTCCGATAAGAAACGCAAAGCTACACCTTCAATTTCTGTTCGATTTGACGGAAATCAACATTGGCCAGAACACTCGACGGATAAAGGTAGATGCAAAGTCAAAGGATGTAAAGGACAAACTAGATACTAGTGTGCAAAGTGCAATGTTTTTCTGTGCATTCCCAATGGGTCGAGAAATTGCTTCTAGGAATTCCATTATATTTCAAATGAATAAATTGTTGATAAGATATTTTATTTTTCAGACTATAAGTATTTTATGTATTAAATATAGATTTATGTGTTATTTTTGTCTAAATATATTGTAATTATATGAATTTTAGATTTATATTTTTTAGTTTGTGCATGTAAGTATATACAATGTATGCTTTTATTGAAAAAAATTTAATTTTATGCGTTAAAACTACTAAAATAAATAAAACCTGAATTATAAAAAAACATAACATACTAGCATTTTTCTTTACCATACACGAAATTTGTATCCATATGGATACATTCCAAAAAACACATTTAGGATAAATAATTTTAAAAATTGAGTATTGATTGTTGTTCCCAGGACCAATAAGAGTAAAAATCCAAAAAATTAGATTTTTTAAGCAACCCAGGAAAAACTTGTAGCGAAAGGGTTAACGTCACTCTTAAATTATTTCGTAATTAGGTATAAGAATAAGTAAAAGTTCACATTTCCATGACATTAATTTATTAAAAATCTATCAAAAATCATTCCATAAATTAAAAACTCAAATTAATTTTATATGCACATATAGGTTGGAGCGGCATAGCAATTGCTCGAATTTCACTTAATTTTTAAGTGGTCAAAATAACTAAAAATATTATGTATGTGGTGATACTCAAGGCCGATTAGGGTTCCCGCGGCATAAACAATTACGAAATACTAATTTTCAAAATTTTTAATTTTCGTAGTTAATTAAAATATTTATATGTTAGGATATTGCTAACACAATTTTATCTGAGCAAGAACATTACTTCTACATCACTTATATCAGGGCTTGTATCAGGCTGCAGCTATTCAAACTTATTTAAGTTATATATTTTTTAAATGTTCAATGACTACGGTGACTCTAAGGATTGACTCTGATCGGCCTAAAATTGCTTTTAAGGTCATAAGCAAAAAAATTTCCAAACAAAGTCACCCATCGTACATACATATGAATGTATTAGAGCATCCAAAATCGCAAAGTATTATTTTGTAGGGTAAAAAAAATTAAAAATTTTAATAAATGCCCTTGTATGACTCAGACACCATAACCTATAAATTTAAGAGTTATACAATAGATTAACAATGCTATGCACTATTGCAGGGCAGATTTTTTCCAGTACCGATGTACAGTTTCTTACATATCTTATTTTTATCCTACCTACTTATGAGTAGAACAGCATGCCTCTGGACTGGTGGGTTTAAGACCATACTACACTACTAAGATATTCTTTCGAGCTCGTGCTGTAAAGAGGGTTTTTGCAAAGTTCAGTGTAAATATGTCATCGGGACCGGATGACTTATCAGCATTAGCACTAAAAATGTTTTCTTTGATGCTTTACCGTTCATTGTCAAATTTTTAAGAACTTTATACCGTATGGGTGCCTTTCCCTTGTGTCCGAAGATTGCCAATGTGCGGCCAATCTCAAAAAAAGGTGCAGCTAACAACACTGAAAATTATGGCCAAATTGCACTTAGAGACCAACTTATTGCCTAAGGAAAGACAGTATGGGTGGGACGGGTGATATGATGGCGGAGTCAGTACGGTTGTTGCTCTCGAAATTTTCAAAGTATTCGATCGGGTGTGGCACAGCGCACTCTTGTCAAAACTGATTGCTTTTGGTGTTGGTAATGACGTCTCTCGTTTTATTTCGAGTTTTCTCAGAGATCGCAGTACAATTATTATTTTAGTTTGGGTCTCATCCAGAGAGTTTTAATTAAATGCAGAAAAGGCAATTCTCTGTTCTTTCTCCTTCATTTTTCCATATTTTTCTTAATGGCTTTCTATGTCAAACTTCCAATCCTATTTACTCTTTCGCAGACGACAGCGCCAACTGTCATTTATACTCCTTCAATCAAGGGCCAAGGCTAGGTAAAAGGGAGGCATGAAGCAATATATGAATGATAGACCCTTTGATAATTTCTGGGTGGGTCGGGGGAATAAAGTTCATTTTAATGCTCGTAAGACTCAATGTTGTTTATTGACCTATAGAAGGCAATAAAGTCATCAATGTCATCTGTATCCATGGGCCCTGCAGATGTTGAGGAATCGAATGCTCTTAATTGTGCTTAATGTGATGTTGAAATAAACATATTTTTCAACTGCCGAAGGAAGCTTTTGGTGTAGCTATTATTTCACACCATCTGATCACATAACTAATACAACTACCATATATGGACAGCTGCTTCACAGTTTATTTTGAAGATTCTAGACCATGTGAAAAGCAGGCCTTAGGTGCTTATCAATGACAGTAGCGTAAGTAACTTATTGGAGCATCGTCGGAATGTTGGTTGTGTTACAACGTATAATAGATATTACAATGGGAAGTGTGCTGTTGAGATACGTGAACTCATCCCTAGAGCCCACATTTGATATAAATTTTTTTTGACAACCTGAAATATTTTGAATCATATCAAATATTGCCCAGATCTTAAAAAATATATTAAGGAGAAAATACATTGGGAACACATTTGGAAATACATTTTAATTAAGTCTAATATTGGAATTGGTCGAACTACTTCTAGTTTTTGAACTAGCAAATTAAAAACTGCTTAGTATAATGAAGACTAGATGGTGGATTTAATAGTCTGCATAGAGTTTAAACTAAATGAAGTAAAAGACAGTAAGTCATGGTGGAAATTAGCGAATGAAATTAGAAATAAAGACATTCATGAACTACCCAATACATCGACATTCGAATTTCAAAACTATTTCGTTACATTACTAAATCCGCTTCAAACAGCAAAGGATATACATTATGCAGCCTTGTATCAAACAGATTACTTTTTGGATCGAAATATAGAAATAAATGAAGTTTATCAAGTACTCTCAAAAGCAAAACTTAACAAAGCCCCCGGTGAAGATAGGATTCCGTACGAGTTTTTTAAGAACGCACCAAATGAACTTATCATAAAAATGACAAACGCATACAATACGCTATTTAACAACATGGAAGTAGATGAAACGTTTACAACCAGCGTAATCTTTCCAACTTTTAAAAAAGGTGATATAAACCAGCCATGCAATTATAGAGGCATTTCGTTTATGAATTGTATTGCAAAAATCTTAATGGGCGTAATAACGGAAAGGATGTATAGCTGGGTATATCAACATAATATTATTACCGAATACCAAGCGGGATTTAGAAAAGACTATTCTACAGTAGATAATATTTATAACCTAATGACAATAGTTCATTTAAAGTTTGAAGAAAAAAAAAAGTGTACGCGTTTTTTGTTGACTTCACTGTTGCCTTTGATAAAGTTGTAAGAAAGTCCCTAATATTCAAACTGCATGCCATAGGTGTATCAACAAAAATGGTTCGTTTTATCGAAAACTTATACCTAAATACTTGTTCCACGGTTTGGAATGGAACAGAATTATCTGATAAATTTGAAACTGTTTCAGGAGTTAAGCAAGGGTGTCTACTGTCCCCTTTGCTTTTCTCCCTGTATATAAATGACTTGCATGAAGAACTTGGTGGTGGACTTTACATTGGGAATATGAATGTAAGATTGCTTTTATATGCGGATGATATAGTGTTGATATCAGATGATGTTAAAGTACTGCAGAAAATGATAAACAACCTAGAAACTTACTGCAGTTATTGGAATTTAGAAGTAAATTTGGCAAAATCAAAAATAATGGTATTTAAAAATGGCGGACGTTTGGCCAGCAATAAGAAATGGTTACACTTTGGAAGAGAAATTAAATATTGTTACCTTGGTATGATTATGACTCCAAAATGTGTCTTCACAAGGCATGTAGAAAAGAGGAACAATGTTGCGAGATCCTGCCTCAATTCAACATGGACTAGCTTTTTAAGTAAAAGAGATATCGCACTTGGAACTAAATGCACCTTTTTAATTCTGTTTGCAGGTCAGTACAATCATACGGTGCACAAGTATGGGGACATTCTCATTTTGAAGAAGTGGATAAGCTCCAAAGATATTTCATAAAACGCATTCTAAATTTACCGAAATTCGCTCCCAACTACGCTCTCCTTCTCGAGTCTGGAATGAACGATGGCCATTTATTTATGCTAAACCTTCACATGCAATACATAAAACGCACCCTCTTTCATTATGAAGACTCTCGTCTACCTTATCAATTAAGTAGACTTGTGTTGGAACATAATATATCCTGGGTGAAATGTTTAAATACGATTGGTGTAGAGGTCAACAAATATTACTTTAAGGGAATGGAATGAAAACCAAGCACTGTTTTTAAATTGTTTAGAAAATAAATATCACCAAAGTCGATTAACTCGAGCAAGTCAAACAGAATCCATTTACAAGAAAATAGATACCTCAGTGGCACACCTTTATTTCCACTGCAATAATTATCAGTCGAGTATCGTGTGGATATTTAAGGCTCGATGTGATCTAATAGAATTAAATGGTTCTCATTTCTCGAGGAAAGTTGTTAAATATCATTCATTGTGTAATAAAAAGTAGATTGAAGGTTTACATCATTTCATTGGAAGGTGTCCTATATTAAATAACTTTCGACAATATTGGTTCCAAAAAATAACAATATCAGAAAATGAGCTCATTACAATTTTAAATGGTGAAGATAATTGGGAAAAACTAGTTAAACATTTAATCAATGCTTTGGCGTATAGAAAAACCTTAATTATTGAATACAACACTTAATTTTTACAAACACAAAACATAATATTTATATACATATATATGTTTATAAAATCTCTTTTCCGGCTAACGACATAGTCAACGCCGTACATTCTTTTAAGTTTTATAATGTAATTTGAAAAAAAAAAAAAAAAACATTATTGAATAAAGAATTCTTACTACTACTACTACTACTACTACTTATCCCCCGAATTCATAATGAAAAGTTAGCAGATGTTTACATGTCGCGCTCAACGAGGTTCTTACTAATCAACCGATTAGCCTTAGTTCTTAGTTAGCATATAGTTTATTTATAATCAATTTTTTGTTGTCATCTAATAGCTTTAAAAACAGCTCTCAAATTTGTAATGCCACCATATTTTTTGTATTAATGCCACCTGATGTAGTGAAAATCAACTCTGTTTACATTTCAATTTGTGTGATTTTACTCCTTTATTTTTTTAAAATTTATATTTACAAGTGTTAAGTTTACGACAAAATTACTTTAATTTCGAAATTATGAAAACAAAAATGTTTAAAAGATCCGCAAATTAAAAAATATTTGTTTGCACTTAAAAATTATTTATATATTTGCTTCTGTTTAATTTGACACAAATCAGCTGTTTTAACATACTTAGTCAGTGTTTGAAAGGTTGTTGATCTGAGTTTAGCAAACGCAGTAGCAAGTGCATTATAAGTAATACTCATGCTAGATACTCCATAATATTTCATTATAAATACGGCCGTATTTAACTTAGTTTGTATGTAGTAAAACTTATTGTCGGTTTCTTATATTATTAGCAAGGAATATGTATCGTAGCAGTATATTATATTTACAAAAAAAAATTTTACACATCCAAAAATATTAATAATAATATTTACACAACTGTCTAGTTTATTTTTATTTAATGGTCTACTATTATGGTCTTTCATTAAAATCCTCTGATTTTTTCAAGTAAGAAGGAAGATATCACGCGTGAAACAATAAGATTGCGCTGAAACTAGGATTTGTAATAGAAGATATGAAAAGGTATTGAAAAATAATTGTTTTAGTTTTACTTTTTTAATTTACTTATATAGGAAAACATAAAAATTTTCAATGGTTTTTTATGCGGCCGTATATAAGGATTGTTTTCAAATACACAGACTGTGTGATTCACAACACAATTTTTTAATATATCTCTAGAACGACGGACCGTAATGTAAGAATTCGAAGAATGCAAGCAATAACAAAAAATAATTTTTGACCAACGGTATATTTTTTAATTAACAATTATAAAAAACAAGTGTTTCACAATTATCTTCAAGGTTTTTAGACGATAAATAAAGAAATGTCAATAAAAAACATCTTTAATTCATTTTTCCATACTTCCAACATGACTATTTTGGTAATTTTTTTTGCCATTCTTCTTTTATAGTGTTTATAATATATCAGTTGATTCAAACTGTCGATTACCTCTGTCCCTTTCTGACCTGGGTAGTAAAGTGATTGTAGTCATTGTAAAATCATCAATATAAAAATTATTTTCATTTCTTTTACAGCGCCTTTATTTTTTTTAAGATCGCTAGTTTATAGTCAATAGAGCTAAAAAGAACCAGAAAAAAGTAATTGTTTATACTTTAATCACCTTAAACAAGATCTCACAATCGGTATAACTAGGTCGGAAAGGGCTATACACTCGTTGTGTTAAGATAACCCACAAATTATCTGAAGGGTTGAGGTCTGGTGAGCCACTCTAAAACAGTTATGGTTTTTGATAAAAATCAAGTCTTGTTTCTTGCCTAACGCGTCTCCGAGCGATATCCTGTTGAAACATGATTGTGTGTCACATTTTTCCTCTAAAAATGGTACCACATTTTTCGATGAGTTCTGTGTAGTGTATGGAATTCATCAGACAAGATGAAGTTCCAAGCAACTCTCAGCTGTAAATGCCCCACACCGTTATGTTTTGTGAAATGCAGTGGTTCATCATGCCACTAGCTTCGAAAACCATCTGGCCCATCCAAATTTTACTTTCTTCATCGTAAAATATAACATAAAGTGGTTTGATTCAATATAAACTAAGATTAAAAAGTAGATGAAAATAAGACGTATCGTTTCCCAATTGTGAAGCTTACATCAACGTTCTCAAGCCGGTTAGTAATATGGACGAGTTGGTGGCTAGTCTCACTGCAGAGATTCATTTTTCGTTTGGTTTCAGGACTTTATTCGTACCATACAGTGTGTTGATAAATGATAGCACATTTGGTAATCTGTAAATCAATGTTTTATAAAATTTCAACTATGCATGCTATAATTATCATTTCTTTGCTGGACTTACATTAATATGTTTTCTTTCCAAAAATAAACGTATTTATATTACCCAAAACTCCCATTTATTAGAAATACCGTTATTAAAATCTCTTACATCCCAATACTTAGCATATTAAAGCGTTTAAATAGTATAGCACAAATGCAACGAAGTCTTTGTTTAACAAAAATAATTAATTAATTCCTTTATTTATTTAACAAAAATAACAAAAATAATAAAAATAACATCATCTTAATAATTTATAACACCACCTTTTGCTATAATGCAATCAAATATTCAATTTTTCATAGAATTTATTAATTTATTCAAAAGACTTTGATTAAGTGCTTCCCATTCATTGAAAATTGAAATTTTTAGTTCATTCACATTCATGTATTGACAATTGTCAGCATAAATTCTAAAAATATATTTTTTTCTGTATTGGCATGTAGAAATGGCAACAAACTGTATTGAAACAATTCACAATATTTTTCGCTGTTCATTTTGGTGGACACGATTTGCAACTCCAGACAACAATCTTCAGAAAACGCACCCCAAATCAGAACAGAACCGCCAACAAAGTTTCTTCGAGAGATACATTAAAACTTACATCAGGACCATCCAAATTAAATTTTTTCCATCTGAAAATATTATCTTTTAAAAGTAAACAAATTAATTTATTATTTTCTAACATAACATTAAACAATTTATATTTAACCAATTTTTACACATATTATTTTTGCAAGACTCCAAACGTGCATAAATATGACGTTTCAAAAGACGAGAAATTTTCTTCATTCTTTGTCTTCGGATATGTTTGGAAGATTTAAGGCCTAGTTAGCCACACGTAACCTTAACCAAACGTGTCAGCTGTTTTTTCTTTTACATGAAAAATCATTTATAGCAGTTACGGAACTCAACTGTCACGTAACCGGAACGTTCCAATCTGTTGAAAATAGATTTTTGCTACGTTTGTACGTCACATTTGTGAACAGCTGATAAAGTTTGGTTAATTTTACACAGCAATTTGCTGGTTCGTTTTTTACGTTCTATAATTGCCCCAAATGCCAGCGTTACATTTATGCTGCAGATATAGCATGCATAGTTAAAATTTTATATACATAACATTGATTCACAGATTACCAAATGTGCTATCATTTATGAACGCACTGTACATTTGTTGATTTTGTAAAAACATTGAAAAATTTGTCTCCCGATTTCTCCTTGACTCAGCTTATAATTGTGAAAGGGACTTTATGTTAATGTCTATAAGATTTAAGTGTATACGTTTTTTGCTCTTTTCAATATCGCCCGCTAATTTTTTTTGTATTAGCCAAGTTTTCCCAAAACAAACTCTTTTACGGTCGACTGGCAACTCTGAAGCAAAAACATAGAAGATATGAGTACCACTGTTTTACTTTCAATATTGCATTAGTATTATCTATGTAAAAATTTAAATATCTTAAAATAAATATATCTGTGGTCACAAGCATTAATCGCCTAAGACGAAATTCATGCTTTCGAGAAAAATAACTTTTTTATGAACGTAATGGGGCTTCATTACGACTTAGGTCAGTCAGCCCAATTCTAAACAAATATTCCGCATTAAATATCTATCTCACTTCTTTCTCCCTTTTCACCTATTCTGAATAAAAAATTTCGATGGTAAAAAAACGAGTTGTTCTCAATGCACTGGAATTTGGTTTTTGGTTTATATAAAAATGTAAGAAGTATTTTCATAAAACAAAATTTAAATAAAAAAATTAATATTTTATTGTTCTTGTAGGTTGAAGCCCACATATAAAGCCCAACTTCTACTTTTGTTAACTTTAATGAAAGCAAGAGATTAAGCCCATAGATTGAGCCCGCAATGGTCTTTTAGCAATCCAATTTCCTCCACAAGTGCCGCATCATAGCTAAGCTATTCACTTTTTATTTAAATTTTCTTTAAAATAAATGTATTTGCGTTTGGAAACACAAAAAAAAATATAAAACTGTCAATAAACAAAATTCGCTTCGAAATTCGATGCCATTTATTAATTTTTTTGTCCATGCGGAATTTATAATTGGAGGATTTTTCTCGAGAAAAGTATTTTCCGTGAGAATTTTCGTAATTGGGCTGAGTATGTTTTCATTAATAACTTTTTAAAAAACAGTGTTAAAGAAATGGGGTTTTCACGTAAATATAAAGCGTTGTTAGTACAATATGATAGCATACATAGCTCAAATAGTTCTTAAGTCGAGTTAGGCGGTTATCGCTCGTACCACAGATATTCTCTGATACATAAAGCTACAAAAATTGAACTTTTCTCATATAAAATATTAATTGACACATTTATAATTTTTTTACACAAATGTTATTTTAAACGTCCTTTTTCACCCTTAATATGAGATTGGGAAGCACCAATAATAATACGGGTTTCTTTATTCTCCACCCTCTATAACCTATCCTAGTTTTAGAGCCTTATGAGCTTTTCGCCCAGAACTTGAATTTTAACGCACTTGCATGTTTTTTGCGTGGCCATACTCCGTTCCCATAGTTGGATACCATAGCTCTATGCTGGTTTAATATTGCTATTTGCATTCGAATTTTTATTGCCATTGAAAAAATTAAATTTTGGTCGAGAATTACAAAGTACTTGACAAGTCCATCAAGGTTTTCTTATTCGAACGTAAATTAATATGAGATTAAAACGCCACTTACAAGTATCGATAAGTCATTCAAGTCAGTAAACACGTATAGCTAATCCAAAGTTTATGCTGCTCTGAAGTGATGCTTTTGCTCTGGCAGAAATCTTATAGATTTTTTTTGAATTTAACTAAAAGTCAAGTACTCATGTGTCGCAGACATATCCGAAATTAAACATATTATGTCTTTTTATTTTACAGTTATTTAAGTGCGATTTTATGCAAATAAGTAGTGAGTGCAAGAAGTAAATTATATATTAATTAATTGATTGCTACACCCACTATTCTACTGGTCATGCTCAAAACACATAATAGAAAAATTAACAATAAAAAAAAATTATACATATTATAATTTGGAATAAAGTTGAAAATTGAAGGAATCAAAAAAATAAAAAATAGACAATGCCAAAGAAAACATGGAGGCACCTAATTCGTATTTTAGGTTTCCTTATCAAACCTCCACCGTTATGATGATTGAATTTGAAGGTCATCTCACCAGTAGCTTCATAACTACGATCACCACGTGTGCGTAAATAGCGACGCAGGCAGCAACAACGTCTTAAACCTGGTACACGATAAATTATTTGCAGGAAACCACCGCGGAAGCGGGCATTCATGTAACAGTAAATGATGGGATTATAGCAGCTGTGCGACATCGCTAACCAATGGAATGCAAACCAGAAGTACGGCAATGGACCCCACTGCAACAACTGTTCGTCATTTAAAAATAACTGCAGCATGGCGTTAATGTGTGCGTGTGTGTGTGCGTAGTTAATAATTTTCAATGTAAATAAACATACAAACAAACAAAAGAAAATTTATTATTATTTTTTATTATTAATTGTACATGAAAAGAAAATGTAGTTGTGCCAACATTTTATCGTTGAATAACTTACAATAAGTATGTTAAATGGCAGCCAACACATGGTAAAGACAATCACTACCGTAACCATCATTTTAATCATCTGAAATTAAAAAAAAAATATATATATAATTAAGTTTTGTTAATACAAGTTGTCATAAGCAATTGGATAGAGAAAGAAATGTGTGTTAATATAGTAGACCAACATAGTGATAATTGCAACATTTAATGATCAGCAGCATATTTTAATATATCAACAAGTGTTTTTCCCAAGAAACGTTGATCGATGTGGTAATAATCTGTTGGAAGGCATATTTCTCAATCAAGACTCTCGCTTTTAAAGTATTCTAATATGTATGTAACAATAATTTGTTGCAGATATGTGATAAATATATAAAATACTAGTTGATTGTGTGGCGCCTAGGCGCCCGTTTAAAAATTATGAATAAAACAAACAGTTTAAATTTCAATACACGAAAAATTTATAATAAATTAAATTTCTTTTAATATAGTAGTAAATTGAAAATTATATTGTTACATATGTATGTACATATGAAAAAAGATTGTGTTTGTAGAAATTGTATACATAAGTACCAAAACAGATAAGAAATATTTGGCAAAAAAGTTTTTCAATTTAGAATCTCTTGAAAAACTCTATTTCGTGTGAAATATCGTTGGTCATCTAATAGTTTGCCTTGCTGTGGGTTCGATTGAATACGTATCTTAACTTGGCTTGCAACTTTTGATCGTGACAAAGCCACATACAGTTGGCCGTGTGAAAATACCGCGGTCTCCAAATTAATACCAACGTAATCAAATGACTGGCCTTGAGCCTTGTTTATGGTAATTGCGTATGCAGGAATTACTCGAAACTGGCGGCGTTTTAATATGAAAGGTAATGTGGTGTCGGTTGGGGCGAGATCAATCCTAGGAATTAGAACCGTATCGTTTTGGTCAGCGTTACAGAATCAGTCAGTCTCTCAGTCAGTCAGTCAGTCAGTGAGTCAGGGATCAGCGTAAATATATTTTAGATATTACCCGGCCTTCAGACGTTAAATTTTTGGCTTTCAGGTTGTAATGCATTCATACTTTTTTCCTCTTTTTTACTAAACAATCATACATTTCAATTCTCTCTTTCAATTTTTCAATGGGACAGTTGCTTAACAATTTTTAGACTATTGTATGTGTGATCAATTTGACATGAACTTGGGAAGGCCGGGTAAAGTTAGTAGATTGGAAATTCCCAAAATTATTAAAATTTAATACAATGGAGTTCGCTTATAACGAACCCTGGTTGTAATAAATTTTTTTATAGCGAAGAATTGTTCGGTCCCAAGAGTTTTAATCACATTTTTCATACAAGTTGCTTGTCTTATAGCGAACAGTCGTTATATCAAACTTTTGACAATTTTTTTTTCCATTTCAAAATTTTCCTATCTATACTAATATAATAAAGAGGTAATGTGTGTTTGTTTGTTTGTTTGTTTGTTTGTTTGTAGGAGGTAATCTCCCTAACTAGCCATCTGATCTTCCTGAAATTTTCACAGAGTCTTACTGCGGATATGGGAAGTGCTATAGGGTTTAATTTTTTTAATATTCTTAGTGGGCGTGGCACCTCCCACTCAAAGTAAATTTTTAATATCATATACATATATTGAGAATTATGATAGGGAGAGCTTTGCAAATATGTGTGAGATCACCTATTGTTAATATTCGTAGCCACGTCGGAAATGGGCGGGATCGGTGAAGTGGGCGTGGTACCTCCCATACAAGTAATAATTCAATGTTATATATCTCGAGTACTGTGACAGAGAGAGCTTTTCAAATTTGTCTGATGGCACCTATTATTAATGTAAGTAGTCGGATGCAAAATGGGCAGTATCGGACCAATAGGCGTGGCACCAGCCATACAAATAAAATATAAAATACCATATATCTGGAGTACTGTTATAGTGAGAGTCTTGGGACTTTGTGTGAACCCATAAGTTATTCATTTGATTAGTTAGACAAAAAATGGGCGTGATCGGAGCAGTGGGCGTGGTACCGCCCGTACAAAGTAAATATATGATATCATATAACTGTTGTACTAAAAAAGGGAAGTTTTGCAATTTGCACGAGCCCATGCAAAGTAACTTTTTAAAGTCATATATCTGGAGTACTGTAAAAGAGAGAGCTTTATCGCTTTGCGTAAGCCCATAGGTTCTTTGTATGATTAGTCGAACAAAAAAATGGGCGTGATCGAAGCAGTGGGCGTAGCACCGCCCATGCAAAGTAGATACCTAATATCATATAACTGGGAAAGACTCGACATTTTGCACGAGTCCATCAGATATTAATGTGAGCAGTCCAATAAAAATTGGGCGGGATGGGATAAGTGGGCGTGGCACCTCCTATATAAAAAATATGATGTACTACGAAAGCAACAGTCCTTTGACAAGTACATTAGTTATCAATGTGATTTGTCGTGGAAAATATATCGTCAAAATCAAAAATCGCCAACCCAAAAATCGCGAAAAATAAAAATCGCCCAAAAACAAAAATCTTTAAAATCAAAAATGGGCAAAATCAAAAATCGCTAAAAATAAAAATTGCCAAGTGATATTTTAAGTTCAAGGCCAATAGTTGATTGTTGCCAGATCTAATTTGGAAAATCCATGTTCTTCTCATGGGCAGCTACATGTACCTCCAGGGCAGGAACGCCGAAAAATCTGATAATTGTTGTACCGAATTAAAAAAACAAAAAACATTTTATATCAGCAAGTATCAAAATAAAAGAATCTATATTAATAATCTATACTTTGCATAATAAAGAGGTAATGTGTTTGTTTGTTTGTAGGAGGTAATCTCCGTAACGACTTATCTAATCTTCCTGAAATTTTCACAGATTCTTACTGCGGATATCGGAAGTGCTACAGGCTGTATTTTTATAAATATTTTAGTGGGCATGGCACCTCCCATACAAAGTAAATTTTTAATATCATATATATTAAGTATTATGGTAGAGAGAGCTTTGCAAATTTGTCTCAGGTCATCTATTATTAACGTGAGTAGTCAGACAAAAAAATGGGCGGTATTGGACAAATGTGCAAGGCACCCCTATACAAACTTAATATTAAATGTGATATATCTGAATTACTGTATTAGTGAGAGCCTTGGGACTTTGCGTGAGCCCTTTCGTAACGATTCGGAAGGGGTGGAGGGGGGTACGGGGAGGGTGTAGCGAAGCACACCGGGTTACATCTAGTATTATATATATTTAAAAAAAATTAAATTTAATTTAATTTAATTTTATTTTAATTTAATTTTAATACAAAAAAAAAACTTCGATTTTCAAATGAAGTTTTGTAAAAGGTCCTTTTATGCATATTTTCGTAAAAGTTTGCCAGGTTTTAAAAGTTAAAAAAAGTCGTATTTTCATAATTCTTTTTTGAAGATATGAATAACGTTGGATTATTTATTTCATATATACGTTATAGCATAACATTTGAAAAATCTTTGAAAAATTTTTCAATTAAAAATTTTAATAAATAAGTCCGTGACAGGGAATCTCCCGAGGCGTTGTTGTTTTGCGGTGAACATCATAAATCGTTACCGTATGATGTGAAATAAAAAATCGTAATGCGTTTCAAAGGTGGCATGTTTCCTGAGGTAGTGACGAAGAGTTTTTTACAATTTTTTTTTGCAGCAATTTTGAAGTGAAAAATGATTTTTGCTATACAATTTCGGGAAATTGTTGTTAAAAAATGGGGAAGAAAATGGAATTAATAAAACTCTTTGTGGTTACCTGATGATTTATGTGTAGATATAGTGTCTAAAATTTCAAAAGAATCGGTCAAGTAGATTTTGAGTTATGATGTTCACGGACTTCGAACATTTATTTGCGAGAAAATCGGTTTAAAGTTTTTAAAAAATTGATTTATATACTATATACCGAATGAGGCCGGTCGCTGGAAACGCTGTATCTTCTTAAGTTTTGCTCTGATTTACTTAAAATTTTGACACAACACGCTCGACATGTTGTGCATTTAGAAAAAGGTTTTATAACCTACCACCCCTTAAGGAAGTGCAAACACCAATACACCTACACAAAAGAGAAAAAAATATTTCATATTTCATCATACATGTAAACTGAAAAAATAGAACTACATTTTTTGCAAAGTTATCTATAAGTCTAAAAAATAAAAAATAAGGGCGTATTAGTTTTACTTTAAAAAAAAACTTATTATTCCAAATCGCCTTTAATTCTTCCATGATAATTTCAATAAATTATTCAAATTAGAATATTAAATATACCTATGTATTTACGTAATTTTTGTTTGTCTAAATTTTTTGAAAGCAAATTATGCAAAAATTAATATTATGAGTGAAAAAAAATTATTTTCCCACCTCTCTTCTGAAATTACAATGTAATATAATTATGCAAAGTTAGAATAAAAAATTTAAATTTTAAACCTAATATTCCCCTATTTTTTCAAGTGCTTTTCAATACAGAGCTTTAAACGAAATCATATGTTGGACAACAACAAAATCCACATTGCAGATCGATTTTTTCTCAAATATTTATCAACAAAGCATACTCTTTAGTAAGTGCTGGCCATCAGAGAACCTGAGCGAAAGAACTCCTAACAATACAAAACAATTTTGAGATGAAAAACAAAACAGACAAATGGAAAAGTTTAGGTTGATAAAAGAAGTATGTATGCATATCGGACGACGTTAAATGAGAAAAATAAAAATGTTTAAAATTTCATTCATTACTTTTTTGCAGAATTTTTTTATTGACCAACAAAGGGAACTTAAAGAAAAATTTGAATAGATATTAGCCTAGTAAACATATTGGCAAGCGTTTTGTAAATTAAGATTGCAGCAAGCTTGCATAAATAAGAGTTTTGCGAATGTCGTTGACAATTTGCTTGCTAATGCAAGTGTTTTGCGAACGCCGTTGACAATTTGCTTACAAATGCAAATAAATTGCATTATAAATTGTGCTAATAAGTTGTGTTAATAAATTGTGTTAAGGTTGTTAAATTAGGTGCGTTTGATACTTTTAATTATCATTTTCTATTAAAAAAGGTAATTATCAACTTATTTAATGTCTTCAGCAAAAAAGAAGAAAAGTGTTGTGCGCAGTAGCATCGAAATTTTTGAGCATCTATGGAACGGTGCGGCTGCAAGTTCTGTAAGTACCCAGAGTGAATTTGTGGAACAGGAGGTTGTGCCTGAAGCACAAAATAATTTAGATTCCTTGTTGCCAAACGAAGATTATGTTTCTGAACACGAGAATTATATTTCTGATGAAAGTGAGAACTCGTCGGATGGCGCCGTTATTGATTTCAATAAAAGTTTAGCTGCATCGTTTGTAGGGAGCAATGTGTCCAATGTGCATGCTAATAAATTATTGGACTTATTAAGCAACAAAATTGAAGGCCTACCAAAAGATATCAGAACGCTAAAACGTACGCCGACTGATGCTCCAACTTTCTCGTTAGCAGGTGGAGAATATGCCCATTATGGCTTGAGAGACTATTTGACAGATTTTTTGCGGGAATATAAAGTGCATACAAATATTTTAGAATTGAACTTTAACATCGATGGGTTACCGATTTCGAAAAGTTCGCTGAAGAGCGTGTGGCCTATTTTAGTGAATGTAAATGAGACGGATTCAGTTTTCGTGGTTGCTATTTTTTGTGGACGGTGTCATCCCAATGATGTGAATAAGTTTGTGGCACAATTTGTCGATGAGTTGAACGATCTTCTCCAAAATGGATTCTCATACGAAAACAAAACTTTTCTAATAAAATGTCGAGCATTTATTCTGGACGCACCAGCTAGGGCTATTTTTCTTGGAGCCAAAGGACACGCTGGCTACAGTTGCTGCACAAAGTGCATTCATAGGGGCGAACGGAAAGAGAATCGTATGATATTCCATTATCAAAACCATCCTTTGCGCACAAATATAAATTTTCGGCAAAGAACTGATGTCAGCCATCACAATCAGCAAAGTTCTTTGGAGATTGAAAAACTTCCAATCGACATGATCCAATATTCTTTGCAACAAAATGATATACGAAAACTAAATACAGAATTTCAATCCATTGCGCGTTACATACCAAGAGACTTTTGTAGGAAACCACGGGATTTAAAAGAGATAGACCGCTTCAAAGCAACGGAATTCCGTCAGTTCCTTTTGTATACAGGCCAGATTGTGCTAAAGGACATATTGAGCGAAGAGAGGTACATTCATTTCTTGCAACTTAGTCTTGCAATGCGAATTCTCGTCAATGCTGAAGATTGTGTACAAAATAACAAATGTGCAGCGGAGCTGATAAAGGATTTCTTACTCAGAATCCCTGTTTTATATGATGATTTAATGTTAACATATAATTGCCACTGTTTGAGTCATTTGGCCAGAGATTCCATGCACTTTGGATCACTAGAGACAACCAGTGCTTTCAAGTTTGAAAATAAATTAGGAAAAATTAAGAAACTAGTGAAGAAAAATAATAATCTTACGTCCCAAATTTACAACAGACTAGTTGAGCAGAGTGTGCATGGAAATTATCATACACATATTGATTCTACAAAATCCACAGTACAAAGTGATGGCACTTACAAATTTGTTAAAACTAAAAACTTTTATTTATCATCTATTGCACCTGACAACTTTTATTTAGTACAAAAACTAATTTTCAAACTTATTTCCATATCAAGATCTGCTGATAACGAATTTGTACTTCACGGGCTAAGGGTACAAGACTTGCATAACTTATATGATAAGCCGCTTCAATCATCGCTTTTTAATATTTACCGTGCCGAAAATCTTAGTTTTAATGAAACACATCACCATACGCTTGACGAAGTAACATCAAAAGTTATATGCTTCTACACCAGATTGTCTTATAACGGGTGATTTTTTAAGAGCTTGATAACTTTTTTTTAAAAAAAAACGCATAAAATTTGCAAAATCTCATCGGTTCTTTATTTGAAACGTTAGATTGGTCCATGACATTTACTTTTTGAAGATAATTTCATTTAAATGTTGACCGCGGCTGCGTCTTAGGTGGTCCATTCGGAAAGTCCAATTTTGGGCAACTTTTTCGAGCATTTCGGCCGGAATAGCCCGAATTTCTTCGGAAATGTTGTCTTCCAAAGCTGGAATAGTTGCTGGCTTATTTCTGTAGACTTTAGACTTGACGTAGCCCCACAAAAAATAGTCCAAAGGCGTCAAATCGCATGATCTTGGTGGCCAACTTACCGGTCCATTTCTTGAGATGAATTGTTCTCCGAAGTTTTCCCTCAAAATGGCCATAGAATCGCGAGCTGTGTGGCATGTAGCGCCATCTTGTTGAAACCACATGTCAACCAAGTTCAGTTCTTCCATTTTTGGCAACAAAAAGTTTGTTAGCATCGAACGATAGCGATCGCCATTCACCGTAACGTTGCGTCCAACAGCATCTTTGAAAAAATACGGTCCAATGATTCCACCAGCGTACAAACCACACCAAACAGTGCATTTTTCGGGATGCATGGGCAGTTCTTGAACGGCTTCTGGTTGCTCTTCACTCCTAATACGGCAATTTTGCTTATTTACGAAGCCATTCAACCAGAAATGAGCCTCATCGCTGAACAAAATTTGTCGATAAAAAAGCGGATTTTCTGCCAACTTTTCTAGGGCCCATTCACTGAAAATTAGACGTTGTGGCAGATCGTTCGGCTTCAGTTCTTGCACGAGCTGTATTTTATACGGTTTTACACCAAGATCTTTGCGTAAAATCTTCCATGTGGTCGAATAACACAAACCCAATTGCTGCGAACGGCGACGAATCGACATTTCACGGTCTTCAGTAACACTCTCAGAAACAGACGCAATATTCTCTTCTGTACGCACTGTACGCATTCGTGTGGTTGGTTTAATGTCCAATAAAGTAAACTGAGTGCGAAACTTGGTCACAATCGCATTAATTGTTTGCTCACTTGGTCGATTATGTAGACCATAAATCGGACGTAAAGCGCGAAACACATTTCGAACCGAACACTGATTTTGGTAATAAAATTCAATGATTTGCAAGCGTTGCTCGTTAGTAAGTCTATTCATGATGAAATGTCAAAGCATACTGAGCATCTTTCTCTTTGACACCATGTCTGAAATCCCACGTGATCTGTCAAATACTAATGCATGAAAATCCTAACCTCAAAAAAATCACCCGTTATATTTGTGCCACTCATAGCAGATCATGTCGCAGAACAATTACATTAATGATAACATCGCATCCTCACAAACTATTTATGTGATGCAACCAAGTCCAAGCACAACAACAACTTCTTTGGATATTGCAACGTCGTCTGGTAAGATATTTATTTTTAAAGGATACTTTTAACTTAACACCGCAACACTTTACTAATATTTGTTTTATATTTTTTGCGGCAGCAATTGAATCAGTAATCAGCGACGCATGTCAAAAGGCTGTTGAAAAGGTGGAGCAAAAAAATAAGCTAATATTGCTGCGGCTAACAGAAAATGTTGAGGGGATGCGCAGAGAAATCATTGAACTTAAAAAAGCGGTATCACTTAATAACGCTACTATTATACCAAGCAAGCCGTTTGCTAATATTGAAGACTTCCTCAATTTTGAGAAAACTATACTGGAAGATGTAGATAAATTTTCCTTGCTGGTAAGAATTTAAATTTGAAATGTCCGGTGACTGTATACTGATGTCGATTTTATTTCTATTTTAAGAAGGCAGATCTAAAAAGATTGTCAACATCCAATTCGAGAAAATTTGTTACGAAAGCGTGACAGAAGATCATGACTGACAACGTTGCTGAGAGCTTTTCCTGGCGAGGAACTGCAGATAAGAAGTGCATTAGGGCCTTCACTTTCGCCACTGCCATCCGTCGTAAGTGAAATACGTTTAATAGGTTTCTAGTTACATTTTTATATTCATATTTAAATTCTATTGCAGAAACTTTCGCTGAAAATGGAGGCAAGGAAGAGGACTTTGTGTTTGCCTCTAAGTCATATTTCCAGTACGCAAAAAATCGTATTAAAATTAAAACAACAAAAAAAGCAAACTAAAATACTAAGTAATAATGATTTTTTAAATGAAACAACAATGAAGTTCCTATTTTTATATTCTAATTTAATATTTTTCTATTAAGAAAAAAAATATAATATTAAAAATGATTTTTTAAATGTATCAATAAAAACAAGTAAGAAAATTATAGTCGGTCTAGACCGACTATACGATACCCTATACCATGCGTTTAGAAACCCTATCTGTTAGGCCCAACTAACTGGACATTGAAAATAAGCAAAAACCAAATTTGAGTGGGATTTTTATTAATTTTTTTTGGCTGCAGATATGAAAAAGTTCATATCGGATGCTATATCTATAAAGGGACTAGGTCCAAAAATGGAGCGATCCTGATCATGTTTGGTAAAGTCTCTTGTATTTTGCAAAAATATATACAAACAAAATTTGAGAAGAATCAGTGCAATATTTTTGTTTTTTAATAGATTTAAGTGAAGATCGGGAAGCAGCTCTATATGGGGTCAAAGGGATCATTTTTGGAGTACTCATTAGTGGATGTAATGAACGCATACAAACCCAATTTGAGTAAGATCTATGTGACAATTTGGATCTTATGGCAATTTATGTCGATTTCATATGGGTAATTTGTATGGGGGCTATGTCTGAACATGGACCGATTCTCACCAATTTCAATAGCGTTCATCCCATGGCCGATGAAAGCTCATATACCAAATTTCATCAAAATATTTTCATATTTGCGACCTGCAGTTTGATTACAAGCTTTACATGGACACACAGACGGACGGACGGACGGACGGACGGACGGACGGACGGACATTGTTAAATCAACTCAGAAAGTGATTCTGATTCGATCGGTATAATTAAAGATGGGTCTAGGTCAAATATTTTTGGTTGTTACAAACAGCAGCACAAAGTCATTATACCCAAACCACATAGTGGTATAGGGTATAAAAACAGATTGAAAACAAAGTAAATGTTTAAAACGCTTACTAATTTCATTAAAAATACGTGTTTTTTAAGCATTTTCAAAACGTATTTTTTAAGCATTTAGAAAACGTGTAATTACGTTACTTAAAAAACATGTTTACCAATCGTCTTTTTAACGCTTGTAAAATTGGGTGCTTTTCGATTATAAACCCCTTACTTTGATGTCTTTTGTGAATGTCACAGCAGCGTTTTATCAGTGTTTTGCTTACATTTGAACGCTTACAAAACGCTTATTTTTATATGTAAATGCTGGCTGGGAGTTTTTTTATGCATTTTTTGCGTTCAAATTATTCCATAAGTAACACGAAATCTGCATATGTAGTGCTATTGTCGTTAGCAGTGCTGCCAATTTTGGCAACTTATTGTAATTTCGACGATTTTTCAATTTGTTAAAATGATTTGTTTAATTTGTTAAAATGATAATTGAAGATTTAAAAATTTCAGTAGTATAATATTACGATTTCAAGGGTTAACAATTAATTGGTTGTTTATCGAAAATTGATAGTTTTAGTTCAGTGTAAATGTAAATATCAAAATATGTATAGATTTAATTCTGGGTCAAGACGTTTCAAAACGGAAACACCTTGAATAGCATCTCCATTTAAGATTTAAGTTTTAATTACGGCGATACTTTAAACCTATATTATATGTTTCAGCTATAGATACATAGCAATAAAATTATTTAGTTGATTGCTGTGTTAAATTTTTTTGGTTGAAATTTCATCACTAATATATTTTTATATATAGAAATATATATAGAAATGCTGTAATAATATTCGTTATATGAATGATATAAATAAATTTTATTGATTCGAGTTTTATAAGTGGTAAAATTTTCCTGACAATTTCTTGTTTTAAAAATGACGATTTTGGCGATTTAGTTTCCAAAATTGTCGATTTTCAGAAGATTTTATTAGCAGCACTGGTTGGTAACAAAGAAGAGAGAAAATTGTGTGTGTGTGTTTGTATAAAATGAGAAAGATTAAATTTTGTTTGAGCATTTCGCATAGCTTTGTATGGAGTGCTATGTGTGTGTATAATTACAGCGTTACAGAATCAGTCAGTGAGTCAGGGATCAGCGTAAATATATTTAAGATTGTATAGTAATAATGAAGCGATTGCAGATAGAAATGATGGTGCCTGATATATTTTTTATAAAATTTAACAATTTTCTTATCACTTCATACATTTGATATAATTATATTTTGATTTTTTACTTTTTATCTATTTTTTTTCATTTTAAAATAACTTGTTTAATCTATTTCTCCTTAATTTATTTTTGCACTTATTTTATTCATTTTAAAATTTATGTTAGTTTGTTACCATTTATTCTAATAACATACAATTGTGTTACTTTAAATTTTGTGATATATGATCTGTGGTAATAGTTATAGTTCCAAATATAACGTTTTTAACATGGTAAGGTTTCTGGCGAAACAAAATTCTGGACTAAAAATTGTTCACATAAATGCAAAGTCTTAATAACAAGATATATGAGGTAATATATATATTTGTTGCCTCTGGAGTTGACGTCATCTGCGTATCTGAAACTTGGTTCGATTCCTCAGTCAATGATTCAATTTTCAATTTGCCGGGATTTAATCTATTTCGTGCTGATAGGAGAGCAAACGCTGGTGGCGTCTCAATTTATGTGAGAACGGAAATAGTAAAGCTAATATCAGATCCTACTAGTGAGACTGAGTACCTATTTTTTGAAGTAAACACGAAGGATAAAGAAAAAATTCTTATCGCCTGCGTATATCGACCGTATAACTTTATTGATACCAAAGACTTGTTTGATAAAAGTTAATCTCTGTCCTTATTGTACAATAACGTAATAACTTCTGGTTATTTCAACAGTAACCTGCTCGTTGATAAGTCACTTTCAGAGCCCATGCAAATCCTCGGTCTTTTATCTGTTAATACGATCGTTCCAACCCATTATCCAAGTGGCTCAAATAGTTTACTTGATGTATTCTTTACTAATCATAAAAGCAAAATACTGCTTTATCAACAACCAACCCTATTTTTTCGAAGCATGACTTTACTTCAATTATAAAACGTTTAATTGATAAAAGGTATCTGGCATATAAACGTTGGAAGAAATTTAAAACTCCTGAGTTACATTCATTGTTCAAATCCATTAGAAAGGAAGTTTTGAAAGTATATATATAGCAAAATCGAGTTATTATCGACAGAACTTCTCTTCAGCTATTGATAGCAAGAGAAAATGGTAAGAGATCCGTGAAATAGGTAGTGGGAAAAGAAATCCTTGCACTGTTGGTTCTGATGTGGACGTTAATAAATTAGACAACAAATTTCTCGAAGTCCAAGTGAATTGGCCAACTGAAAATGAGTACGAAAAAATTCATACTGTGCCTATTGAGAACTGTTTTGATTTTCGATGTGTAGATCAATCTGAAGTTCTTAAAGCTGTGGGCTTAGATAAAATTAATTCAAGATTTTTATAAATTGTCGTTTCTTAACTTCTACCATTTCTTTATTATTACAATATTAACAAAATCAATTTTTCCTGATATGTGGAAAAAAGCAAAAATCAAGGTTCAAATCAAGGTTGTGGAAAATCGTATGTACGGGCAAATGAATGAGTATTTAAAGGACCAACATCTTCTTACGGATAGATAATCTGGTTTTAGACAGGACAGAAGCTGCATTACGGTTTTGAACGATGTAGTAGAAGATATTAGATCAAAACTGAATAAGAATGTGGTATCATTTCTTTTGATTTTAGATCACAGTAAGGCCTTCGATACTGTTGATCACTAGATTCTACTCACTAAACTCAAGAAAATCTTTAATTTCTCTAATCGGCTAATAAACTTATTTTCTCTTACCTTATTAATCGTAAACAAATGGTTTCTTTGAATGGAGTGACTTCTAAAGCAGTGGTTGTTGATAGAGGAGTGCCTCAGGGGTCTATTCTTGGTCCATTGCTTTTTTGTATGTACATTAACGATTTCCCTGAGATTCTAATTACTGTGGCGTACAAATGTATGCTGATGACGTACAGTTGTACTTAAGCAGCAGGATGGAAAATGTTCAAAATTGTACTGACTGTATTAACAGTGACTTGGATAATATACATAAATGGGCATGTACTAATGGTTTATTATAAAATCTGACAAATCAAAATGTATTTTCATTTGAAGAAGTAATAAAAAAAGACTGAATGATAATATTTTTCTACAGATTGACAACTCAAGAATCAACTTTGTTCAATCATCATCGAACTTGGGAATCACATTTAGTGCTGAACTTTTTTGGTCTAACCTTATAAATATATCAGCTGGTAAAGTTCATGGGATTTTGAGAAACTTGTGGGCTGTGCAATCATCGACGCCGTTTGAAATAAGAATGCTTCTGGCAAAAACTTATTTAATACCAGTTCTACTGTACGGGTGTGAAATATTTTCAAATTGCGACACTATTAATAATATAGCCAGATTTGTTTTCAACAGAGGTATATGAGATAGTATATCATCATGTTCATACCAGTTACATAATATAAGTTTGAAAGATTTATTAAAATATAAAAGTCTTTTTATGATGCATACGATTATTTATCTGAAGAAATCAGAATATCTTTTTATAACAAATGTAAATAAAATATTCTAAAAAGTAAATAATTTGATAAGCTTAATACCATATTATTACAAGAAACACATTGATTGTTTTAGCATATTTTTAGGGAGGGATATCCATATTTTACGACCAATCTTGACACAATGATGTCCCACTTACCCCATTTTCAATAGCAACCTGATCGAAATAATGGCAAACAATATTTTTATAACCAAGATATATGGTAATTTTAACAGATAGATGGACAGACGGACGCATGAACAGACGGATATCGCTAATATCGACTCGAGTTGTTATAAGGGTTTAAAATATATATTCTTTTTGGGGTCGCGAATGTATTTTTCGATGCACTACGAACGGATAGGGCACAGTGGTGTGGAGGGTATAAAAATGGTTTTTATTATTATTTTTTCAAACTGTACATATTAAACATTGTTGCCTGGAAAATTGTGTGTGTGTGTTTGTATAAAATGAGAAAGATTAAATTTTGTTTGAGCATTTCGCATAGCTTTGTATGGAGTGCTATGTGTGTGTATAATTACAGCGTTACAGAATCAGTCAGTGAGTCAGGGATCAGCGTAAATATATTTAAGATTGTATAGTAATAATGAAGCGATTGCAGATAGAAATGATGGTGCCTGATATATTTTTTATAAAATTTAACAATTTTCTTATCACTTCATACATTTGATATAATTATATTTTGATTTTTTACTTTTTATCTATTTTTTTTCATTTTAAAATAACTTGTTTAATCTATTTCTCCTTAATTTATTTTTGCACTTATTTTATTCATTTTAAAATTTATGTTAGTTTGTTACCATTTATTCTAATAACATACAATTGTGTTACTTTAAATTTTGTGATATATGATCTGTGGTAATAGTTATAGTTCCAAATATAACGTTTTTAACATGGTAAGGTTTCTGGCGAAACAAAATTCTGGACTAAAAATTGTTCACATAAATGCAAAGTCTTAATAACAAGATATATGAGGTAATATATATATTTGTTGCCTCTGGAGTTGACGTCATCTGCGTATCTGAAACTTGGTTCGATTCCTCAGTCAATGATTCAATTTTCAATTTGCCGGGATTTAATCTATTTCGTGCTGATAGGAGAGCAAACGCTGGTGGCGTCTCAATTTATGTGAGAACGGAAATAGTAAAGCTAATATCAGATCCTACTAGTGAGACTGAGTACCTATTTTTTGAAGTAAACACGAAGGATAAAGAAAAAATTCTTATCGCCTGCGTATATCGACCGTATAACTTTATTGATACCAAAGACTTGTTTGATAAAAGTTAATCTCTGTCCTTATTGTACAATAACGTAATAACTTCTGGTTATTTCAACAGTAACCTGCTCGTTGATAAGTCACTTTCAGAGCCCATGCAAATCCTCGGTCTTTTATCTGTTAATACGATCGTTCCAACCCATTATCCAAGTGGCTCAAATAGTTTACTTGATGTATTCTTTACTAATCATAAAAGCAAAATACTGCTTTATCAACAACCAACCCTATTTTTTCGAAGCATGACTTTACTTCAATTATAAAACGTTTAATTGATAAAAGGTATCTGGCATATAAACGTTGGAAGAAATTTAAAACTCCTGAGTTACATTCATTGTTCAAATCCATTAGAAAGGAAGTTTTGAAAGTATATATATAGTAAAATCGAGTTATTATCGACAGAACTTCTCTTCAGCTATTGATAGCAAGAGAAAATGGTAAGAGATCCGTGAAATAGGTAGTGGGAAAAGAAATCCTTGCACTGTTGGTTCTGATGTGGACGTTAATAAATTAGACAACAAATTTCTCGAAGTCCAAGTGAATTGACCAACTGAAAATGAGTACGAAAAAATTCATACTGTGCCTATTGAGAACTGTTTTGATTTTCGATGTGTAGATCAATCTGAAGTTCTTAAAGCTGTGGGCTTAGATAAAATTAATTCAAGATTTTTATAAATTGTCGTTTCTTAACTTCTACCATTTCTTTATTAATACAATATTAACAAAATCAATTTTTCCTGATATGTGGAAAAAAGCAAAAATCAAGGTTCAAATCAAGGTTGTGGAAAATCGTATGTACGGGCAAATGAATGAGTATTTAAAGGACCAACATCTTCTTACGGATAGATAATCTGGTTTTAGACAGGACAGAAGCTGCATTACGGTTTTGAACGATGTAGTAGAAGATATTAGATCAAAACTGAATAAGAATGTGGTATCATTTCTTTTGATTTTAGATCACAGTAAGGCCTTCGATACTGTTGATCACTCGATTCTACTCACTAAACTCAAGAAAATCTTTAATTTCTCTAATCGGCTAATAAACTTATTTTCTCTTACCTTATTAATCGTAAACAAATGGTTTCTTTGAATGGAGTGACTTCTAAAGCAGTGGATGTTGATAGAGGAGTGCCTCAGGGGTCTATTCTTGGTCCATTGCTTTTTTGTATGTACATTAACGATTTGCCTGAGATTCTAATTACTGTGGCGTACAAATGTATGCTGATGACGTACAGTTGTACTTAAGCAGCAGGATGGAAAATGTTCAAAATTGTACTGACTGTATTAACAGTGACTTGGATAATATACATAAATGGGCATGTACTAATGGTTTATTATAAAATCTGACAAATCAAAATGTATTTTCATTTCAAGAAGTAATAAAGACTGAATGATAATATTTTTCTACAGATTGACAACTCAAGAATCAACTTTGTTCAATCATCATCGAACTTGGGAATCACATTTAGTGCTGAACTTTTTTGGTCTAACCTTATAAATATATCAGCTGGTAAAGTTCATGGGATTTTGAGAAACTTGTGGGCTGTGTAATCATCGACTCCGTTTGAAATAAGAATGCTTCTGGAAAAAACTTATTTAATACCAGTTCTACTGTACGGGTGTGAAATATTTTCAAATTGCGACACTATTAATAATATAGCCAGATATGTTTTCAACAGAGGTATATGAGATAGTATATCATCATGTTCATACCAGTTACATAATATAAGTTTAAAAGATTTATTAAAATATAGAAGTCTTTTAATGATGCATACGATTATTTATCTGAGGAAATCAGAATATCTTTTTATAACAAATGTAAATAAAATATTCTAAAAAGTAAATAATTTGATAAACTTAATACCATATTATTACAAGAAACACATTGAATGTTTTAGCATATTTTTAGAGATATCCATATTTTAGGACCAATCTTGATGATGTCCCACTTACCCCATTTTCAATAGCAACCGGCTCGAAATAATGGCAAACTATATTTTTATAACCCAGGTAAATGGTAATTTTAACAGATAGATGGACAGACGGACGCATGAACAGACGGATATCGCTAATATCGACTCGAGTTGTTATAAGGGTTTAAAATACATATACTTTATGGGGTCGCAAATATATTTTTCGATGCACTACGAACGGATAGGGCACAGTGGTGTGGAGGGTATAAAAATGGTTTTTATTATTATTTTTTCAAACTGTACAGATTAAACATTGTTGCCTGGAAAACTAAAAAATATATCAAAAGCAATCTATTAGTTCAGAGTCTTAAAAATTAGTTTTCCTATAAAATCAAATCTAAGATAATCTCGCAAAATATTTTTCAGAATATGAAACACTTTTGCGCCACAATATATGTGTTCTCTGTGGTTTTGGACAAAATTGAATTTAACCAATACAACAGTTCTTGCTAAAATTTGATGGATAAATTTTCCAGAAAAACTTACTCTACAATAAATTAGCATTGTACTGAACACAATTAAGCTAATGGTCTAGAGATAACAGGTTGCTGCATATCTGATATATCAGATAGAGCTTATGATATTTTCGGTCAAAAAGAAGTCATGGTGCGTTGGGACAAAATGGAAAACCACATTTGAAAAACACAGAAATAGCTCCAGCGTCATATTAATTTAAAATTTTTTTAATTTTTATAAAAACTCAATTTAATTATTTTTTTTTAATTTTAAAATTTTAATTGGTGGTTTAGAAATAGCAACTGATAAATAAATTTCCGAAGAAATAATATTGGATACATGATTTGAAATTATTTTATTCCCTTTTCTTTAAAATCTATTTCTAAAATAAGCTTATGCAAATTTTAATGTTATGGAAATTTTTTGAATTTTATATGAGAGAGAATTGTGCTCGCCTTCCAAAAGATATACTCAAAAAACTAAAACAATTTTTAACGAAATCGCAGCACGGAATCAAAAATGAGTAATTAGAAGAAATATTGAGTCTAATATAAGCTTCTCCAATTAGTTCGTGCTTTGTGCATAAAATTGAATCTTAAAACTATTTGCGTAAAAAACAATATCAAGGTTTCCAGATACAGAACTTAAGAAGTTATTTATTTTGCTAATTGTTCCAGATGTTCAGCAAATTGCGGGAATATTGATATTCTACTTGAAAAAACTATACAGTCTATTTAATATAACGCAAAGAAACGTTTGGAAGAATAGGCGATATATTTTAATAAAATAATTATATGGCGCCGTTAAAACCTAACTAACACACTAATATATGCTAATATACATATATGTGATTTTACATTATTCCAGGAAACCTATATGCCCTTCGATTATAATATAAGTCTATCTTTAGACAACAGGAAGGATCCTTTTGTTAAGAAAGGATACTTGAAACATTAATGTGAATCAATCCAATCATATCAATTTGCATTGACACCAAATTTGAATTACGAGGGCGGATCAATAAGTCCGTGACTTTTCGAACTTCCCTCGTAGCTATATGAAATGCAACACTACTCCCATCAAGTTAAACTACTGTAAAATTTTGAGCAAGTTCCGTCATTTACTTTGCGTTTAACAGCTGTTTAAAACATACACCTCGTGGGTTTTTTTTTTAATGGGAAAAAGTGAATTTCGAGTGCTCATTAAACATTATTTTTTGCGAAAAAAAGACGTCAATCTAACGCAGGAAAAGCTTGATAAATAGTATGTTGACTTTGCACTATCGATTTCAATGGTAAAAAAAGTGGTTTACTGACTTTCGTTGTGGTCGCACAAATACAAATGACGCTTAATGTACTGGACGGCCAATTGAGGTCAATACACCCGAAAATGTCGAAAAAATCCACGATATGGTGTTGGCCGATCGAAGGGTAAAATTGCGCGAGACTGTTGATGCCATAGGTATTTTAGATGGCAGTGTGGTTTCGATTTTAAATGATCAGTTCGGTTTAAGAAAGCTGTCTGTAAGATGGGTACCGCGTTTGGTAACCATAATTCGAATGAGTTTTTGCGGCGTTTTGTAACTGTGGATGAAACATGGATCCATTACAACACTTCGGAGACAAAGCAGCAGTCTAAACAATGGATTTCTCCGGGTGAACCAGTTCCGAAGAAGCCAAGGTAAGTTTGTCGGCCAATAAGGTGATGGCAACAGTTTTTGGGATGCACGCGGGATAATCCATATCGATTACCTTCAAAAGGGAAAATCGATAAACGGCGAATATTATGCCAACTTAGTCACGATTTCCACACGCAAATTTTAGTTTGCCAAACTTCGATCGAATTTCATTAAGAATTTCGTTGGCGTTTCCACAGACAAATTCTTGTTTCGAAACTTTTGGCTTGAAGAATAAGAATTAAAAGAAACATCAAAATATTTTTTTGCTGTATATGCATTCATATTGCTGTATTAGAACGATTAATTGCTCTACATCAGGCTGAAACCATTTCAACGACATTGTTTAAATGGTTTAAATTGTCTTAAAAGTAAATCTGACTACAATGAATGTGAAGCAAAGCAAAATGTCAAAAAATTTGTCTCAACGAAAAGAGCAAAGATGAATTTGCGAGCACGGCAAACTCCGTACACGAAATTTTCCTTTTCTCTTCCCTTCACCCTCTTGCCTACAAACTAAAGAGTTTTCGAACTAGAATTTGTGTAAAATTTGTGTGTGGAAACGCAGACATACTGGACCGATTTAACTAGGATCTAAAAAAAAAGAACCCAAATGGCCAAGAAAAAACTACTTTTTCATCAAGATAATGCACGGGTGCACTAGGGTGGCCCTTCATTATATCGAGGAAAAAAAGTGTTCAGACTGTCGGACGCACACACTAAAAATATGCAAATAGGAAAAAAAAAACTGAGAAATACAAAGTTTTGGGCAAATCAAAAAACATTTAGAGGTAGCTCAACGTGATTGAAAATTTCAAGTGTGTTTATATGGTGAAAATCTGACTTTTTTCAGATTTTACGAAAGTTTCGTTCTATAGTTTAATTTTTCCAACAAACTGTTACAAAACTGGGGATAAGTATTAATTATCATTTCAAAAAGCTATAAAACTTCAAAAACGAATAAAAACTCTCCAAGAAATAGCAAATGCCCGACCACTTTTGTGCCAGATAAAACTACGTCTTGAAATTTGATGGCATTTTTTTCAACTTTGAGAAATCGATTAAAGCCATAACTTTTTTTTGGTCTCTATACTTATAAGTACTCAGATATGAAGTATAGCTTTATTACCACGTTGTGTATTACCACGAAAATGGGAAATTTTTTTGGTAAAATGTTGAAAACTCTTTTTCAAGTTTAAAAAAATTTTCTTAAACAAAATTTAAAAAAATGGATCCGGCACTTTAAGGTTTTGTTAAATACATAGTGCAGATTAATTGTGTGAATTTTTAAGTAAATAGGCAAATAATGGGTTAACGTTCTCGGACTTATCCCAAATTTTAGGAATGGAAGTTCTACACATTTGGTTATTATATTTTAAGCGACTCATCTAAAAATTCAACAGCACTTACAAAATATATGAATTTTTTGAATAAATAGTCTTTTATTAGCTTAGTGTCATATTTGACCCCAATTCCGAAAGGGTTAATGGGGTCATATTATTTTGTTTCCGAAACCCTAGCCTATTAAGATAAAATATAACATTTAAAAGTAGAAAAGTGATGAACTTTTGATACAAAGTGTTTAGAAAGAATGCGTTTACAGAATATTTTACAAAAATCCCATTTTTCTCGAAATCCGCAAAAATAAAATCCTGGTCAAAAAATTCTAAATAGGGATTTACTTAAAAATTCACACAGTTAATGTAAAACATTAAACATTTGTTAAACATGTATTTAACAAAACCTTAAAGTGCCGGATGCATTTCTTGAAAATTTGTTTAAGAAAATTTTTTAAAACTTGAAAAAGGAGTTTACAAAATTTTATCCAAAAAATTTTCCATCTTCGGTCTCAATGCGCAATTGGTTAACAACGTGGTAATAAAGCAATACTTCATATCTGAGTACTTATAAGTATAGAAACCAAAAAAAGTTATGGCTTTAATCAATTTCGCAAAGCTTAAAAACGCCATCAAATTTCACGACCTAGTTTTTTCTGGCACAAAAGTGGTCTGGGGTATTTGCTATTTCTTGGCGAGTTTTTATTCGTTTTTGAAGTTTTATAGCTTTTTGAAAAGATAATTTATTACTTATCCCGAGTTTTATAGCAGTTTGTCGGAAGAGTTAAACTACAGAACGGAATTTTTTTAAAACCTGAAAAAAGTCATATTTTCCCCATTTGAAATTTTCAATCGCGTTGATTGATTGGCCCAAAATTTTGTATTTCTTAGTTTTTTTGCTATTCGCATATATCTAGGGGGTGCGACCGAGAGCTTGAACACTTTTTTTTATTAAGGGCCACCCTAGGGTGCACACGTGTCCAGTCTCAATTCCAAAATTCCATGAATTGCGCTACCAATTGGTACCTCATCCGCCATATTCTCCGGATTTAGCCCCGAGTGACTATTTCCTATTTGCAAACCTAAAGAAATGGCTTTGTGGAAAGAGATTTAGCTCCAACGATGAAATTATTGAGCAAACAAATGCCTATTTTATGGACTTCGGAAAATCCTATTTTTTGGAAGGGATACAAAAATTGGAGAGACGTTGGACTAAGTGTATTGAGCAAAAAGGAAATTATGTTGAAAAATAATTTTTTTTCAAAAAACTGTGTTTCATTGTAAAAGTCACGGACTTATTGATCCACCCTCGTATTGTCATTTCAAGCACATAAACTTGAACGAACGACTGGGGTTGTAATAAGTAGCAATTAAACACTTCAATCTAATTATTATATTTATCACTAACAAGAGTTTCTTTTTTTTTTGTCCAGGTGTTTATAGAAAATATTATTAGCAAGAAATGTTTAATGACTTAAATGCTTAACAACTGAAATGTGTACACAAGAATTTGATAACATAAATAAATACTATAGAACATATCACAATGGTTGTTCTGCAATAATGTAATTAGCCCAAGTGGCTAATGATACATTCTTGCTGACCTATATTTTGAGTATGACTGAACAATAATGAAAAAAAAAACAAGTAAGAAAATTATAGTCGGTCTAGACCGACTATAAGATACCCTATACCATGCGTTTAGAAACCCTATCTCTTAGGCCCAACTAACTGGATATTGAAAATAAGCAAAAACCATATTTGAGTGGGATTTTTATTAATTTTTTTGGCAGATATGAAAAAGTTCATATCGGATGCGATATCTATAAAGGGACTAGGTCCAAAAATGGACCGATCCTGATCATGTTTGGTAAAGTCTCTTGTATTTTGCAAAAATATGTACAAACAAAATTTGAGAAGAATCAGTGCAATATTTTTGTTTTTTAAAAGATTTAAGTGAAGATCGGGAAGCAGCTCTATATGGGGTCAAAGGGATCATTTTTGGACTACTCATTAGTGGATGTAATGAACGCATACAAACCCAATTTGAGTAAGACCTATATGAGAATTTGGATCTTATGGCAATTTATGTCGATTTCATATGGGTAATTTGTATGGGGGCTAGGTCTGAACATGGACCGATTCTCACCAATTTCAATAGCGTTCATCCCATGGCCGATAAAAGCTTATATACCAAATTTCATCAAAATATATTCATATTTGCGACCTGCAGTTTGATTACAAGCTTTACATGGACACACAGACGGACGGACGGACGGACATTGTTAAATCAACTCAGAAAGTGATTCTGATTCGATCCGTATAATTAAAGATGGGTCTAGGTCAAATATTTTTGGTTGTTACAAACAGCAGCACAAAGTCATTATACCCAAACCACATAGTGGTATAGGGTATAAAAACGAAAATAAACAATTAAATGCTGAGTAATAATGACTTGAGTGTAAACAACAATAGTTCTTAATATTGGGACTGAATAGTAATTAAAAAAATTGATTTATAAGAAAATGTACATTTTTAAGAAAAATAACTTTTTAAGAAAAATCACTTTTTAAGCAAAAGTATTTGTACGTATATAATTTATGGGTTGCTAGTTATGATATTTATATATAGACGTAGTTTTTTCACTATACGGAGTTATGAAGTCAGTCAGTGAGCCGCATAACTATATATTAAAATGTATTTAACGGAAAATTATGAAGCATATATTTATTTTTATGTAAAACCCTGCAAACGGAGATATTCATTCAGAGTTTCTGCTAGTTCTGTACGATATTTTATACCGCTTTATTTGGACTATTATGCTAATTTCTATCCATTCCGCAGAATTTACCAAGTTCAAAATGAGTTTCACAATTTCGTGGGGATTAGTTGTAGTGAAATTAAAGTGAAAGCGAATTAATTGAATAACTTAATGAATGTTTGTTCTTTTTGTGTAAATTTATGTCAATTATCTGTTTGTGACATCGATTTTTAACTGATTTACAAACCAATTATTTATTTGGCGACTTTATTTTAGAATCCGTAAGGGTTCGCACGCTGTCTACACATTAAAGGGATGAACTCTCTCGGTCGGTTGGGCCGAGGGGAAGTGACGTTCGAATAAAAAAAGTAGGCAATGTAGAGTAAAATGCATTACGTATATCACCACATGAATATAAAAAAACTACATGTGTTCAAACTATTGTAGAAAAACAATTTAGAAACAGACAAGCATAAAAATTGTTATTCTGTCTGACAACTACTAACTAATTCAATTAAAAAAAAAAACACTAAATCATAAGTGTGATATACTACTTTTGTTTAGTATGACAATCATATTGTCACTTGTCTCGTTATGAATTCTCTCGTTATTGTCTTGTCTTAAGGGTTTTGGGGGTACTATCAAATACAAATATTAAGTATGACATTTTTCCTATTGTGTTTTTATAATCAGTTACACTGTGGTTGTGTGGAACCAACAGTGAAAACAAGTAAGAGTGATCTTACTTGAATCTTTGATACCCTCCACCTCGGTTTGAGTCTTGATAATAAATGTAAATGAAAAAGTAAACAATTTGTTAAACTTAATACCAAATTATTTCAGCCAATTCTTTGGGTTGGTTTTCGTCTTTTCTATTATTTTGGATTTATTTCGGTGTTTGCTTTTTGGTCATCGTGGTTGCTGATCGGCATGCATTTAGGTTATATACCTATATGCATGCGTTTCCGGTTATATGACATAACCTCTCGTTTAATTTATTTTTGCTAATTAAATAGCTCGCCCTAACCTCCATTGCATTAAATCGTGCTAATTGGAGATGGCTGTATAGTTTCTTTTAACTGGCTAAATATTTCTTCATTGCGGCCATATAGGTCGGATGGAGTAACAAAATAACAACAAAAAAAAAAACCCCTCTCAACTTTTTTATTAAAATATTGCCATATTTGGAAAACATAGAGAATAAATTTATAATAACAAATAATTAAATTAGGGATGCCAAACGCAAAAAACCAAATGTCCCAAACATTTTAAATAAAATTATTTGTTATCTTTATTTTCTGAAAACTTAAATTTTCATCAAAAAAAAATTATGAAAATTTATATATAAATAACATTCTCATCAAATTGCGTTTATTTATGTAACAATTTTTATGTTCGAAATTCTTAAATATCATTTGAGGTTTTCTAAAATTCATTGAATTTAAATTAATGTTTTCTGTAGTCCGATTCTGTAAGTTTCAACGATCCGGCAATCGCAAAATATATCGACCGTCCGTCCGTCCGTCCGTCCGCCCGTCCGTCCGTCTGTGTGTCCATGTAAACCTTGTAATCAAACTGCAGGTCGCAAATATGAATATATTTTGATGAAATTTGGTATATAAGCTTTTATCAGCCATGGGATGAACGGTGGGAATCGGTTCATGTTCAGACCTAGCCCCCATACAAATTACCCCTATGAAATCGACATAAATTGCCATAAGATCCAAATTGTCATATAGATCTTACTCAAATTGGGTTTGTATGCGTTCATTACATCCATTAATGAGTAGTCCAAAAATGATGCCTTTGACCCCATATAGACAGCTTCCCGATCTTCACTTAAATCTATTAAAAACAAAAATAATGCAATGATTCTTCTCAAATTTTGTTTGTATATATTTTTGCAAAATACAAGAGACTTTACCAAACAAGATCAGGATTGGTCCATTTTTGGACCTAGTCCCCATATAGATATAGCATCCGATATGAACTTTTTCATATCTGCAGCCAAAAAAATTAATAAAAATCCCACTCAAATTTGGTTTTTGCTTATTTTCTATGTCCAGTTATTGGGACTAAGAGATAGGGTTTCTAAACGCATGGTATAGGGTATCGTATAGTCGGTCTAGACCGACTATAATTTTCTTACTTGTTTTCTATTTATTTAAATTGTAAACGTGTGGCATATCTGTCAAAATAAGCGAAAAACACAAAGAAGAACAGAAAAAACAATTTACTTCGTCTTTGACAGGATGATTTTATCCTTATGTTTAATATCTTTATTTTTTTTTTACTAATATTTCTGTTCATTTGAAATAATGAATTGTATATGCTATTTAATTTTTTTATTTATATAAAAAAGTTTTTTAATAAAAGCTAAATATTTTCACTATTTTATGATTTTTATTTATGTATGACGACATTTTAACCTAAAAATTTAAGTTTTTATCGATTGAATAAACAACACAAAAATGGTTGTCGTTTAGATAACAACAACAGCTGACTTTAACAATAGCGAATATCGTTTAAAAATTTTACTGATAAGTTTGCAATTTTCTTTTTTTAACGATTCAACTATCGTTAAAAGAAGTTACTGAATCGCGGTACTGAAAAGCTATTAATTTCTCCTGAATGTCTAGATTTTTTTTAAATGTAAAAATTTTTTATATGTAAACATAGGTATTTGGTGTTTTTTTTTTTTTTTTTTTGATTCTCAATGTGTGTTTAACGAATACAATTTATATGTATATTAAAGATGCAATTGATGTCTTCTAAATTTAAAATTATAATTTCCGACGTTTTGGTATGATTTTCTGAAATTCAGTTAATTGTAATTTATAATTGGAAATTTTTAATTCCAGTTTTTTGAATTGAAATTTTCTTAAATTTGAATGGAAAATTTAAAAAGTGCAATTTTGTATTTATGTGAATAACAATGCTTTAGTAATTATAAACAATTTTTAAAAATTAGATGTAATCACAATCAGATATTTTGTAGGTAAAGCAGAATAATAATTCTATATAACTATGTAGAACTGTTTTGAAAGCAAAAAACTCATTGATGAACTCGGTAACTCTATTTTGTAAAGACAACAAAAAGTTAATATGCCAAACTTATGTTCATATTTGTAAAAGAATAATGAAAATACGTACGAAATAAAATACCAGTCCGTGTATACACTTAACATTGTTCTGTATGATATCCAGTTGAAAATATTGACATTCATATTAAAATAGAAATAACTATTGCAAAGCTAATTAGAACAAACAAAAATTGTGGCGCCATCTACTGTGGCATAGTCACGCTGAGCAAAATGAAGTGACACTCTGTAAATGCAAAAGAAATGTATTTTCCCCACAACAAAATATTGCAGAATTTTATGTAAATAAAATAATATACCGACTTATTTCTACCATGCAGTTGTTATGGATATACATATATATAATATATCTATATTATTTGTATTATTTAATATGTTTATATAAATTTATAAATAAATTTATACATAAAATTTTTTTTGCTATATTTACACTGTTTTTTTTATTAACAACTACACACAGAAAAAATATTTGCCAACCGAATTGGTTCTAAGTGGAACAACTGTATTTTTGATTGTATCAACAGAAATTTCATATCATCTGTAAATCTTCTATTAAAATAAAATATTTACTGTTAAGACAATAGAATTGTAATCATCGTGAACACGAAAATCGGTTATTAGCATTATCGCAATTCGGTTGGTAATAAATTCGGTAGCCACAATGAATCTGTTTTCTGTGTGTACGTATTTTAGCATTATTTGCTTTAGATGTTGGTGAATTTTTAATCCCTTTATATTAACTCGTAGTGTCTGCTTGTTGAAAAAATTTTGGACAGATTTTAACCAATTTCCCGTGAGCCATTCGATCTCTAACAAATTTTTAGAGTGATGCCAAAACAATGGAAACTTTTAAATTTTTCTACCAGAGTTAATAAAAAAATGTACAAAGGGTTAGTTTTTATTATATTATTACCACAACGACCACAAAAACAACAAGTCCAGCTATGACAACAACACAACATTTAGAATAACAACAAGAACAATATAGAAACATCATATTTTTCATTTTTTTTTAATTTTTCAGAGATTTCCCTGGACCTGTTTCAACGATTTTAATGATTTTTGAAACAGAAATATTCCCATGAATTTGGTGAATCATTCTCACTAAAAATGATCACTGTACCTGCACTATTGATCGTGACAAAAACAACATAGGAAATTATATTTTTTCAAGACTTTTTTAAGTTCTTCATTCAAATCTCGGGCCCTAATTGCCCGATTTGGACGATTTTAGGTAGCGAACTTTTCAGGATGTTAGTGAATCATTTTTAATATCAACGAGCACCCTAGCTGCCCGATTGATGCCGTCATCGTGATTTCCACAGACGGACAGACGGACAGACGGACATCGCTATATCAACTCCGGTTGTTATAAGGATCACAAATATATATATTTTATGGGGTCCAAAATTTTTTTTCTAATTATTACAAAGGGAATGACAAACTTATATATACCCTCTGCACACTGGAGTGGAGGGTATAAAAATTATCCATCACGAATCTGTACGACAGATATTTTTGTTTCACTAATTATACACTCACTTTTATCAATAACACTGTGCAACATATAAAATTCAAACTTCTTTTCGTGTGAGGTTTGCCATTTGGGTTTTGTTAGTTTATCGTTTGGATTTTATGGCCTCATATATATTTGGGCTAAAACTTGATTTTTGCGAAGAACATGCAATTGTTCTCACGGTTATATCTCGGAAAACAACTGGATTTTTGTTTTCTTGTCTTCGGCACAATTTTAGCTATAGACTAGGTAAAAAAGTGTAAAACAAACTAACCCGGAAATACTGCATCTACTGCCTCAAACTTGCTAAAATATCGAAAAGTTTTCATTTTATAATATGATAAAAAAAAGTATATCAGAAAACATCGAAAGTACTTAAAATTTCTGTTAATTTAAACATCAGAATAAAAAATCCAGCCATAATTGATTTTATTTTTTTTTTTGTTTCTTAGTGTTGGCAACTTTGGCATATATGTTGAATTGGGACAGCAGGTGGCCTTCTCCAAACGATGACCCCATATTGCAGCATTGAGCGAACCACCGCTGTGTAGATCCAATGTGCAATTTTTGGGCTAAGTCCCCATTGCATATCAATGGGCTTTTCGCAGGAGTATAAAGCTCTGAAGTTCAGCTTCCTGTCCAGGAGTATGCCAATATACTTGGCTCCATCAGAGAAGGCGATTTCAGTGCCACCGAGAGAAAGACGAACGAAGGTAGGGATCATACACTTCCTCGTGAAAAGAACAAGTATCGTTTTGGTCGGATTAAACCCCAGACCGCAACAACTTGCCCAGCTAGATAGCGCAGTGAGTGCTCGTTGCAGTATATCCCTAAGTGTAGATAGAAACTTTACGGATATGGCCACGTCATCAGCATAGCCGACAATGCTGCAACTTTGTCTCTCCAACGAAACTTACATTAAATTCAGCGCTAAGTTCCAGAGAATTGGTGTTCGCCTGTTCACAATTCGGAATATTAGAGATGTTCCCAATTTAGATGTTATCCGCCTGTTGGGAAGCAGATTTCCAATCAATGATATGATCACGGAATTCACTCCTACACTTGATAGTTCCGCTATTATTGGGTCCGGTGTAATATTGTTAAAAGCCCCTTCTGTATCCAAATATGCTGCCATGGTGTATTCTCCTACCGAGAGCGATTTCTCGATGGTACCTACCACATCGCGAAAAGCTGCTTCAGTTGACATTCCCTCTCTGTGGGCATGTTGTCTCGCCGATAGCAGTTTAGGGTCAATAATTCAACGTAAGTAAGAGTCTATCATACGCTTCATTGTTTTCAGTAAGAACGATGATAGACTTATTGGTCTGAAATTCTTCGGGACAGTGCGTGAGCTCTCTCCAGCTTTTGGAATGTACAGCACTGCGGCGTTTATTCGATTGGAAGTTCGTGGTTGCCGATGTCGTATATTCCATCGTTGGAGCAGATTTTTTAAAAAATTTTGGCGTGCAAATCCATTTAAAAAATGCAAGCTTATCGACTCTGAAGCAGGACATTGTTCTCAAGGACGTCTGGTATCGAACTATTTGGTAATAAAACCCATGGTAAATGATACAACATACCACTTACTTTAATTTCTCGTTTCCCAGATAAAACCAATCCACCCGCCGCCTCTAGAAATCCAAACCACGCAGGATTCCCTCAGACAAACTAGATATTTCAAAACGCGAGATCCAAGTTATGGTATATCAAAGAGTTTTCCGCCATTCGAAGAGCATTTGGGCATTTTGGCCGTTTACATATGGTGTCAAAGAAGAACAAACAATGGCAACCATGGGCGGTATTCCAGATACGTGATTATAAATATTTAATTTTCATGGGAAGTGCTATGCCCTCTAGTCCGATCCCAGTAATTTTTTGAAAAAAAAGACCCAGAACGTATATTGTAAATCTCGATAGCCCTCCTGGTTCCGGAGATCATTCGTTGCAAACAAACATACCAACGTTTTTTTATTTCAGGACATGCATATGTTGCCAGCCCTTCAATGACCTGAACTAATTCAGAAAAATTATTAAATACTTATAATTTGCATCGAGCATACATTTGGGAGATTCAAAATGTGATTAGCTAACTAAGTTCTAGCTTTCTACTATATAATTTTTGCCAACTGCTCCGAATTATTTTTAGTTGTACTATTTTGTATGTCTATCGATGAATTCCTTTCGGGTTGAAATTGAAAATGGTGTACTAACTGTATTTACATTCATGTATCTTTTGTTGTAGTACAATAACTGATGTTCGAATAATTATTGTTATTTGAACATTAGTGTAAATATCTTTTTAAATCCATCAACATTAAGCACACTTTGCTTGTGGTAACGCATTTTGATGCGCTTGTTTCTATATACTTGTAACTCATACCATTTAATTTAGTTTGGTCTGTTTTTGATCGGTATTGTGTTGAACGAGTCGAGTACAATATTAAAATGCTATTATCATCACATTACTAGTGTGTTTAACACAATGAATATAAAAACAATAAAAAAAAGTGTTTAATGCTGATAGCTCGTTGTTTCCTTTTGTTTGTATTGTATAAGGCAATAAAACTTTTTACAATTATTTAACTTTTGTCTAAAGACACTAATAAAGTCGAAAGCTTAGCATGGTATCACCTCTTAAGATCTCTTGATTGTTTTCGTTTTACAGTTTTTTTTTTTTTTATTATAAATATTTAATATGGTTAAGATGTACAGTGTACACCTATGTATTACCTATGGAAAATCATGTAGAGCATTTTATTTGGTTGTGACGAATCATGACATTATGCACCTATGAGGTAATCAAATTTTAGGTATAACATTTATGAGATTTAACACATTTGAGTTGAAGAAAATAAAATGCTGTAGGCAAAAAAAAAAAAAATATTTTGCTTACAAAAATTTTTATTGCAAAATATATTTATTTGTAGCTTCAATACGATTATGGAAATATCATTTCAATATTATACATTAATTACTATATAGGTGTTTGTGCGGAGATATTGTTCCGTGTCTTCAAATTATCGGAAAACTGAAATATAATATCGAATAAGGATAGTAGGTAGTACTTGTAGTTATGGAACAAAAATATTCTGAAAACAAAATTTTGCATTTTTCACATTTATATTAATTCAAGCGTCATTTTATATATTCCGGTTTTTAGATACTTTGAAATCACGGAATAAAATTATCGTGGAAGTAACTGAAAAAGACCGTAGCATTTTCATAAAAACGAGTGCAAAATGCAGTACAGACAGACACTGTCCGACGGCCAGACGTACGGACGGAGAGACATCGTATAATGAAACCAGAAAGTGATTCTGAGTCGTTCGATATAACAGCGGTGAGTCTGTAACATAACAATACCGGTCAACCGGTTTTGAAATGCAGTCTGCCCGTTCTTTCGGTTTACCGGATAAACCAGTTAACATGCTCTGAACGCAGGATCTAATAATAATTTTACATCAAAATATATATTTAAATAAGTTAAAAGGTCTTATGCCGTTTTCTTTTCTGACAAAAATGTCGCATTTTATTTACACTTTTTTCGAAAAGTGTATTTTTTTTTATATATTCTAAATAAGGAGTAACCTCATTTTATAAATCAGTCGGAAGGACTCAAAGTGCAGTGTCCATAAAATGGAAAAAATTTTGATTATTATCCTCTTTGAAGTCATGGGATGAAAATATTTACGATTTACAAGCGCACGACTTTGAGACCTTTCGACTGATGTATAAAATAAGGGTGCTCTTAATTTAGAAAATAAAAAAATACACTTTTCAAAAGAAAGTGCAAATAAAATGCGACATTTTTTGTCAGAAAAGAAAACGGCATTAGATTGGATAATGCTGCGTAAGATCATAAGTGGATGCAAAAAATAATTCAAGAAATGGTTCGGTCAAGACAATATTTAGTAAGGTCGTATGTTGCAAAAACATAATAAACCAAATTTTATTTGATTTAAGAGAGTATCGGGAGGCTGCTAATTTTGAAATTTATGTCGATCTCATAGCGAACAATTGTATGGGGATTAGGTATGAACATGAACTACTTTTCACCAATTTCAGCAATAGTCATATGGGTGATAAAATCTTAAATACCAAGTTTGAATAAAAGTATTTTTGGTTGTTACAAACATCATCACAAACTCAATATACTCGCACCACAGAGAGGCGTAAAGGAGAAACATGATCAAATTTGAACACTCATTCAGTTTCTTCTGCCTGTTACTTGCCCAACCCTTTAGTTCACAAAGTAATGGTTCAGAGAAATTAAGTTGCATTCCTGGTATAAAAAAATACTATGTGAGTCCAATCACAGGGGAAATGTGTAAACATCTAGTAATTAAAGACTATTTTAAGTTGCAAGTACTTGTACTTTCAGCATATATTTTTCAATTTAGAGTTGTTATACATTTCGCTGTTAGCTGTTATACTTCTATATTGTTATATTTGTGATTGTGTTATAATTTTTGGTTGTTGAATTAGTTTATATTGTGAAATTTTTAACGTTTGTTATATTTGAGAATTGTTGAATTAGCTGCAATAATCTTTACACCAATACATTCATACCTCACACCGTTTTTGTCTTACTCTGTTTTTGTGATTGTGTTGTGAAATAGATTTTTACCCCCCTGAGCGTAAAGATGTTTGCAAAATCAAAGAAATCAAAGGCACTCAATCAGAATCACGGTCTTAGTCGATTTAACGATGTCCGCCGGTCTATCTGTCTATCCACGTGGACGTTTTCATTAACCTTAATGTGTGTGACAAGCACACTTTTTTTACTTTTGTTAGAATTGTCTTACAAAAATAATAGCAAGTAATAAAATTAAAGTCGGTCCATACCGACTATGCGATATTCTGTACCATGCGTTTAGAGAATTGTTAATATGTCCAACTAATTGGGTATACAAAACGACATAAACCAAATCTGAGTGGATTTTTTTATTAAGCTTTTTGCCTGCATATCTGAAAAAGTTCATATCGGATGCTATATTTATATGGGGAGTGAAGATCGGGATACAGATTTACACAGAGGCTACGACTAAGAATTCTTCTATTTTTCGACTGTTGATTAATGGATATAAAAAACACACATACACCCAATTTGACCGAGATCTATGTTCGATATAAAGTTTGCATACGACACTTTGTCAAAACATACGAGTATTCATATTTGCGAAATCTATTTTGATTACGAGGTTTACAGACGGACGGACGGACATCGCTAAATCGACTCTGAAAGTGATCGGTTTAGTAAAAAATGGGTCTGAGTCAAATATATTTGGTATTTGCAAATATCAGGGGCCTAATTTTCGCAGTCGTGATCGAAATAATTCCGTTACGAATCGAAACGATTAAACAGAAAGTGTAAACAGAAAACAATTGTTTATTATAAAATTGAAAAGAAATGACATTAAAACGAATTGAGATATTAACAAATTGATTCGACTTTGTTTTTTTTTATTTATCATCTTCCGATTCGTTAGTAAAGGAGAGATTATTATCTGAGATGGTGATGGCAACTTGTATACAGTTCCAAATACATTCAACCACATCTCGAAGCCAAACAACAAAACGACAAGCATAAATATATTATTTATAGGCTGTTTTTTCGGTCCCACCAGAGATCTAATGGTTGATTTGTAAGGTGCTTTATTTTATGTGGTTACAAAATTTGATGCGGTAGTTCGTTGTGTTTATAAGCAAAATATGACGGCCATAAAAAAATTTACAAAATGTTGGGTTTTCTACGCGTATACACTTCATTTACTCTGATTATAAATTTAAAAAATTTGTTAAAGTTTTTAAAATTAATATTTTCTTCAAATATATATATGTTATATACTAACATCTTCGTTTTTTCTCTCAATTGGGAAAAATATTCTTTTCGCATGCTATTTTGCTAACGAGTAAAATTTCGCAAGGTTCGAATGATCACTCGTTATCGAATCCCAAAATCAGAAATTTCACCGCATATTATTTGTTATCGTATAAGAAAATCCCAAAAGTACACGTTCGAATAAAAATACGTTCGCTTACGACTACGCAAATTTGACCCCAGCGCAAACTCATTATACCTGTACACTGAAAAGAAAAAAACCGCCAACCTAATTGCTCTAAATTTTACAACTGAAATTTCGAGTATGTTAACAGATATTTTATAGCAGTTAACCATTTTCTATTGAAACAAAAGAATTGTGAAATTCGGCTGGAAATAAATTCTGTAGGTATAATGTACTTTTTCTACTTTTTTTTTTCTTATACGAGATTTTTTCACATATTAAAAATGGCAAAATTTAAAATGAGCAATATTTCTTGCTCATTTTAACTTTAATTATTTTATGTCATGATCTCAATGTAATGTGGCATATAATAATCATTTCATCATTTCATAAAATAATATCATTTGATTTAACTACTACAATGATACCAAATAAAATTTAAACCTCTGATAATATTTCAATAAGTTAAATGTTTGTAAACTTTATTGATAATATCCATATTTTGATAATATCCATTTTCGTATATTGGTTCTAATGGTGTTTCAAATTGTGGGTAAATATCCTTTATTATTCCATTATTAAAATTTGGTAGTAAACCCGAGATCTCAAATCGCAGAGGATATGCTAATTTATTTGACAAAATCATAACTGATACATTGTCAAACCAAGCATCTTCATTTCTTGCCCCTGAACAAAATAGTTTCCAAAAATCCTGATCAACAGTTTCTAATCTGTTTAAGGTTACAATCATTGCACAAGGGAACAAGGTTTTTGTTGATTAATAACTGACTATTGTTTTTAAGGCTATTTGGGACGCTGAATCCAAATCTTCATTTGGTTTTTTCTGTCAGCTCGACTTTTCGCGATATACTGTTATATCCAAAATTAAGGCACTTCCACTACATATATTGGAATAACTTGAAAACGGTTCACCATTTTTTGTGATTTTCAAAATTGTATTTTTAAAGATGTACTTGTTACCTTTGAAAAACATAAACGTTCATGACTTTTTTATGTTTTTCGTTTTAAGCTGGACATTGATAATGAATAAATATATAAATAAATAGAAAAAAAAAAATATATAACTGAATAGATAATTATATAATAAATAAAAGTTAATAAATACAATAATTAAATAAATATATAAAAATAAATGAATAAATTTATTAATAAATAAATAAGTAGAAAAAAAAAAAATAAAAAAAAAAATATATAAATAAATAAATAAATTAATTATTTAAAAAATTAAAATAATAAATAAATGTAATGATAATAGCACTAACCCTATAAATTACAACAGAAATTCTCCAAATACCTTGCGTCAGAATGTTCCTAATTCTGCAGGGGTATGGCAACATAATAGCAAGATCAACTATTCTTCATAATTCCAGAAATAAGGCAAATCAATATGAGATAATAACAAACCTTGCATGTAAGTTTCTTTCATAACGGCGAATGTCCTTAATATCGTTACTTGGAATGGTAGAGGCATTCGCAACAAAAATTTAGAATTGTTCCAGTTCTTAAAAAACAACAACGTGGAAGTATGCCTAGTGTCTAAGGCATGACACAGTCGGTGCTGCAAATTTTGTTATAAAACATTCATCACAATTTATTACCAATTGTTAATACTATGTTAATTGAAAATATTGGAGTCAGAATTTTTTCTAATATGGGTAGTGTAAACGTTTTTTGTATTACCAGGTGGTTCGGCTGGTGCAGACAGTAATAGAAAACAACTTTCTTCATTTGATATACGCGTGCTCAGTAGTAGTATAAGTGTAAGATATATTCTTTGAGGTGATTTTAATAGTAGAAATCGGAACTGGGGCTGTTGAAGGGCAAACTCTTGGGAAATACCTGAAATGAGAAACTTGCATCGCAACTAATGTACCAAATACAATTTATTTTGCAGTTGCTTTAAATAACCTTAGTTCTAATCGCCTAAGATTTCAAATAAATCTCACTAGACGTTACCAGGTCTAGTTTAGTTTTGCTTGCCTATAAAAATGCAAATTGGTTATCTTTCCAGAGATACCTTATAAGAAATCATCATGCTCTTATGTAGAATGAACATCGCACACTGAGTTCAAAAGCCAACGGTAACTTTCTATACCTGTACAAAGATGTTTAATTTGAAACTGGGTTTGAGCCCAAAAATGGTTTTTAAGATGTAAGATTAACGTGCGCCCCATTCTCACTTATGGCTCCTTGTTATAGTGGATAGCAACGTGCCTGCTCATTCACTGTTAACCAACTATACAAAGTATTATTCTCAGCATGCATTGGAGTAATCGGTGCAATTTGAACACGCCCTCGGAAGCTCTAGATGCCTTACTTTATATTATTCCTATTGACTTGCATATAGTGGCAAAATCTGTTAGTAGGGCAACGCCATTGTCTGCTACAGTTTTATGGGCAGTTCGAACACATGGATATGTAAGGGTTCTAAATGGGTTAACACATAATTTAAGGCTAGAATCTGACTATTTCAAACATAGAATGGATTTCGAGAGATAGTTTCTGGTCAGGTTCTCTTCAAGAAGGGACTAGGAAGGGTCAATCCCATGGCAGGGTAAGAGACTCACATCTTCACTCATCTCAAAGGTGAGTTGTAAGTCGGTGCAGGTGTCTTCTTCTGCGACCTCGATAATCTACTTTCTTATAGATTACAGAGAAGCTTGTAGGATTTTATACGCACATTAGTTCGTCATCTTTGTCGATAGTCATGCGGTAATTTTGTCTCTCTCAACTCTCATATTGCTTCTTTCTTTCTGGTAGGACAGTGCAAGGAGGAAGTGTCAAAGATAAGTCCCATTCCGCTATTATCCTGCTATGGGGCCCCGGTCATAGTAATTTTTTCTGTAATGAATGGGAAAGAACAAGTTCTGTTCTTGATACTTCTTCTGCCAAAAAAGTTGCAAGAACACACTGGGAACCCTTAAGGGAGGAATCTACGTGCACTTCCTAAGAGGTGCGGAAGAAAGATGGATGAATATTAACACATCTAGGACTGCAAGGCAGACGTAGCCTGACTATAACTTAAGACGGACTATATCTGCCTCAGTGGGAGTGGAAGGGACATATAAAGGCTTACGACTGAGTTGACGGGTCATTAGCCGTTCAGTAAACACGTAGAAAGACAATCACTGCCGCAGTAGCGAAACACTTGAAGAAGAGGAGACAGTATGTTATCACTTCTGCGAGTGGTTAGTATTAGTTTCAAAACACTAGGCAGACACATACTGGACGAACTATCTGGAATATCGGACATGGATCTGACTGATCTTATCCTCTACATTAATCTCACAGGTTGGATCCAGTACTTTTGAAATATTCTTTCCGATTTGTGTGATTTTTAAAAGTGGAGTCACCTGACCATGGTTGTCAATTTCACAGACAGTACTCTGCCTCTTAAAAAAATCAACCAACTCTAAATAGCCAGTGGTATAATGAGCTTTTGCTGGTGTTTGTAATTTCCGATCAATTCGGAATGCCCCTCTGAAAAAAATCACAACCTTTGTTACTTCTCATTCCATATAAAATTCCCCTTAAATTGTTACATAAATCAGCCCATAGACAACATTTTTAAAGAATTTTCCTTATAATCTCATTAGTTTTTTGTTTTTGTTATTGTAACTTTTTGACTATTCATTTAATGAGAAAAGAAAACGTTTGGTTTACTAACAACGTTTTTCTTTGCGTTATTTTTATCTGTTTCTAACAAATACACATCTCTTAGATTCAACACAAATATTTGCCATTGTGGCATTAATGCGCGCTCATCGCTTGATGAAATCAAATGACTACAAACATTACTAACTACACCAGAATGTTAACGATGCAGATTTATGAAAACCGACAGAAGCACTTAAAGTAATATTCATCAAATTAAAACCCCTTAAGGGTAGAAATTATCAGCAGAGACCGACTCTACTAGCAAGAAATTTCATTCACAAAATAGGATGAGTCAATGGTTAATTAAGACGTTTTGATGGTTCTTTGAAATCATAAGTAATATTGAATGTTGGCCAAAAACTTGGAATGACAGAACAAATCATTAAATTATGATGTAACCATCGCCTCACATTATTCGCTACACAAGGTATACTTAAATTTTGTAGCTGTCCAATTGATAATGGCGATGTCGTTATGATGCTTTCGTTATTCATTTCCCGCAGTAGTACTTGAAAATCCCATTAATTTTGTAATGACTGGTGTAATTTGCGTTAAGTAGTAATGATGAATGGTTTTACACCTTTAATGACAGTTGGAGATGATTTTCTTTTGGCCAGACGTTTTTGTAAACAATTATGTATGAACATCGTAGTACATGCAACGAAAAATGTTGTTGAAATGAAATTGAATCGCAAGAAACGATTTTAATTATTGTTTAAGAAACTGGTACGATTGTAGATGATTTGTTTGCATATAGTTGGTCTAAAGGTAATTTAAGCCCCATTCAGTCCCATGCACTTCAACATACAGTACCACACATATGTATAGCATATTAGAAATGAGGAGGGTGCACACTGCTACATTTGGCCAATCTAAGACGACAAAAATACAATTTTACATATTTTGACTTGAACTTCGGTATTTATTATGAAAAATATGGGCGTTCGGACAACTGACACGACCATCTTAATAGAAATGTATAATTTTAGTTTTATTGACTTCAAACTTTTTATATATGTTTTCATAGACGTTAAAATAATATAGCAAAAAATTGGAGCTAAAAAAAAGTTGTCGTAATTCTTTGTGGATTGAAATGTTACTGGCTAAAAATATCTTGTAGATGATGGTGCTAGGTTTTGCCAAATAATTTTTATTGTGTAGCCAATAGTTAACTACATTTTGATAGATACTAAAGTTGTTGTGAAGAGGCTTCTATCCATTAGAACTTGGATTCAAAAACTTCAGCTTATATTCTTTCTGATCAGCATCTTCATATCACCATTTAAGTAAAAGTGCGACTTCTTTCCTTTCTATGTAGTTTTCCTGAAAATCGCTTTCTTGAGCCAGAAATAATCTTCTATTTTTGTTTATTTTTTTAGGGTAAAACAATTCTTTAGCCTGTTTTAAGGTATTTATATGAGGAATACCAGCAGGAATAAATGGTTTGAAATGATCTCTCATGTAATGGTATTTATGTGATGAAATATGGAGGATCTGTCATAGCTGTAAGCGTTTGGTTTGCGTATTTTTTTTTTTTTTTAATAGACAATGTAGCTCGTTTTATTAAATTGTCTCTGGAATTAGCAGAGTCTTTTTTCAACGAAATTTTTTGAGATCTGAAAGAACTTTCAGTAAAACGTTTTGTTGGTCTCGCATGAATATTGCTTAAAACGGCTGATCTTACATCAAGAAGAAACTGAGAAAAATCGTCACATTTACATAGATAATTATTCCGAATTCAGTACGCAAAAACCTTCTTTATTTCTGAACGGGTCTTCGATTTAAGTTGTATTTGCGCACATTTTGAAATAAAAAAAAAAAAAAAAATAATAATAATTTTTTATAATCAATATCATTATCGATAATATTTTTGCTATAGTTTAACACACAATTTGATTTATAACATTTATCGAGATAGCACTTTTCAAAATTTAATGAATTAGAGACTCGATAATTAATTTTAAAATAATTACTTTTTTCTACCCTCCACTCCAGTGTGCAGAGGGTTTGTCATTCCGTTTGTAATAATTAGAAAAAAAATGTTGGACCCCATAAAATATATATATTTGATTCACTAAAATCCTGAGAAGTTTGCTGTTTAAAATCGTCGAAATCGGTCGATTAGGGCCCGAGATTTGAAGAAGATCTAAAAAAAGTCTTGAAAAAATGTAATTTTCTTTGTTGTTCTTGTCACGATCACGCCCTCAATGGGACAGCTAAGGTGATCATTTTTAGTTAGAATGATTCACCAAATTCGAGGAAAGATTTCTATTTCAAAAATCAGTAAAATCGGTGGAACAGGTCCAGGGAAATCTCTGAAAAATTAAAAAAAAAAAAAATTAAAAAAATGATGTTTCTATATTGTTCTTGTTGTTATTCTAAATGTTGTATTGTTGTTATAGCTGGACTTGTTTTTGTGGTCTTTGTGGTAATAATATAATAAAAACTAACCCTTTGTACATTTTTTTTATCAACTCTGGTAGAAAAATTTAAAAGTTTCCATTGTTTTGGCATCAATAAAAAATTTACTAGATCATTTCTGTCATTGCCACGAGCCTGCCTGCATAGTTTCAGATCGAGTGGGTCACGGGAAAGGGGTTAAAATCGATCCAAAATTTTTTGACAAGCAGACACTACGAGTTAATATAAAGGGAGTAAAAATTCACCAGCATCTAAAGCAAATAATGCTAAAATACCTAGTTGTTATTAAAAAAAAACAATGTAAATTTAGCAAAAAAAATTTTAATGTATTAATTTATTTAAAGAGAAAAACACAAAAATAACGTTTGATGTTGTATTTTTTGTGTGTAATATTTACATATACATAGGTATGTATATTAAATAATACAAATAAAAAAAAAATTCTGCAATATTTTGTTGTGGGGGAAATACATTTCTTCTGCATTAACAGAGTGTCACTTCATTTTGCTCAGTGTGACTATGCCACATTAGATGGCGCCACAATTTTTGTTCTAATTATCTTAGATATCATACAGAACAATGTTAAGAGTATTCACCGGCTGGTCTTTTATTTCATACGTTTTTTCATTATTCTTTTACAAATATGAACATAAGTTCGGCATATTAACATTTTGTTGTTTTTACAAAATAGAGTTACCGAGTTCATCAATGAGTTTTTTGCTTTCAAAACAGTTCTACATAGTTATATAGAACTATTATTCTGCTTTACCTACAAAATATCTGATTGCGATTACATCTAATTTTTAAAAATTGTTTATAATTACTAAAGCATTATTATTCACATAAATAAAAAATTGCACATTTCAAATTTTCCATTCAAATTTTAGAAAATATTAATTCTAAAAACTGGAACTAAAATTTCCAATTGTAAATTAGAAAATATCAATAGAAATTCAGATGATCATATCAAAAAGTCGGAAATAATAATCTTAAATTTAGAAGATATCAATTGAATCAAATTCCAAAAAAAAAAAAACCAAATATGTTTACAATTAAAATAACTTCTTTTAACGCTAATCGAATCGTTAAAAAAAAGAAAAGCAAAATTATCAGTAAAATTTTTAAACGATATTGGCTATTGTTAAAATCAGCTAAACGACAACCATTTTTGTGTTGTTTATTCAAACGATAAAAACTTAAATTTTTTGGTTGAAATGTCGTCATACATAAATAAAAATCATAAAACAGTGAAAATATTTTGCTTCTATTAAAAAACTTTTTTATATAAATAAAAAAATTAAATAGCATATTCAATTCATTATTTCATTTTCAAATAAATAAACAGAAATATTAGTAAAAAATAGAGATAATAAACATAAACATAAAATCATCCTCTCAAACACGAAGTAATTTGTTGTTTTCTATTATTCTTTGTGTTTTTCGCTTATTGTGACAGAGATGCCACTCCTTTACAATTTATGATGTATGTACTTAGTGAATCACTTAATCCTTAGTGCAAACAACAATAGCTGTCTGTATATTTTGCGATTGTCGGATCGTTGAAATTTACAGAATCGGACTACAGAAAACATTAATTTAAATTCAATGAATTTTAGAAAACCTCAAATGATATTTAAGAATTGCGAACATAAAAACTGTTAGATACATAAATTTTCACAATTTTTTTTGGATGAAAATTTGAAGTTTTTCAGAAAATAAAGAGAACAAATTATTTTATTTAAAATGTTTGGGACATTTGGTTTTTTGCGTTTGGCATCCCTAATTTGAATATTTATTATTATAAATTTATTCTCTATGATTTCCAAATATGGCAATATTTTAATAAAAAAGTTGAGAGAGCTTTTTTTTGGTTATTATTTTGTTACTCCATCCGACCTATATGGCCGCAATGAAAAAATATTTCGCCAGTTAAAAGAAACTATAGGGTAAAAACATATGAAATCAACCGAAAATATTAACATTTGTGACCTCATCACCTCCAAATTTGATAAGATTTTGTACACATGATCTATGGATCGGCACAATAATATTTGCCAACTTTCAGACATATAGCCTTCGAACTTTCAGAATTATGGCCATTCCAAGTTGGCAAAAATCAATAAAAATGCACTCAGATGCCTTAACACAATTTTTAATATCTCGAAAAGTATTCATTGCACGTTAATAATCAAGGGCTCATTTTACAGACTAAAACATGCGCCATTCCAAAAAAAATATTTTTTCAAATTTTCGATCAAGGATAATGTAAATAAAAAAGGACTAAAATTTCCAAAGGATATTTCTCGAAAATCAATATTTTTAAAAATTTCAAAAAAATATATGTTAATTCGTATTATGTTTTGTACAAGTCTGTCAAATTTCAATGTGGAGTCTTTATTACAACATGAGTTATTAAGAAAAAAGCAGGCGAAGGTTTATGTATTTCATGAAATGTACCAAAATACAAAAAGGTGACAAATTACAAAAAGAAGGACAAATCAAATGTAACGGAACTTTTTCGACTTTTCTTTGCTTAAACTCTTTTTCTCCATTGCTAAACCTTTAATAAAAAGTACAACATAATGTATTATCATTATTAAACACTTTATTACAGCACATTTATTTATTTCTGAAGGATTTCAATTAAAAAATCTGCATCTGCCGAGTATCGCTTGACTTTAATTTTATTTTATCTACAGGTTCAATAGAATGCAGCTTTTGAGTTCCAGGAATAGTACGCAAATCTTTAAAACGAATTTGAAGGAACCGTGCTTCTTCTTCGTGGTCTTCTAGAGTTAAAAACTCGAAATTACAGTTAAAAAGATTTTGCAGGCACCATTCATATAATTGTTTTGGAGTAGTTATTTGACCTTGTAATGGACGCTGTAAACTAGCTCGACGTGCCTCTCTCTTTACGGTACCTCCAAGACCGTCACTTGGGCCTTTTCCATGGCTTGTTGCAAAAAAATGCCACTCAGCATTACATCCAAAATCTTCCATATGATAACATAAATTGATAAAGTTCTTTTTATTTTTAAACTGGGCAGCACTACCGTCTGAAAAATACGTGATTTTCTTCGGGGTTGTTTTAAACTTTTTTCTCAAAAATACATTCAGGTGGCGATGGAACAGGTGAACAGCTACAGAATCGTGTACAAGACAATCAGATATTATTATGAAGTTTGTATGTTGTGTTTTTCCATCTGATTTAAAATAAATAGCAATTGGGTATAAAGTGGCCTGAGAGTTGTTCCAGTGAAATCCCTGGACTGCATCCTGAATAGTAAAAGAAGCATTTTCTGAAAAATCGCAAACTGCTATATACTCATTTTCTTCCAAATTTGATTTTCTTTCGCTCAGATATGCTGCCTGCTGTTTTGCAATAAATGAATGAGGTAATAGAATTTCAAGTTTTTCACATAGGGAATCCACAAAAACGTCGGCTTGGCCAATCATGGTCTCCAAATTATCCCTATCTACACTTACCCATTGTATATATGTTATTTCATCAATATCATTTTGCTCTAGTAATTGATTTAGTTTTGCTTTTAAATTTTCAATTCCTGGACACTTGTTACATTTACGTAGGTGACACTTTGAAGAAGATGGAATGCATGTCATTTGTTTCAAACAATCTTTGTAACATTCAAGCTGATAATTCGGAACACCAGCAGTTAATTTTTTTAAATTTATGGCATCAATCATCAGCTTCACATTTTGATGCTTTGTACAAACACACACGTTATGAGATCCACTCGCATTTGCTAGAATTATATTCCTCGGACGAAGTTGGCAAAACTTGGAAATACCTATTTTTATTCCATCATGTCGTTCCTTGAATAAAGCGTACATTTCTCTTAAGTTTCCAAGCAAAAGTCTTTTATTTTTCCTGACTTTTGTACCATTTTCAAAAAAAGACACGAAATCTTTCTGTCCGGGCATACACCTGCTGACGTCATCGGATTCATAAAAGGATTTTACTAAATTGCTTGTCACTGGTGAAATTGGACTTCCCAGTTTTGGGTTAGGCGTACTCATCACACCCTTTGTTTCAACCAAATGCTTAACTTTTCGCGCGATATAGTTTGTAACCAGGATTCTTCCTCAATTTTATGTATTGCCCAGCTTTTTGGTAAAATTGTTAGCAGTTGGATTTTCTCGCTATTTTTTGTTAATGTTTTAAACTTTTCTTTTAATTGTTCTATTATTTCGGATTGTGGGCACATATGCGAAGTTGATTGTGCTGAACCGTGGAAAATTTTGTCTTGAATCGAATCACTTATTTTCCTGAATTTTCCATCTCTGTACCGTTTTTGATGTAACTTCTTCTTTTTTATCGGAGATTGTTCCAGATACGGTAAAGATTGGTTTAATTTTGAAATAGCAACTTCTTCCGTGCCTGACGCAATGTCATCTTCTTCCGTGCCTGACGCAATGTCATCGAAAGTATCTACATTTTCGTTTATGTCTGAACCTTCTTCCAAATTAGATTTATTAGATTTCTTCAGATGCGAAAATTTTATTCTACATGTCCCACAAATTTTATTTGAGATCGTAATGTTTTTATCCTTAGTATACTGTAGCATCCATTCTTGGACTTGTCTTAAACTTTTATTGCACCCAGTGTGACCGGATTTTTTAAAAGGATTACAGCAAAATGTTGAATGGAATGGCATATTTTTTTTTTTTTTATACCACAACCGAATGAATTGTGCACGACTTTTTTGTATTGACAATAATTATAATTTATTTAAATATTTAGTCTCTTTTTTTTGTTTTTTCAAACGATCAAGTCACTTTAACACTATAACCCTTTGACGTTTAGCACTTATGAAATCTAGTATTCAACTGAAGTTTGACTTACAGTCTCTGAACGATTTATACTGTTTTTTTTGGTACAAAAAATAGATTACAGGTAAAAAAATACACGCCTTGCTTTTCTTGAATTGGAAAATTTGCGTGAACTACGGGTCATAAAATGTTTTTTAAATAGGGACTGAATTTGCTACTGCCAATAAGCCGACCACAGGTCATAAAATATTTGTAAATTTGTTGTGTGAACAGGCAATAAATATTTCGTCTAGGTTGTAAAGTCGAAAAAGTTCCGTTACATTTGATATGTCCTTCTTTTTGTAATTTGTCACCTTTTTGTATTTTGGTACATTTCATGAAATACATAAACCTTCGCCTGCTTTTTTCTTAATAACTCATGTTGTAATAAAGACTCCACATTGAAATTTGACAGACTTGTACAAAACATAATAAGAATTAACATATATTTTTTTGAAATTTTTAAAAATATTGATTTTCGAGAAATATCCTTTGGAAATTTTAGTCCTTTTTTATTTACATTATCCTTGATCGAAAATTTGAAAAAAAATTTTTTTTGGAATGGCGCATGTTTTAGTCTGTAAAATGAGCCCTTGATTATTAACGTACAATGAATACTTTTCGAGATATTAAAAATTGTGTTAAGGTATCTGAGTGCATTTTTATTGATTTTTGCCAACTTGGAATGGCCATAATTCTGAAAATATGAGAGCTACGACACTGAAAGTTGGCAAACGCTATTATTATGTTTAACTTTCTCTTCGTACCAAAATTCATCCAATTCGAAATCGGTGCGGTCAACTCATTGGTTGATTTCATATGTTTTTACCCTATACAGTCATCTCCAATTAGCACGATTTAATGCAAATAGCCACCCTACACAACCATTACCTTTGCAATTAAACGACAAGTTATGTCATATAACCGGAAACGCATGCATATAGGAATCGCATGCATATTTTTCCAATATTTTGTTTACATTTATTATCAATACTCAAACCGAGGTGGAAGGTATCAAAGATTCGGCACAGCCGAATTTAACATTCTTACTTGTTTTAATGTTATTGTTATGTATTGTTGATCTGTATTGGAATAATTAGTCATTTAGTGTTCGGTTTAAGATCATGTATATATTTTTCTAATGAAAGAAAGATAATAGTTTTTGTAATGTAAGAGAAATATTGGGAAAAAAAAATTGAAGACATCGTTAGATGGAGTAGCTACTTTCGAACAAAGCGATTAAGCATGAGTTGAAGTAATAGGCAGAAGGATGCTGAAGATGAACAAGTCGCCTTGTTCGAAAGTAGCTACTCCATCTAGCGCTGTCGTCAATTTCTTTTCCAATATTTCTCTTACATTACAAAAACTATTATCTCTCTTTCATTAGAAAAATATATAGATGATCTTAAACCGAACAATAAATGACTTGTTTTAATGTCAGTTTGAGGTTATGGATTTGGTGTTTTATTAATGCTCACAACTTCCCTATTAAGCAATTTTCTTTACTTTATTTAAAAACGGGAAATTCCCGAATAATTTTTAAACGTAAGAGAAAGACAGCTTTACGAGAGCATAAAGTTACTGTGCTGTCTTCCGTGACAATAAGTTTGTGCATATTTCTGATAAAGTCAGCCGACCAATGCGGACCACAAACACAATTTCTATTCAATTAAACATATATAAATTTTTGAGAAAGAACTTTTATTATATCCAAATTTGGGCAAAACACCTAAAATATGACAATTTTGAACAGCTATAAAATATGATTTTAAGGTTTTTTCATTGAAAGATACATTAGTTTAGTAGTAGTTGACTACATTGTCCACTAAAAACAAACAACAACAAGCACTAAGTCATCTAAGAATAAGAAAAACAGATAATAAATAAATAACTTCACGCTTGTAATCCATTCACAATAATATAATCAACAAACAGCTGTTTTTTAAACTACAGCTTTCCCTCCCGTAACTCGTTCCTAGATTAATATCGCAATGCCTATCTTCAAGTCCATTTTTCGTGTTAAACATTTTAGAAACTTTCGTGATGTGGATGATCCTCCCATTGTGATAAAACTGAATTCGCCATACGAAAAGAACTGTTTTCTAAAATGTGCTGCTGCTTATCGCCGTAATAAAAAATCATCTTTGTGTTTGTATGATGCTGGCTTTGATAGCAATCAGCCCTTTTTCATTAACGAAGGCTTAACTCCGCACAATTTTAGTATTTTTAAAACAGCACTTGGGTTAAAAAAGGATAAGTGCTTAAATGCAGCATATACATACGTACCGTGGTTTAGTATATGTCAAGAAAAATGAAAAAGATGAACCTCTTAAAATAGATTTTCCTGAACAACTGCAACAGTTTTTTCAGTCATCAAACTAATTTGCTAACTAAAATTGAATGCTGCCTGTTTTTTAAGTTGCCGTCAACAAATTTTATTATTGAACTTTTTATTATATGTTTTTTTAATTTAATATATATCATATATAAGTTTTTATTATGGATATTTCACTTATGTCTTAAATGTTTATATTCTTGTTGTTTGTTTAAAATTATTATTGTTTTACAATTTTTACCACAAACTCTATTTATTATCTTTTAACATATATTGCGTTACTTTTAGGGATGTTCTTTACTTGGTTGTGTATGTTGATGAGTAATGATCTTGGCTTTGGTGGAAGCTCCGTAGACGTAACGATGAACATGGTAAAAATACTGGCTACTTATAAAAAAGGTTTGACACTGGCTCACATAAATGGTCAAAGTTTAAACAACAAAATCGATGAGTTCAGACTGGTTTTAGAAAATTCTAATATTGATATCATTTGTGTCTCTGAGACTTGGCTCGCAGAATCAACTCCTGATAGTCTTATTTGCCTAAATGGTTACAAAGTTTTAAGAACTGATAGAGATGGTAAAGCTGGAGGTGTAGCTTTTTTTGTAAAGGATTCCTTACCATGTAAATTTTGCCTAAAATCGTCAAATTCGCTAATGTCGAATATTAGTTCGCCAATTGAGAGAAAAAATAAAAAACAGAATAAGTCGCCAGAATCGAAAAAAGTGGAGTATATCTTTATCGAAGTTTTATCTCTAGAGATGAAAATACTTTGGGCTGTGTCTACAGGCCTAATAATAGAATTCCTTTTTCGGAATTTTTTTCAACGCTTGCAAATCTGGCGGGGTCATATGATGATGTTGTAATATCTGGAGATTTCAATTCGAATTTATTAGCGGAAAATATCTCAACAGAAAACATGTCGTCTTTTAGAATTACGCCTACTAATGTGATTAACCCAGCACACCACACTGCCTCGAGCAGTACATTGCTTGATTTTTTTTTTTTGTGGCGAATTTACTGAATGTAATTTTATATGATCAAATATTTGCTTCGTGTTTCTCTAAACTTGATTTGACTCTTTTAACATACAACTTTAGAGTTAACCAAGTTGAACAGTTTTATTACTATCGTGATTTTAAAAACTTGGATTATGATATGCTGCGTGAGGATTTTATTCAGGTAAACCGGAATGACATATATTTAATGACTTCTGTAGATGATCAACTGTCGTTTTTTGAGTACAATATTCAACGTCTTTATAATGATCATGTTCCACTAAAATGTAAAAAATTATCATCAAAGCTAAACCGTGGTTCTCGACTGCCATAAAACGGTTAATTGTTACAAGAGATTTGTCTTATGCTAGATGGAAACGCTTTAGAACTCCAGAATTGAAAGCTGAATACAGTGCTGCTAGAAAAAATGTTAACGTAAACATAAGAATTGCGAAAACTGAGTACTACTCTAGACGGTTTTGTGATGCAGTCCATTCTAAACAGACATGGAAAACCATCCGTGAAATTGGAATTGGAAATCAGAATAGGTCAAACTGCCATGCAGACGCTAATGACCTTAATAATGTTTTTACGAACATACCACTGGTTTCAATAGATAATAGTTTTTACAATTTTCCGGATGTAAATAACTCTGACGGAGATCATCTTTTTGAATTTTCTTGCGTTAGTCAGGCTGATGTATACATTAATTTTTCATTAATGAAATCGAATGCAGTGGGATACGATGATATGCACCCTAAGTTCATTAAGATACTTTTGCCTTCAATTTTGCCATATGTCACCCATTTGTTCAATACTATCATTATGTCCAGCAATTTTCCGTCAAAATGGAAACATGTCAAAATAATGCCTTTGCCAAAATCAACCTCGGAATTCAGACCAACAGCTGTTTTATGTTTCCTTTCAAAAGTATTAGAGAAGATTTTACATGGGCAAAGAAATTCATTTATTAACGAAAATTCTTTGCTAACTAATATGCAATCGGGCTTTCGACCTGACCACAGTTGTGTGTCTGCTTTGTTGGATGTTTCTGAAAATATCCGACGTGAACTAGATAATGGTAAAATAAATTTTTTGGTGTTGCTTGATCATTCAAAGGCCTTTGATACTGTTGATCATAACACACTCTGCCTGAAATTACGACACTTTTTTAAGTTCTCTCAAACATCGCCTAATCTTTTATCTTCATACTTAACCGATCGTACGCAAGCTGTTTATGTAAATAATACATGGTCTCATTCTGTAAACATGTCTCGAGGAGTGCCTCAGGGATCTATTCTAATGATCTGCCAAAACAACTTTCCAACTGTAAAATCCATATGTACGCGGATGATGTGCAACTATATTTAAACAGTCATTCTCACACCATTGTTAGTAATATTGCTAAACTTAATAAAGATTTACGTAAAATATATGCCTGGGCAACTGCAAATGGCCTCTGTCTCAATCCTCAAAAGTCAAAGTTCATGATAATCCATAAAAGAGCTGCTGATACTGCTTTGAACGATGATGTTTTAATAAATGGTGAAAAAATTAAACTCGTTAATACTGCAAAAAATCTTGGACTGATTATTAATAACAATTTAACTTCGACCAATCATGTCAATACACTGGTTGGCCAATCTTATATAAAGTTGAGGTCACTCTGGTCAACTCAATTCTTTACTCCATTAAGAATAAGAGTACTTCTTGCTAAATGCCATTTTATTCCTGCACTAATTTATGGATGTGGGTTATTTGCCAACTGTAATTGTACTAGCAAACGTAAGCTAGAGGTCTTGTACAACAACATTATACGATATGTATATGGAATAAGTAAATTTGGGAAAGTTTCACATGTATCAAGTAATCTCTATGGAGTATCGTTTGTATCCTTGCTAAAAATTCGTGTTTTCATCTTTCTGCACCACGAAGGGGTAGAAAAATTATAATCCCTCGTCATAGCGCCCTCATATCTGAGTGGCAATTTTATATAAATGCCTCACGTCTATGGAATATTCTTCCACACAACCAACAACTCAATAGCAACGCAAATAGCTTTAAACAATTCCTATTCAATTTTTTTCCATAATTGTTTAAATGTTTATATTTTCTTATTGTATGTTAACTTTGCATTAAATCTTTAAATTATTGTTTTCATATTTTTTTTTTTTTTTTTTAATTTGATTGTATTTATATATATAAAGTTTTGAAACTATCCTATGAATAATGCATTCCTGTACTTTAACTATAAGATTTATTCTTGTTGTATAGGAAATGGAAAGTTAATAAATGAAATGAAATGAAATGAAATGAAATGAAAAATTAAATGAAATAAAATCGACAGGGTTGGGATTATAAAAATATTACTTTTGGTGTTAATAATTGCGCGATCATAAAAAAAAGCAAATTTAAAACTATTAATTTGTCCTCTTCGTGCCCTATTGACCTAGGTGTATGATAAGGGTGCATATTTAGTCCAATTTTGTTTGCTCTATATCTCAAGGATTTATCGGATTCTATACCTGGAATAAAATTCTTTTATATGCTGATGATATTGTCGTTTTCGGCGACATGGTCTTTAAAAGTAAACATTGCCCAATTGAAAATATTAATTTTTCGTAGTGGAGCTCGAATATCTAAGAAACTAAAATGGACCTTTGGCCACAATGATATTGAAATTTTCAAAAAATATAAATACCTAACAATTGATATTAATTATAATTTATCAAGACATATCGGAGTCAAATTAAAAACATCAAAAATGGCAATTGCTTCATAATGGATGAATTGTATAAATCATCCCATGATTTCACATAATTAATTATGTTTTATTATTCTTATTTTTTTAATTATTTATTATGTTCCATATCTAGATAATTATGCAATGTAAAAGTCGTTGTTGAAATGTAAATATATTTTGTAAATAAATATCTATTAAATAAATAAATAAAAATAAAATACTTGGATTTAAAGTTTTTTGATTTCATATTATATAAAGCTAACTTCAAATGTCAAAATTAACTAATTTATTGTATAATCTAAAATCTACGTTAAAAATTAAAAACTTTTAAAGTAATTTACACGAAATATTTAATAAAAAAAATAGTAATTTCTTTTAATATGACGAATAATATTGTGCATTGTGGTTAGAATATTATTAACAAAATTGTACATACTTCAATCTGGCAACGCCAAAATCATTCAACCATTTTATTCTTCGATGTGCAACTAGTTATTAAGATAGATTGAATATTTGTTCGTTTAATTTTTGATGTGTAAACATCTATACGCGCAGGGGGGTAAATTTCTAATTCACAATACAATCACAAAAACAGCGTAATATGTGAGCGTAAGATCTTACGCGTAACATGTAAGCATTAAGACAAATCGGTGTGACATGATTGTTTGGTGAAAAAATTATGATATGTAATAACCTTTTTGTCGCTATTTTCTGCATTTTATTTATTACCAGATGTTTACACATCTCCCCTGTGATCGGACTCACATGATATGTAAACAATTTTTAAAGAATTTTAATTACAAAAATCCGGAATTACAAATTCCGGAAAAAATATGTACTCTTTGAGTAATCGATTTCCTTGTGATTTTCTAGTACTTACAGGGCCCTCTGTAACTATAAGCAACTGAGTGCTTAATCGAATTTGTGTACATATAATAAAATATTTTTTATGTACATATGTATGTTGAAATAAGAAATGTTGTAAAACCTATATGTTGACGTTTTGCTCAGCCCAATCGTAATACGTAAATGTAAGGCGTTTTAGATCCGCAAATCAGTAAGTAAGTGATAAGCGTTAGTTTGGTTAGATTTTGATTAACGGGCGTGCTACCTCCCATACAAAGTTGAGCCCAAATGAAAAGGTGACTTTTCAATTGTAACTCCGCTCAGTAATATTTTTACGGTTGGTAGTATGTAAGTGATATCTGTGCCAAATTTTATTTCTCTAAAAGTGAATTTATCGACTTTAACAATATCTGGTTTTATTGAAAAAAAAGAAGGCCTTCGGTGGCGAAGCTAATGTCGAAAAAAAATTGTTTACCAGTAATACAACTAGTTCCAAAAAGCACAAAAAACGTAATATAAAGACGAGAAAAATATAAACTGATGAATAACAGTCAATGACATTTAAGATTTGGTGGTAAGAAATCGTCGATTAATAATTAGAGATCTTGCTGGTACTATTGAAATTTCGAAAGAGCCTCAAACGCGTCTTATATAGATTGGCTGCATAAATACCAATTTTTTTTAAATGCTCGCATTAGTATCTCTGAAACAGTATTTTCAATAAGCGAAAATCATGCAAAACCTGCTGCAAGATTGAAAAAATCACGACAAAGTCGTTCAAGAATCAAGGTCATGTTAACATTTTTCTTCGATTATTATGATGTGGTGAGATATGAATTCCGCCAGCTAGGAAGGAATATAATTTGAGTACTATGTGTCGTCAAAAAGAGGCCAGATTTATGGGCGGACCACACCTGGCATTCGCTCAACAACAATGCACAATCATATGTTCTTCGAAATTATTTTGCACAAAATTTTACTAATATCGTTCCACAACCACCGTTTTTGCCTAAAATACTGCCACGTGCCTTGTGGCTAGACAATAAGATCAAAAGGACACTCCGGGGATACCGTTTTGAATCGATTAAATAAAAAATTTGAAGGCCATTCCGGCAATCGAATTGAACAATGATTTCGAGGCTTGGTATAATGGTTTGTATCGGAGGGAGATTACCTTGAAGGCGATGAAGTTGATTTCAAAAATAAATAAAGATTTTACATTTTATAACAATAATCACTTTTTTCATCTAAATACAGTTGTACTACGGTGGCGAGAGGTTTGAAACTTTGTTGGAAAAGAATTGTGGAATCGGAGAAAGTTAATATATCGATGGTTTAAAGGTAAATGTCACTAACTGCATTTTGGTTGAATATGATATTTTGGGTATTATGACTATAAAATTCAATGAACTATGTTAAACCATTCTTATACCTTATTTTTACTGATTATTTCAAAACTCACTAAAAAAAAATTTGTTAAATGGAATAACAGTCATCATTTCATCATTTTCTACTTGTTGCATGATTGTCAGCAAGTGACTTTTACCTTTAAACCATCGATATATGATCAAATTTAGAATACTTTCTATGATAGTGAGAGTCTCGAACTTTTATGTTAGTTAATTATATTCCATTCTACGGATCCGACGCTAATTTTATCTTTGTGTCTCTGTGGTATTACGATAACGAGTGTGGTAGAAGTTTGTGTCACTCCAAAAATTATTAATGAGCGGAATTGCAAGAATGAGCGCGGCAATATGATAGTGCTTTAAAACTATAAGAATTAATATATTCTTGATACACGTTGCGGAGACATATGTATGTATACTATTGAAGATGATACTTCTCATACAAAATTAATATATAACATCATCTATGTAGAGCAGTGGCGGCCATCGAGAGAATTGAGTTAGCAATAGTGTTTATGAGCATGTGTTAGTTGTACTACACTGATCGAAATCCATGGACGTAACACAACGCCGATATTAAATGGGTTTGTGTAGATTTTGTATGAATGTTTATATGAATGCATAAAAGGGCAAATAGTTGAGTTCACGAGAATATGGTAAAATTTTATATATATTTTGTTGTTTTAAAATTTTAAATCTTAAAACTTTAAAACAAAATGTGAAGAACATTTAATCTCTTTTATCCATAAGTTTGAAGTTTATATAATCAAATAAGTAATAAAAAATAATTAATTTCTTTAAAAAACAAAAAAAAAAAAAAAACACAAAATAGCAAAACTTAAAAAGATAAGAAATTTCAAAGGTTATTAAGTGGTATGTTACCAGAAACTAAAAAAATTACCAGTAACTGGATATTTTTTTAAATTAAAAAAAAAAATGCGTAAAAGACAGCTATATTGTTGTCAAATGGAGGCGACGTATGTTATTTATAGAAAACGTTTAACTTATAGTTTATCAAGTCTTCGAAATTTTCTCAACATTTTTGGTTTCTTTTAAACAAATATTCTCTGTGTACCTATTAAAAAAAATATATATGAATTTCAAAAGGCAATGAGACATAGATCCGCTTTGTTCAAAAGCTTTCATAAGACAGAATGAAATTGTTGTTTACTTTTACTCTTTGGTGAGTATTTTTGTTTTCGTTCGGCTGTATACATATAAGAAGCCGAGCACCAGTGTGTTTGGCACGGCCAAACTATTTTTGTTTATTTACAAAGGGAGATTAAGTTGAACCAATGTCAGTAAAAATATAATAGTAATAATTAAACAATTAAGAATCGTATAGTCGGTCTAGACCAACTACGCGATACCATAGTCCTATGTCGAACTAATTGGTTATAGAAATTAAGCATAAAAGCAAATCTGAGTGAAATTTGTATTAATTTTTTTGACTGCAGATCCGAAAAAGTTCACATCCAATGCTATATTAATATGTGGACTAGGTCGAAAAATAGACCCATTCTCATCATATGTGCTAAGGTCAATTATTTTTAGGAAAAACATATACAATCCAAATTTGAGAAAAATCTTTGCGATATAATTGTTTGTTGATAGATTGAAGTGAAGATTGGGAAGCAGCTTTATGTGGGCGCTATGAGTAACAACTGTACTATGGTTTATTTTTCGACTACTGATTAATGAATATACTAAAAACACAGAAATCGAATTTGACCGAGATCTATATTATAATTTGGATCTTATGGCAATTTAAGTCGATCTCATAGGAGTAATATGTATGGGAACTACGTCTGGAAGTGCACCGATTTTCGCACGTTCCATGGCCGATGAAAGTTAATGTGCCAAATTTCGTTAAATTATATTTGGTTTACATGGACACAGAGACAAATAGTGTTGTACATTCATAAAAAGAGCGGCCAAAAGTACTAAACGTTGCAATATCGGATTGTTATTTGGCATGATGTAAAAAAGAAAAAAAATGTTTATCGTGAAAATTTTCCCATGAATTCCCCTAACTCCCCTACACTGTTATGGTAAAAAGCTTTATAAATGCAGTAGCATACTCTATCATTTAGGTTGCTATCCACGTTCTTCACATTGAAATATGCTTCCAGATTAAGTTTTTTTTCCATATTTTTCATCACCTTTGCAAGCCATCATTTCGTACGTAGCTGCCTTCCTATTTTCTTTAGCCATCCAAACATCAAAAATTTCACTCATTTTTAGAACCGCAGCCACTTAAAAAATAAAAGCAAGTAAGGAAATTAAAGTCGGTCTAGACCGACTATATGATACCCTATACCATGCGTTCAGAGACCCTATCTCTCAGGCCCAACTAACTGGATATAGAAAATAAGCATAAACCAAATTTGAGTGGGATTGTTATTAATTTTTTCGGCTGCAGATATGAAAAGGTTCATATCGGATGTTATATCTATATGGGGACTAGGCCCAAAAATGGACCGATCCTGACCATGTTTGGTAAAGTCTCTTGTATTTTGCAAAAATATATACAAACAAAATTTGAGAAGAATCAGTGTAATATTTATACCCCATACCACTATGTGGTTTAGGTATAATGACTTTGTGCTGCTGTTTGTAACAACCAAAAATATTTGACCTAGACCCATCTTTAGTTATACCGATCGAATTAGAATCACTTTCTGAGTTGATTTAACAATGTCCGTCCGTCCGTCCGTCCGTCCGTCTGTGTGTCCATGTAAACCTTGTAATCAAACTGCGGGTCGCAAATATGAATATATTTTGATGAAATTTGGTATATAAGCTTTTATCTATCATGGGATGAACGCTATTGAAATTGGTGAGAATCGCTCCATGTTCAGACCTAGCCCCCATACAAATTATCCATATTAAATCGACATAAATTGACATTAGATCCAAATTGTCATATAGATCTTACTCAAATTGGGTTTGTATGCGTTCATTACATCGATTAATGAGTAGTCCAAAAATAATCCCTTTGACCCCATATAGAGCTGCTTCCCGATCTTCACTTAAATCTATTAAAAAACAAAAATATTGCACTGATTCTTCTCAAATTTTGTTTGTATATATTTTTGCAAAATACAACTGACTTTACCAAACATGATCAGGATCGGTCCATTTTTGGACCAAGTCCCTATATACATAGATATAGCATCCGATATGAACTTTTTCATATCTGCAGCCAAAAAAATTAATAAAAATCCCACTCAAATTTGGTTTTTGCTTATTTTCTATGTCCAGTTAAACCTAAGAGATAGGGTTTCTAAACGCATGGTATAGGGTATCGTATAGTCGGTCTAGACCGACTATAATTTTCTTACTTGTTTTGTTTTTTTTATGAAGATCGGGAAGCAGCTCTATATGGGACATGACTAAGAATTGTCCTAAAGGCATTATATTTGTGCTACTGATTAATGAATATAATAAACACATACAAACCCAATTTGACAAAGATTTATATGATACTTTGGATCTTATGGCAATTTATGTTGATTTCATAGGGATCATTTGTATAGGGGCTAGGTCTGAACATGGACCGATTCTCACCAATTTCAATAGCGTTCATCCTATGGGCGATAAAAGCTCACATACCAAATTTCATCAAAATATATTCATATTTGCGACCTGCAGTTTGATTAAAAACTTTACAAGGACACACAGACGGACGGACGGACGGACGGACGGACGGACGGACATCGTGAAATCGAATCAGATAGTGATTGTGATTCGATCGGTATAATTAAAGATGGGTGTAGTTCAAATATTTTTGGTTGTTACAAACAGCAGCACAAAGTCATTATACCCAAACCACATAGTGGTATAGGGTATAAAAAGGCACGATCACTCTGGGCCACTTCACACCATTTTTTTTTAAAGGATTGTACTTACCTTTATCAATTTTAAGTAAAATTATAAAACCCAAATTTTACCAATTTTTTTACTCTGTAAAGTTGTGCTTTGCTCTACAAAGGAACCAAAAACATGTGTTTACTTAAATAACGGTAAACAGATATTGATAAAAGGGAAGGGCTAAACACAGTGCAGCCACATTACAGAGATGTTAACACCTCACGAAAATATTAATTTGCACAGGGTTGCTTCTATACACGCCGAATAAAGGGGTTTTATTTTTCAATTGAAATCTAGCTGAGGATACTGAAATTTGTATTGAAAAAAATTTAAAGTATGAAAAGCTCCTGTAACTAACCTATTCACTGTGAGATGGACGAACAGACAGTCGGACATCGCTAAATTGACTCATAAAGTGATTCTGTGTTGATCGGTATAATAAAACATTGGTTTATCTTAAATATATTTGGTAGTTGCAAAAACATCAGCGCAAAGTCAGTATACCCATAGTGGTATAGTGGTATAGGTACCACATAGCACATAGTGGTAAAAAGGTAAGAAATTATTAAACAAGTGCGGCTTTATCGTGCTTTGAGAAAAATATATTTAAAGTTTACAAAAGCGGACAGAACAGAATTTAAGATATGAACCAGTTAGATATAATTTCTTTCAAGTTTTGATAAAAAAAAAAACACAATTTAAAGTACGTGATTTTTATTGACGTAAGAGTACAGTTAAGTTCACTGAGAAAAGGATTCTGAATAGATCGATACATGTAAGTATAAGTTACTAACTAGTCTCAGTAGTTAGAAACATCTTACGAAGCAACGTGGATTCTGTAAAAATATAAGCTAAGTTAGGTATTTCTACTTTAAAAGGTATTTTCAAAAGAACATTTAGATCACTCTAAGAGCAAATAATAGTAACCAGAGAAATATTAATTTTTTCAAGTGTATAATTTGGTAACAGGCTTCAATAGAAAGCAATCCATATTCACGCAACGAATGCTTTTTATCATCGATTTTGATTCAGTAACAATTAATTTCTTATTTTTCAGTTCATTGACTTGTTTAGTTCAAATAATAAAAGTATTTTGTTTTTCTATAGAAATTAAAGTTATTAGTTAAAATGTATTCGTACATAATATACTGTGGTTAAAACAAAAATGGAATTATTTCAGTTAATTTCACGTTTTAGCTATCTGCAGCAAGTACCATCTTTATTTTTCATTACGACATTTTAATGGTCATCGGTATTGGTTGGGGCAGTTTGTACCATCATACAATACAATCAGTAAGTGTTTTAATAAAATGATTTGTTTTTTGGTTTTACAAAGTTTGCGGAAGATTCACTGGTTTTGCAAACACCTGCTGGCCACGCAATTTTGTGATAACTTTGGTAATGTTTTGAACACTTTGAAAGCTCCCTCCAAAATCAGCAATCAGATTTAATGAACATTATATATCAATTCAAAACACATAGACATTTACGTTTTGTGACACTCTCTTTGTAGTTAGAGAGTTACAAGTGTGTGACGCAAGTTAAATGTGTGATCGTCGTGATTAGACAGGAGCTTATGTGGGTAGTTTCATAAAGTTTTATTTTTTGAAATAAAAAAAAACAGTATACCGGCTAACGATGACTGTTTTAAGATGTTGGAGAAATTTCCGTAGCTAATAGTTCTATGGCAGACGAAGGCTTTTATATGAAATTTCATCAAAATACGTTCAGATTAAATACTGTTCATTTATTAAATATCACATTTTACCGATCCTCTACTTTAATTGTAAGACTCTTAGTCTCATAAATAAATAAATTTGCGACCTGCAGTTCGATTAAGATATTTACACGGACACGATTCCGAAGTTTATTCTGCTTTAATTTTTAAATAAGAATCTATAATATTAATAGGTAAGGCGATTTCTTGTGACCGATGATTTGTTCCAAAGTTTTCTCCCGATTTTGAGTTCTGTTCATTTAAAGTTGCTACTAACACATAAATAAAATTATAAATGCTATGTGTGTGTTTATTAAATTTGTTAATGTATTTGCAAAAAGCAAAATGAGTTTGTTTTCTTCATTCACAATATTAATTGTGTTGAATTGAAAAATCATTTTGGACATAAACCAATTTAAAAAGTGTTGAATTGTGAATTGGCTAAAATTGATTGGCATACCTTTAGGGTCTTTAGCAAATAAAAAATAAAATTTTCTAGAATTTGCACTCCAATTTCGAGGGCTGAGATCTGCTAGTTAAAAATTATTGCAGAGTAGTGTGTATGGTATAATATAAAAATCAGAGTTACTTCCGTTCGATCAACGGTTTCGAAATTATAAAAAATCTTCCTGAAGATACCAAGAAATTATTTAATTAAGTGAATTTTTCAATTGTAAAACCTTCTTCAATTAATGAAGATTGTAGTTAATACGTTTATGCAGACGGCCACTAACTGATGTGAGTCATTCGTAGAGCGTGGTTACGTTGTAATACCTGTGCATGATATTGCATATTCAGTTGCATTGCGATTCACTACGAACCAGTCGGAGTCCCATATGAACAAGCTTAGTTTGTTTATATCCATGCCAGATATGCATATTCCGAATCTTCGGTACTCTCCACACGTGTCCTAAACACAATATAATAACCAGGGTTGCCACACTATGAGACCAAAACGGGTAGTTTAAAACGGGTAGATTTCATATTAACAATAACTGAAAGCAATTAATTAAAAGCAATCAGCGGAAATATAAATAATAATAATATGAATACAGCGATCCAGTCCTTGCTACTTTTTATTTGCCTTTAATCTTATGTTTCCCAAATTCTTTCCAGCAGTAATAAAATTTAATATATTTTAAGTACTGTGGCCGTAAATATGATAATTTTTATATCTCATTTGAGTATGTTGCGTTACAAGCAACTTTGGGTACTTTCGGCAATAGTACGACTTTACATGTACATATACGCGCAGGTGGTAAATTTCTATTTCACAATACAATCACAAAAACAGCGTGATATGATATGTAATAACCGGGTTGAAAATTAGAAATTAAAACTAAAAAAAAATTAAAAAGAAAAAATGAAAAATGAAAAATGGAAAATGAAAATGAAGTATTAAAAATAAAAATGATAAAATGAAAAATGAAAAATGAAAAACGAAAAAAAAAATAAAATGAAAATGAAAAATAACAAGTAAGAAAATTACAGTCGGTCTAGACCAACTATATGATACCCTATACCATGCGTGTAAAGACCCTATCTCTTATGCCCAACTAATTGGATATAGAAAATAAGCATAAACCAAATTTGAGTGGCATCTTTATTAATTTTTTTGGCTGCAGATATGAAAAAGTTCATATCAGATGCTATATCTATAATGGGACTAGGCCCAAAAATGGACCGATCCTGACCATGTTTGGTAAAGTATCTTGCATTTTGCAAAAATATATACAAACAAAATTTGAGAAGAATCAGTGCAATATTTTTGTTTTTTGATAGATTTAAGTGAAGATTGGGAAGCAGCTCTATATGGGGCCTATGACTAAGAGTTGTCCAATAGGGATCATTTTTGGACTACTGATTAATGGATGTAATATATACATACAAACCCAATTTAACTAAGATTTGTACGATAATTTGGATCTTATGGAAATATATGTTGATTCCATAGGGGTCATTTGTATGGAGGCTAGGTCTGAACATGGACCGATTTTCACCAATTTCAATAGCGTTCATCCCATGGCCGATAAAAGATCAAATACCAAATTTCGTCAAAATATATTCATATTTGCGACCTGCAGTTTGATTACAAGCTTTACATGGACACACAGACGGACGGACGGACATCGTCAAATCGAATCAGATAGTGATTCTGATTCGATCGGTATAATTAAAGATGGGTCTAGGTCAAATATTTTTGGTAGTTACAAACAGCAGCACAAAGTCATTATACCCAAACCACATAGTGGTATAGGGTATAAAAATGAGAAATGAAAAATAAGAAATGAAAGAAAAATAAAAAATGAAAAATGAGAAATAGAAAATGAAAAATAAAAAATGAAACAAGAAAAATTAAAAATTAAAAATGAAAAACGAAAAATGAACAACGAAAAAAATAAAAAATGAAAAATGAAAACGAAAAAAATAGAAAACGAAAAATTAAAAAATAACCGGTTGAAATAATAAATAATAATAAATACTTTTATATTAGCAGAGCCCCTGCAGTTGATTACTATAAATGATACATAGATGACGCTTTCTGTTTGATTTTAAAAAAGTGCCATAAAAACATCTTTAATTACTCGATATTTACACATCTTCCCTGTGATCGAACTCACATGATTTTTTTTTTTATAAAATTTAAAAAAAAAAATATGTATTTTGGCTTTTTTTTTTCATTTATTTATTTTGTGGCCTTTCTTTATCTTATATGTATACATATATTTCTTCTGTTCATGTGTTTGTCACTGAACTACTAAACGGCTGGACTGATTTTTATTAAATTTTGTGAGTATCTTTGAGAGGATCCTATATGGTTTAAGTTGACAATTTGACGGGATCGGATCAGTGGGTGTGGCACTTCCTATTCAAAGTAATTTTATGCAGTAAAATGGGAAGGAGACCCTAGCACATATGTGTTAGGTCATCTGTTACTATTATGAGTAACCGAGGGGGATCGGATAAATGGGCATGTCACCTCCCATATAAAGTTAGTTTGTAATGTCCTATATCTTGGTAATATATATATCAGTTAGAGTAGAGATTATGTGTGTGATTTGAGAGGTTATTAGTGTGAATAGTCTTGCTGAAAATAGAAGGTATGCATGCTGCAAATGGGAGATATTGGATTAGTAGTCATGTCACCTCCTATACAAAGTAAATATTAAATATCACTTATCTCGGATGCTATTACTTTCAGTTTCCATGTCGGAAATGAGTGGGATAAGATAAGCGGGCATATTACCTCCCATACAAAGTCAATTTTCATTAGCATATACATAGCTTGAGTAATATTAAAAGGACAGTAACGTTACTTTGTAAGATTTCACACTTTATACACTGTGAAATCGGGCGGTATCGGATAAGTAGATAAATAAAAACGTCAGTGCGTATGTATATCTGACCAGAGCGACTGAACCAGTTAAATTTAAGCCATATTGTCATGAGGTGCTGAGGTCGCTTATAGATAGAAAATTCTTGTTTATGGACCGATTAAACTCAAATTCACACCATATAATATTTAAATAAATAATTAAAGTCTTTAGTTAAACTTATATTGAAATCTCCGTCATTTCATTTCTTTCAAGTCAATTTAATTGTGTGATAGAAGAAGATTAAATTTTCGAAACGACTTTTTAAACTAACTAGACTTGCTAGGTCTTCAGCCATATATTTTACTCTTGAAAGTTGGATCACCATTTATACGACTTCGAAATCTAAATCCACAAAAATTGTGTAAGGGAACGCAGCTCGATATCAAGAAAATATTAGGTAATATTATTGAATCGATATTAAGTAATGGCAAATTTAAAGGAGAGCATGTTGTATTGCCAAGAATCACGATGATTACAACAAATTTTTCAATCGCATTTAAACGCTTACAATGCCCAATATGTCTGGCACTTACAATTGTAATCAACAACTCTCAAACCTAGCCAATGCCAGCCTGAGGTATGGATTTGGAAAATTCATTCTTCTCTCATGGACAGTTATATGTATGTACAAGCGAAGCCAAAAGATTTGTTTGTATATGCCGAAAATGGAGAAACAAAAATTATTGTCCACACGTTGGCTTTACAATAAACTATTATTTACTAAGGTCAGGCGAACATTGTTTTTTGTGAAACAAAATTTTATTAGATCGAAAAAAATTGCATTTAAAAAATTTCCTACCGTAAATGAAATACATATTAAACCCAATCCAGATATAAAATAATTATTTTAGGCAGAACAGAACAACGTTTGGCAGGTCAGCTAGTTTATTTCTAAACTGATTAAAATTTAACAAACAAAAATCTTAAAAAATTCACAACCCGGAATATTTACGTTAAAAAAATTATTCGGTTTTGGATAATTTTATTGATTTTTTAACATAAAAAAGTAAAAGAAAATAATTAATTAGTATGTAAATATATCGGTTCTATATTTTAATTAACAGAAAATGCACACCATACAGTTGTTTTATATAAAATTCGAATGAATTTTTTTACTTTTTCATTTTGACTTTGTATTTTGTATCATAATTTAAAATATATTTTTTTTAAAGTTATTTTTTTAAAACTGCTGAGTCTATTCGTAGGTGAAAACATTTATAAAACAATAGTTTAATTTAGTTTAACAATCACTAGGCCAAAAGAAAACATTTTTTAAAAAAATTATCAAGCTAAGCGTCATTTCTACCTTAGCGCTTTAAAATAAGGCACAGAAAGTATTCACTAGTGAGAATTATTTGAAGGATATCATAGAAGTCTTATGAAATTATTTATCACTCCACTTAATGGAAGCATGATAATAAATTGTGGGTGTAAACTTATTCTATATTTTTAATAAATAAAAATAAAAACTTAATAAAAAAATATACGTTTATAAATATTTTACATGCATGCACGTACGTATTTATATCAATACAATTTTTTTTTCATTAAGGAGAATAACCATTCGTTCTCATGTACAAGAAGAAAAAAAAAACAATAAACAAAGGCGTTTAAACATATATACGTATATGTACGTATGCATAGCTTATAAGTGTATCTTTCATTATTTTTGGTCTTTTATATAAAGTTATATCGGAGGGTCTTTACATTTTCTTTTGTCATGCCTCAGCTATCTAATAACAGACTGCTCCAGGTTAACCTATGTAATGCGACTCTCCACCTGTTGCAGACAGGAGAATATTTTCAACAGACAGACAAATGGACACTGCCAGATTGACTTCTGCTTTTATATGTATAAAGAATATATGTATATAGTTATTGGTGTTTCCGGATTTTATTTCAAAAACCTCTGCACAGTGGTGTGGATTGTATAAAATGTGCAGAAATTTGGAGTGTGTCACATTGTAGGTGTCCAAAAAAATTCCAAATTTTGGAGGGTACGAAAATGGTTTTAGAGGTATGGTTCCTTGGGCAAATAAACTTGTTATGGCCCATAGTACCAGAATAGCGATGAGCCCATGGAGTAAAAATAATTGAGCCATATATGTATATATATCTATATATGTATATATTCAATTTCAATTGCATTAAAAAAATTATGTTTCACTTCTAAAGAAAAATATCTTCAGTTTCGTAAAACGAGACTTATTTTCTATAATGCTACATCTCCATCCCGTTCGCCTACAAACACAGTGAATGACACTTCAGGCATGGTGGAAATTTATAGTCTAAATTATTATATGGAATCATAACATAATAATATATTTATTGTTGATAATAATAAGGAATAACATTTGAGTGGAATCGCCTTTATATAATATTGCACATATTTTAATCATTGTTACCACATTACATTAGCAGATGTCTGCTGTTACTACGTATATATGATGTAGTACAAACAAATTTACAAAATGATCATTTTGTTATTAATGGTTTGATTTTTAATATTTTAAATCGTGAAATTCACGTTTATCAATTAACAAGCATATTGAAAGAAAATATCTTGTATCTTAAAGTACATGCTACAAATGAAATTAATTTTATAAATATAACTTGAAAACCGAAAGTAACTAATTAATATTTTGTAAATAATGAAAGTTGAAACAAAGAGAACTGTTTATATATTCGGACTGCGTGCATGACCGTGAACTTACAAAAAATATTAATTATTTTTATATATGATTAAAATCGAAACAACATAAATATGTTATTTATGATTACTAAGATGAACACGAATCAGAAAAAAATATAAGAATTAAAAGAAAAATTTTAATAAAAACACTTTTGTTTGCGGTAATTGAATTGGATGCACTATGGGTAAGATATGAATGTCTTCCAATTAAGGATAGCATTATCTATAATATAAGTAGGCTAGGCGATTTCTTGTGACTGATGTTTTGTTCCACCGTTTTATCCCGATTTTGACCAACCCTATATTATTTGAAAGGTATTTCTTCTTAGCCGATTTGCAGATTTACAGATTTTTAATTTTTTTCCTTTATTATGAGTAAATTGCATTTAAAGTTGCTACTAACACATACATAAAATTGTACAATTCTATGTGTGTTTATTAAATTTGTTAATGTGTTTGTAATAAAAATGAGTTTGTTTTTTGAGTTGATTTGTGAATTGGCTATAATTGATTAGCATACTTTTAGGGTCTTTATTTAATGAAAAAATGAAATTTCCTAGAATTTGCGCTCACATTTCGAGTGCTGGAATCTTCTAGTTTAAATAACTCTAATTGGATTTGAATAGATTACGATTACGCTTCCTCTTGCTGACCAAGCCCTTATCGTCAATCATTGCTTTTTATACCCTTCACACCTCAGTGGCAGATGGTATACATAGGTTTGTCATTCCGTTTGTAACGCATCGAAATTAATTCTGGAGACCCCAAAACCATATATTTTCTTGACCATTGTTACAAGGAAAGTTTATTTAGCGATGACCGTCTGTCTGTCGAAATCACGATCACCAAAGAGTTGCTATTTAAAATCGCCAAAATCGGGTAAAAGGCTCACGAGATATAAATAAAACTTTGAAAAATGTCTTGAAAATATAAAGTTTTTCAGTGTGTTTGTTGTTTTTCTTAAGACATGTTGTGTGTAAATTAATACTGCATGTGTCACATTGGCCTATGCATATAGTTATTACCACATATTTTTTATCATTAAAATTAAAAGTAAAATATTAAAAATTAAAAACTAAAAATTAAAAATTAAAAATTAAAAATTAAAAATTAAAAATTAAAAATTAAAAATTAAAAATTAAAAATTAAAAATTAAAAATTAAAAATTAAAAATTAAAAATAAAAAATTAAAAATTGAAAATTAAAAATTAAAAAATAAAAATTAAAAATTAAAAATTAAAAATTAAAAATTAAAAATTAAAAATTAAAAATTAAAAATTAAAAATTAAAAATTAAAAATTAAAAATTAAAAATTAAAAATTAAAAATTAAAAATTAAAAATTAAAAATTAAAAATTAAAAATTAAAAATTAAAAATTAAAAATTAAAAATTAAAAATTAAAAATTAAAAATTAAAAATTAAAAATTAAAAATTAAAAATTAAAAATTAAAAATTAAAAATTAAAAATTAAAAATTAAAAATTAAAAATTAAAAATTAAAAATTAAAAATTAAAAATTAAAAATTAAAAATTAAAAATTAAAAATTAAAAATTAAAAATTAAAAATTAAAAATTAAAAATTAAAAATTAAAAATTAAAAATTAAAAATTAAAAATTAAAAATTAAAAATTAAAAATTAAAAATTAAAAATTAAAAATTAAAAATTAAAAATTAAAAATTAAAAATTAAAAATTAAAAATTAAAAATTAAAAATTAAAAATTAAAAATTAAAAATTAAAAATTAAAAATTAAAAATTAAAAATTAAAAATTAAAAATTAAAAATTAAAAATTAAAAATTAAAAATTAAAAATTAAAAATTAAAAATTAAAAATTAAAAATTAAAAATTAAAAATTAAAAATTAAAAATTAAAAATTAAAAATTAAAAATTAAAAATTAAAAATTAAAAATTAAAAATTAAAAATTAAAAATTAAAAATTAAAAATTAAAAATTAAAAATTAAAAATTAAAAATTAAAAATTAAAAATTAAAAATTAAAAATTAAAAATTAAAAATTAAAAATTAAAAATTAAAAATTAAAAATTAAAAATTAAAAATTAAAAATTAAAAATTAAAAATTAAAAATTAAAAATTAAAAATTAAAAATTAAAAATTAAAAATTAAAAATTAAAAATTAAAAATTAAAAATTAAAAATTAAAAATTAAAAATTAAAAATTAAAAATTAAAAATAAAAAATTAAAAATTAAAAATTAAAAATTAAAAATTAAAAATTAAAAATTAAAAATTAAAAATTAAAAATTAAAAATTAAAAATTAAAAATTAAAAATTACAAATTAATAATTAAAAAGTAAAAAGTAAAAATTTCAAATTAAAAATTTTAGTTTCATTCTTTAGTTTCTTACCTGTTTTTATTATTTTTGTTTTTTTAAATAAAATTATTTTAAAATATCCTTTTTTTTTTTAATATTAATAATTTGTAGCCAAGAATCATTAGAATTTTTTTCCAATTATCGTATGACTTCTAAGGTCTCAAAACAGGCTTATGGGCATCAAACTTTGGATATTATTATGATGCCGGCTGCGTTAAATAATGAATTTCATTGGTGTTCTATGAAGTATTTAGGGGTTTTCTGCTCTAGTAAAAGAAAAATAATAAATTGTTTCAAATTATAATTAATTCTTTTTAAGGATCATTGTGTTTTGTAATATAAAATGGCCAACAAGAAAACCAATTACTTTAAATTTAATTGGTATTCGGATTTAATGTTTCAGTAGCGGCAATATTTTCAAAGTGGTAGCCGTAGCCAATTTTGGGTGGAGGGTATCAAAAATTCGGCACAGCCGAAATTAACACTCTTACTTGTTTTAATCTAGCTTTCATTATATTAATAAATCTATATAAAAAACAAGTAGGAGTGTTAAATTCGGCTGTGCCGAATTTTTGATACCCTCCACGCAATATTAGGCACGACTACCACTTTGAAACTGTTGCCGATACTGAAACATTAACTCCGAATACCAATCAAATTTAAAATTAATTGGTTTTCTTGTTGGCCAATTTCTATTATAAACAAGTAAGAGTGTTAAATTCGGCTGTGCCGAATCTGTGATACCCGCCACCTCGGTTTGAGTATTAATAATAAATGTAAACAAAATATTGGAAAAATATGCATACGTTTTCTATATGCATGCGTTTCCGGTTATATGACATAATTTCTCGTTTAATTTAGTTTTTGCTAATTAAATAGCTCGCCCTAACCTCCATTGCAAAGGTAATGGTTGTATAAGGTGGCTATATGCATTAAATCGTTCTAATTGGAGATGGCTGTATAGTTTCTTTTAACTGGCCAAATATTTCTTCATTGCGGCCATATAGGTCGGATGGAGTAACAAAATAATAACCAAAAAAAAAAGCTCTCTCAACTTTTTTATTAAAATATTGCCATATATGGAAAACATAGAGAATAAATTTATAATAATAAATAGTCAAATTAGGGATGCCAAACGCAAAAAACCAAATATCCCAAACATTTTAAATAAAATAATTTGTTATCTTTATTTCCTGAAAAACTTCAAATATTCGTCCGAAAAAATTATGAAAATTTATATATAAAAAACATTCTCATCAAATTGCGTTTATTTATGTAACAGTTTTTATGTTCGCAATTCTTAAATATCATTTGACGTTTTCTAAAATTCATTGAATTTAAATTAATGTTTTCTGTAGTGTGATTCTGTAAATTTCAACGATCCGACAATCGCAAAATATATCGACAGCTATTGTTGTTTGCACAAGGATTAAGTGATTCACTTAGTACATACATCTTAACGACAGTCGACAAATCTATTTTTCTATTTATTTAAATTGTAAACGAGTGGCATCTCTGTCAAAATAAGCGAAAAACACAAAGAAGAATAGAAAAAAACAAAATACTTCGTGCTTGACAGGATGATTTTATGTTTATGTTTAATATCTTTATTTTGTTTACTAATATTTCTGTGTATTTATTTGAAAATGAAATAATGAATTGAATATGCTATTTAATTTTTTTATTTATATAAAAAAGTTTTTTTAATTAAAGCAAAATAATTTCACTATTTTATGATTTTTATTTATGTATGACGATACTTCAACCTAAAAATTTAAGTTTTTATCGATTGAATAAACAACAAAAAAATGGTTGCCGTTTAGATAAAAACAACAGCTGACTTTAACAATAGCGAATATCGTTTAAAAATTTTACTGATAATTTTGCTATTTTCTTTTTTTTAACGATTCGACTATCGTTAAAAGAAGTTACTGAATCGCGGTACTGAAAAGCTATTAATTTCTCCTGAATGTCAATATTTTTTTTGATTGAAAAAATTTTTTAAATGTAAACACAGGTATTTTTTTTTTTTTGGAATTTCAATTTGTGTTTAACGACTAAAATTTATATATTAGAGATGCAATTGATGTCTTCTAAATTTAAAATTATAATTTCCGACGTTTTGATATGATTTTCTGAAATTCAATTAATTGTAATTTATAATTGGAAATTTTTAATTCCAGTTTTTAGAATTGATATTTTCTTAAATTTGAATGGAAAATTTAAAAATGGCAATATTGTATTTATGTGAATAATAATGCTTTAGTAATTATAAACAATTTTTAAAAATTAGATGTAATCGCAATCAGATATTTTGTAGGTGAAGCAGAATAATAGTTCTATATAACTATGTAGAACTGTTTTGAAAGCAAAAAGCTCATTGATGCACTCGGTAACTCTATTTTGTAAAAACAACAAAAAGTTAATATGCCAAACTTATGTTCATATTTGTAAAAGAATAATGAAAATACGTATGAAATAAAAGACCAACACGAGTATACTCTTAACATTGTTCTGTATGATATCCAGTTGAAAATATTAACATTCATGTTAAAATAGAAATAAATATTGCAAAGCTATTTAGAACAAACAAAAATTGTGGCGCCATCTACTGTGGCATAGTCGCGCTGAGCAAAATGAAGTGACACTCTGTTAATGCAAAAGAAATGTATTTTCCCCACAACAAAATATTGCAGAATTTTATGCAAATAAAATAATATACCGATTTATTTCTAACATGCAGTTGTTATGGATATACATATATATAATATATGTATATTATTTGTATTATATAATATGTTCATGTATGTATATGTAAATATTACACACAAAAAATACAACATCAAACGTTATTTTTGTGTTTTTCTCTCTTATACATAATTTTTTTTTTTTTGCAAAATTTACATTGTTTTTTTTTTTTTATTAACAACTGGGTATTTTAGCATTATTTGCTTTAGATGCTGGTGAATTTTTACTCCCTTTATATTAACTCGTAATGTCTGCTTGTAAAAAAAATTTTGGAACGATTTTAACCCCTTGCCCGTGACCCATTCGATCTGAAATTTTGCAGGCAGGCTCGTGGTTATAACAGAAATGATCTAACAATTTTTTTTAGTGATGCCAAAACAATGGAAACTTTTAAAATTTTCTACCAGAGTTAATAAAAAAATGTACAAAGGGTTAGTTTTTATTATATTATTACCACAACGACCACAAAAACAACAAGTCCAGCTATGACAACAACACAACATTTAGAATAACAACAAGAACAATATAGAAACATCATATTTTACATTTTTTTTTAATTTTTCAGAGATTTCCCTGGACCTGTTCCACCGATTTAAATGCTTTTTGAAACAGAAATCTTCCCAGGAATTCGGTGAATCATTCTTACTAAAAATGATCACTGTCGCTGCACTATTGAGGGCGTGATCGTGACAAGAACAACATAGAAAATTATATTTTTTCAAGACTTTTTTTAGTTCTTCATTCAAATCTCGGGCCCTAATCGAGCGATTTGGACGATCTTAAATAGCAAACTTTTCAGGATGTTAGTGAATCATTTTTATGTCACCGAGCACCCTAGCTACCCGATTGATGCCGTCATCGTGATTTCCACAGACGGACAGACGGACATCGCTATTTCAACTCCGGTTATTATAAGGATCACAAATATATATATTTTATGGGGTCCAAAATTTTTTTTCTAATTATTACAAACGGAATGACAAACTTATATATACCCTCTGCACACTGGAGTGAAGGGTATAATTAGATAAAAATATGAAGTAAAATTGAATAATTATTTATGTATAGCTAAAAGAAAATATATTTTCTAAATTTTAATGAACTTTCATTAATTTAATTGAAGATGATTTTCATTTATCATGAAGATGATTTTCACTGTGTTATAGTAATAACAAAATGATTTTTACTGTGTTATATTAATAACAAAATCTACTTTCGGCTATACAATTTCAATGGACGGTTAACACGAATCTGTTAACAAATTAATGCATCACGTCCCGGAAGGAATAATAACTGAAAATAACTATTTTGTTATAACTATATAATTATATTTTATATTTTTATTTGATTTTATAATTTAAGCAGATATTGAAATTTTTTAACAAATTACGATTATTTTTTAATTTTTTTTACACATTTTTCAAATAATTTTATCATTTGTTTCTTTTTTTTTTTAACAAGGTTTGCCAACTTTTTCCATAGTGCAGGAATATTCAAACGTTTAAAGCCAAATGTAAGTAAAATCAACATGAAATATGAATCCTCACAATTTTATTATCCGCTCTCCCAAAAGTACCTTATAAAAGCGCTATGTAAATGTATAAATATGAAGTCCATAAGAAAGGTGATACAAATATGTTGACGTCATTTGCTGTTTGTTTAATATTTTCATAATGTAATTTGAAATACTTTTGCTGTAATGAAATGGTTGGTGCTTCCCCACTAGCATTATCTCTACAACACACAAAAGTAATATTTTACAGAAGTGTTGTAATAAATTGTATTTTAACCGTACACAACAGTCTTTGCGGTATTCTAAGTTGGCTAAGGCATTTTGATTTTAGCCTTCTGTTTGTAAACATAACTACCATTTTACTTAGAGTAACTTAAGCCATGTCCGTCCAATTGTGTAAACTTGGAATTTAAACCGCGATTCGCAATATAATGAGGCGCAGCAAAACCTTCGTAATAAGCAGAAAATTCCTATTTCAATTCAATAGTAATGGCCCCATTTGCATTGTATTACATCAAAAATTAATGGCTTTATTATAATGATATATTTAATATTAACTAGTTTTAACAACTATTTACCATTTTAGAAATTGTGAACAATACATACACAAGTAAAATAAGTCCCTGCTTGTTATCTATTAATTAACTAGTTCTTACATATAAATGTGCGGGTAAGTATTTTCCCTTAATGATAATAAGGGAAAACAACGTTACCCAAACTGCCTTCGCGACTTAAAAGTTGACCGTCGTGAAACACCAAAAGACCATTTTTGTTTCGCGTCTTGCTCGGGAAACAACTGCCGATTACTTGTTACTCTATGTTAAGTCAAAAATTGATATGGACTTGGACATCATGTGTTTTAAGATTAATGCTGATCAGAATCGCAGCATATCCTCATTCAGGTTGGTTGTTCGATGTGAGATATTTGATGAAATCGTTGACCCTGAAGTTTGGCGTATTGAGATTTAAGTTCGCAAGTACGTTAACAAGGAGAACCATAGGTCAAATCCAGCATTTCGCCCTTCTAATGTCCAAAATCAACTTAATCCACTGGGAAACTAATGCTTCGAAAGTCACGTAGAATGTGGTTTGCTTATCAAAATGTACGTGGACTTAATACAAAGCTTGCCAGCCTTTATAATAATAGTTTTGATTTGGATTACGATGTTTTCGTACTTATGGAATCCTGGCTTAGCGATAATATACTTGATAAGGAGATTATGTCGAGTAAATTTAAGATATTTCGACGTGATAGACTAATAAAGACTGGAAATGGGGTTCTTATAGCCGCAGATAGTAAGTTAATCTCAAGTTTGGTTGAATTTGATGATATTGATACTATTATTGAGATCATATGTGTGAAAGCTATTTTCCCGAGTAAAACTACTTTATCACTTGTTCCTATATTCTCCCATGCTCTTTGAATACACTACATAATGGTCATGTTAATACGATTTTCACAGTAAGTAATTGTCTGAAACATGGTTACTCACCTGTAATAAATGGTGATTGCAATTTAGCTAACGAATTATGGCATTATTCATCTGATTCCCTATCGTTTATTCCATCTATGACTTTTCCCTTTTACGATAAACTTCTAAACTGTGTTTTAAACTCGGGGAGATGAATGTTGGATCTAGTTTTTGTGGATAATGTTGAAAATTTTGTTGTGAATTGCATTGACCCAATATCCTTCCCTGCAAATCGATATCATTATAATCTTGGTATTTTTCTAGATGTTGGTTTGGCAGAGCCTACAAGGGGGCTGAATACTGTGATGTGTAAATCATTTTGCTTTTAAACGTACTGACTATTATAAATTTAATGATCTGAATAACTTTGTATTTAACAAATGATAATGGTGATGTTGACTCGGAGTTTCTTTTATAAAATTTAAATTTTAACATACCTTGTACTGAGTTGGTGAATTCAGAGAAGTTCTGAGCTAAAATCCGGTGATTTATTTAGCACTTGTTGTCAAAACACCTGTTTTAAAATACCTGATTGCACATATGTTTTATTTACAAAAAAATAAAATAATATAATCCAATCATATTTAAAAAGTAAATCACAAATTTTTACTCTCTGGGTACTTATTCATGGAGTGTGACCAAAATTTTCTAATTATAGAAATTACCAAAAAAAAAAAAAAAAATTCTATCAAATTTATGTACCTCAAGATTGGGAGAAACTTGTGGCAACGGACTTTATAACTGTAGAGCGCATCCAAAGATTTTTCAAAAATAGTGTACCGGCCATCCGAAAATGGCATTGGTTTCACTTTGAGAATTATGACCCTTGGAGTCTCTCGCACAAAGATGATACCGAGCCGTTCAGTTACTTCCACAATTTTTTTGTTCAAAAAACAGCGTCAAACCAATAAAATCGATAAATTCAAGAACTTCCTTATTTGCTATATACCACCAATTACCCATTAATGGTGCCGGAAAGCATCGAATGCCAAGCTGAGGATGAAGATGATGTCAGGAAATCTGATCATGACGACCAAAAAATGTACCAAAGAAACATAAAATGTTATTTAAAAAATTCAGTCTACGTGTTCTTCTTATTAGGAATTACTAATATTCTTTTGAGGAACAAGTTCATATTTTTAGAAATTAAAAAAAAGTTAAAGTACAAGAGGTATAAGTGCGACTTTCCTTACTTCAAAGGTAATTTTGGGTATTTGTATATATAAAAGATGTTATTTTTTTATCTTGTTAGATTAAAATATCGCACCTTAAATATAAAAGGGTCACAACACAAAATTTTCCAAAAATGAGGGTTTTCTATAAATTAATTCAAAGTACACATTTCTAACTACTGCAAAAATTTATTTCTCATAACTATCTTCTTTAACAGGAAAAATACCGTTATATCTGGGCCACAACCTGAGGTAATATCACTGGTCAAATGAAAAATTTCAGTCAGAGAGTCGTAACTGAAAATTATATTTTATTTCCACAAACACAATATAAATTAAAAAAAAAGTATAGCAAAATTTTCATCAAAAAGGAAATTTTTCATAACGAAACTACATTTCTTTAAATAATACAATCATTTTTACATACACAGTTTTTTGTCCTTCCTGAAAATTTTTAAATTTTGAGTTGTGACTGTTTTGTATTTAAGGTGCGATATATCTCAGGATCCCTTTTAATTAAAAAGTAACATACCAACGCACCTAACATTTTTTATTGCAATATAACTTTAACATATTTTTTCTCATTATTAAACATAAGTCATTTGAACCCTTGTTCATTAAGACCCCTTAATTGTAATGTGCTGAAAATAAAGCATGATATAATTGATTACCTCAATTAACTATTTTATGTTCTTTATGTCTAAATTTGTCTGTTACTTAATATCAGCTGACGATATACTCTGTAGCTGATTTACGACCTCACAATCCACCAGGTTCAGTACTCTGATGCGTACGCGGTCTCTACGTTAAGAGGACGTGTCCCCTCGGTGGAAGGGGCAGGTAATTAAAAGGAAACTAATGAACACTTTTGATATTTTATGCCAAAGCTCAATAGTAATTGCTGAATATTGTAGGATGTTCAAAATTGAAATATGTGTACTAAATTAATTAATAACATCAACACCCCCTGAATTTCAAATTGATGATCATATTATTGGGTGACCCTATGTAAGGTGACCATCCATAAACATAAACAGGATGTTATAGAATGGATATTATTCATTAAAGTTTTTTACCTAATTTTTTCTCCTTAAACTGATTTAAATTGGTATATTTTTTATAAAGTGTTGTAATACTAATGTAAAAGCTCATAACATGGAATTATAACTTTAAAAAATATATTTGATAAAGATGAATTTGAATAAAGAATGGGCATTACGCTAGGTTATATTTTCTATGACCACTTACAACGATCGTTAGATATTTTTACATATCGCCAATAAACACTTTAGTTCAGTTAAACCTGTTATGAAAAGAGTTGCTGATTTTTGTTGAAAGAATGAGTTCTGTTGGATGAAAATATTGAATTTAGTCTTAGATGAATCGTGTTATATGTTTTTTAAATTTAATAAAATGGTAAGCAAAATTAATTATATTTACTTTTGTAATTGAAGACTTTTTTGACATAACAATATATGTTTCTAAAACTAATTATAGAGAAAGTTAAAGAAACAAAAATAACTTTATGCTACAGAAAATTAAAAAAGCGTTATTAGAAACGAATATCTGGTTACTGCAGACAGTGTTTATTTAATTCTTAAAAAAAAACTTTTTTATGATACTTATTCTCAAAAAAACAAAGAACGATGTAATAGAGAAATCGATAAAGTTTGTGATAATTGTGAACAATATCGTAATAATTTCTTAACTTCATAAGCGATAATTTCCGAAAGCGATAATATTATTTATATTTTAGTAAGACTAAATTATAATTAAATTGATTGGAAATTTAAAAAAAATAAACAAATTTCATATATGTTCATTGCTAGCTTTGGTTTGCTTTTGCAGTGCTGTTCATCTATCGCAAAATAATTAAACAATAATACTGACGACTTTCTGCTTTATGAAGTAATCCTCAATAATATTATATATGGCATTTCAGTGTGATTTCAGACAATATTATTATACTAGTCAGCAGTGGCGTTTTAACCGCAAGGCACAAAAGACACGTGCCTAAGGACCCACAGCACTTGGGAGGGCTCACGGAAATCAAGAAAAAAAAATTATTTTTAACATTAAAAATTTTTCTTTTGTTTTTGACATGAAAAAATTTACGATTATTGAATTTTTGCTTTACTTTTCAAATAGTAGTTTTTTAATTGTATTCCTTTAAAATTTTAATAACATATGTTGGTGAACTTTCAATGAAATTGAAAAAAAAATAATGTTGTAAAAAATTGTTTTTGCAGTTGTAATAAGCAGCAGATAAATATTCGTAGAATTTAAGCGTTACTCTTTTTGTGGTTTTTACACTTTTTTGATTTTGTCTTCAGTTCCTTTTAAGAATTTAATGAAGGAACATAGGTTGCAAAATTATTATTAATTTTGAAAAACAATTTTTTTAAAAATATTTTTTTAAAAATTGTTTTTGCAGAATTTACTAAAGCAGGAAAAGTGTTAAATATTAATGGGTAAGTGTACCAATAGTCGGCAGTTTAAGACTTGTTTTTTTAAGCTACCGCCCTTCGCTGTGTGAATTTGCTATTGGATTGATGACGAGTTATTACAATTCATTACTTTGCATTATTTTAGATTAATTAAGTTAAATTTAAATAGTTATTTATTAAAATTGCTAAATTTACAAATTTTTTCAAAAAATAGCACATTTTCCTATAGTCGGCACCAATTTTCCACTTTTCGGCATGTTATGTTCCTATTGTCGGCATTTGGTGAAGAAAATAAAAAACGAGGAGTTCAAACTATTATTTATTTCAAATTACATTTTTACATGTTTCATGAGATCATGCGGGCACAGAAGATTATTCTTATTTAATAAAAAGTACCAAAATAAAAAAATAATGCTAAATAATATCTTTGTAAAGGTCAGTTCTTTGGAATTCATTTTTTGTACATGGGTCCTATCTTAAAGGTTAAAACTAAAATAAATTGCTCAAAAACTAGGTATCTTATACCTATTTAGACATTGGTGAAATATTATACCAATGTAAGTTCAATAAAAAATAATAGAAAAAAAATAATTTTAAAAATTTTGGTTAGAAACTTAAACATTGTGATCTTTGCATGCTTTGCATACGAAGTCTAATCCAACAACATCGTCGTATCGTCGATTTTTCAATTCAGTGCATTTAAGATGATACCACTGAGGGCAAGTATCACACCCAAAGTTTTTTAGATCGTCATCTTCAGCCTCGGTATCTAACTCTTCATCACAACCGCTACACACTTGCTTTTGCTTTCCTTTTTTAGGTTTCGCTGGCTTGTTTTCTTTTTCCCTTTTCCTTTTTTGGCACTCCAGTTTTCGCTCTTTAACGGCTTCAGTTTTAGCACTCTTCTCGTTTTCTCTCGTCTGTATATGCTCCCTCCATGCAAAAGCGGAAATGGCACTTGGGGCCTTGATTTTTGTTTTTGGTTGTGCGGACGGTGATGGCTTTGGAAATTACAGATGGATTTCGAAATATGGTGACATCGACGCTTCAGGGTTTTTAATTAGTGTTGTTAAACCTGAGAGATTGGGAAATAATATATACTTACTTTATGCAAGAGACAATTTAGATAGATTTGTTTGAAATACCTGTTGGGGAAGAGCTAATTGGACAAAATAAAACGTTTTTTATAGTGGCGCTACAAATTGAAGAACTAGGAGAAGGACAGTCGTCAGTCGATTGAAGGGTTGAGCATATTGAAGACTTAAGAGCGTTTTATTTTTCTTTGGTTGTTGAAGACGTTGGAGTTGTACAAACGGAATTGTTTTTATTAGATGAAGTTGGTGATTTTGTTTGACTTCTTTCCATTTCTAAAACTACTTCCTCATTAATAATATATGTACCTGACTGCATATTGCCTATAATTTCGATATTTTGAATATTCTCTCCATTTTGTAAGCACGGATCTCCTCAACAACTACATTTGAGTCAATTCCCCGTTCAAGTAAATTCGGACTAATGTGGTTTATAATCTCAATGGCTTTATCATAATCGGTCTCAACTAGCTTTGTCACGTTTCTATTAGGATCACTTGCCAAATCTTCTAAGTTATTTCGAACACATTTAGTGTAAACCGCATTGTCAGGGTTAAATGGGTAAAGACCACACTTTCGGAACCCGTTTTTAATGGTATCTTCCATATAAAGGTCGGAAAGAATCATATGCAGAAGGGGGCAAAAAGTCGATTTTGATAAAACTTTGTTGCCATTTTCTGGCTTTGTTTGCCATTCCCTTACTGTTTTTTTCCATTCCGATTTTAGGGGTTTAAAAACGCTTACATCGGCGGGTTGCATTATGTGTGTTATATTTGGGGGTAGCGCGTACAAAATTATTTTATTATCCTCGCAAAACCTGCTTAACTCCAACGTCATATGAGACTTGTGCCCATCCACAAAGAGTAGAATTGGCCGTTGAACATTGTGTTCGTTAAGCCAATTATGGACGCAATTTGCAACGTACTCATAAAATGTATCGCTTATCATCCATCCCGTCTCTGATTTTTCCAGAAACCATCAAACGGAAAGACAACCATTGGATCGACTGTCTTACCGCTTGCTGAAAAAACGAGCAGTACCGTCACCGTTTCCTTTTCATTGCCTTTTACAATTGAATAAACGTTACGATATCCGTTAGGTGCTAGCACTTTTCCAGTTTTAGGACACATACAAAAACTTGCTTCATCTCCATTAAAAATACGTGCTGGATCGTCCAAAATATCAAGGGCATTTTGCTCGCTTAAGAACTTTTTCAATTCGGCAAACCATTTTCTAATAATTTCTTCCGTTATTATTGCTCGCCCTTTACTTATCCCTTCAGCTTCTCTAAGGGATAACTTAGGATGGCTCTTCAAAAAACTGGAGAACCACTTTCTCCCTGGACGATCGTTCGCAAATGGTGTATCTCGTTTGTCTTTTTTGACAATGGCTTGAACTGTGTTCAGCAAATCATCAATTTTAAGGGGAAAACCACATTTTGCCAAGTCGTTGCACCACTTTTCCAAACGTTCCTCTTCTGCTCTTGTTTAAATTGTTGGTGGACCCATTTTTCTAGGACCTTCAATGACGCGACCATGTATTCTGTCCTGTATGGTGGAACGTGGTACACCATACTTTACACTGGCACCTAGTATGGATATCCCACTTTCCTTTATATCACTTAGTGCATCTTGTAGTGACTGCTGTGAATATTTATGAAAGGACCTTTTTCCTTTGGTGGTCATGTTTTTATTGGAAAAATATCTGAAAAATTCCAAAAAATTGTTGTTTCTAGAATTCTTATAATATTCAGGAAACCCTAGTCAAACAAAACTAGTATTAAAAACCATTGCCGACTTTAGGACAACAACTACCCTGTCCTCGGCAGGTCGTTAAGAACTCACTATGAACTATGCCGAATACTGGGTAAACTTATTTTAAACAAATTTTTTATATTTCCAGTAGCATGTAAAGTGATTAATGAACAATTTTCTCAAATTTGAGCTAAATTGGAAAAACCTTTTGGCACCCCAATGCCGACTACTGGAAAATTTAAAATTTTTTCGTTCCTATTGTCGGCATCGATTAAAATGGGAGAAAAACGTATATTTTTGTAATTTTTTCACTTTTGTAGCGTTAATTCAACAGTTTTCTACTTTTAGATGCCTTTTCTGATTACAAACTGCTTAATTTAACATAACTACTTACCTAACAAAGTTGGCTTCACCACTATTTTTTCACTAAAAAAACAAGCACTACCGCACCAGTTAAAAGACAGTCACCGAATAAAGACAAAACACTGCCAAAATTACCAATTTACGATAATTTTTTCTCTACATATGAGAGTTGAGAATATTTATGAAGCATATTGGTTCTCATTTTAATATATAATTACAGTTGTTCTTATTTATTTGAGTTCAAATAAAAAAAATGCCGACTATTGGTACATGCCGACCATAGGAGCACTTACCTATAATTAGTCAAGAAATATTAAAATAAATCCAAATAATATGTTATTAAAAATAAATGTGAGACTGTATTGTTATTATTTCACTAAGCTATTTGTACCTGTTTTACTTTTTCATTTTTCTACTGTGTTATTTTTTTTTTTAATATTTGCTGTTGAAGTTATTTTCGGGCCTTTTTCTGATCCCAATCTTTCAACGTCGTAACGATCATTAGACTTCACTGATTTGATGATATATGGTCCAAAATATTTATTTTTCAGCTTATCTTGAGTTGCAAATTGAGTGTGCCACGATGTCACCAACTTTATATTTTGTCGCCTCTTTACGAAGTAGAAGAATATTAGTGCACTAGAGATCCTAGGGAATGTCAACAGTTTGAGTGACGGTAAAAACCGATACCTTACAAACTTAATGTTTTGTCGACAACATATAAGTGGTATCAATATCAGAAGTAAGTGGCTAATGTATTCCCAATGAAAATGTTTACTGTTTGGCACGTGTCTTGTTTGGACATTCCCAGAAGAAAATTCAATTTGAGAATGGAGTATGCAGATATTGATAAGGAGTATTCATGGACGAATTGATTCCGCATTGGAGATTCAATTCAAAAAAGAACAGAAATATTGGGTAAAAATATGCCATCGACTTGTGTCAGTCATAAAAGTTGTTTTATCACGTGGATTAGCGTTTCGTGGACACGGCGAAATTCCGTTTCTCAGTACACATTGGGAAAAATACGGCAATCAAGGCAAGAGAAAACCATCGCATTTATCTGCAACTAATTGTGAAGAAATTATAGACGAAATTATAGAAATTATAACGATATAGTTAATGATGTTACTGAAGCCAAGTATATCTCGTTTTCTAACATTCATTTCTATTGAAAGTCGCAAAGGAGAAGACCTGGCTAAGACTATCTTTACTTACTTAAACAAGTTGAATATTGACATAAAATTTATAAGAGGCCAATCTTACGAGAATGCTTCAAATATGACCGGTTATTATAATGGTCTTCAAGCGCATATTAAGAAAATAAATAAGCTCACACACTACACACCGTGCGCATCACATTCACTTAATTTGGTTGGAGTACGTGCTGTGGAATGCCGCGTAGGAGCAATCTAATTTTTCGGATTCTTGCAAGTACTGTGTAACTTCTTCTCGGGGTCCACTCATCGGTGGGGAACTTCGCTTAGATATCTTACAGAAGATGCTGACACAAGGTGGTGTGCAAGAGCTGACACTACTAAGGCTTTCATACAAGGTTGTGATGGCATAGAGTAAGCGTTACAATCGTTAATCAATGAACAGAATCAAAAAACAGAAGCTGTTCACGAGGCTAGATGTCTCTTACAGGAATTAAAAAAAAGGAAAATGTTTTAATGTCAGCATGTTGGAGTGTCATTCTGGGTCGAAACAATGTTGTCAGTAAATCTGTGCAAAACAAAAAAATTTAATTACTTTCCGCATTCAACCTCTTAAAATCGCTCTTATATTATTTGAACACAGAGAGAGAAAAATTTGACAAATACGTTATAAGAGTTGAGGAGATTACTGCTACGCAATTGACTGATGAAAAGCAACGCAAAAGAAAAAGTAAAATGCAGTTTGATGAAGGTACTGCGGAAGATGTTGTAGTAAGAGGAAAAGAAAAATTTAAAATAGAAACATATTCTCCAGTTTTTGATATGGTTTGTGCAAAACTGAAGAGACGCCTTTGTGCAAAACTGAAGAGACGGCATATGGTGGAATATGTGAATTATTTGGTTTTCTTAACGAAATCTTATGAAGAGCTGAACATTTCTTGCGAGGAGATCAGAGTATATTATTCGAATGACATTGAAAATACATTCGCGGCTAAAATGGTACATTTTAAATATTTCATTTTACAGTTAGGGGCTATTGAAAATGAAAACATCGTGCCGCAGAGAAATCATACAAAATAATTTTTTAAATATATCACAGTCAACATTCCCCAACGTTATGACAGCAATAAAAATATATCGAAGCCTCATGATCACAAACGCTACAGGTGAACGCAGCTTTTCTAAATTAAAATTAATTAAGCACTGTCATCGTTCATCCATGATCCCAAAGCGATTGTGTTGTCTTTCTATAATGTATCGAACACGAAATTTTGAAAGACTTAAATTTTGTTGATGTTTTAAAAGATTTCATTATTAAAAAATAAGAAAAGTAAATATGTAAAATCAACATGCGAAATAAGGAAAAGTTATTTAATTTTAATTAAAAAAATACTACATATCAGTTATATAATATTTTGCCCTATCCGAAAAAGTATGATTCGAAAAATGAAAAATAAAATAAAATAAGTTTCAAACCTATACTTAGCAGTATTTTCTTTAATTTTTTATATACACACGCGGACAAAATTATTCACACAACACCTTATAACTATTACATCAAGCTATATCTTCCTATCAAATATATTTAGCAATTTAAGCTGTTCACAGCAATTATTTCTTTATTAATAAGGTACTTAAAAATAAAAAATTAATATTGTTATGTATTGTTGATCTGTATTGGAATAATTAGTCATTTATTGTTCGGTTTAAGATCATTTATATATTTTTCTAATGAAAGAAAGATAATAGTTTTTGTAATGTAAGAGAAATATTGGGAAAAAAAAAATTGAAGACAGCGCTAGATGGAGTAGCTACTTTCCAACAAAGCGACTTGTTCATCTTCAGCATCCTTCTGCCTATTACTTCAACTCATGCTTAATCAACTATTTAACTCAACATTTGAAAGAAAAGAACATGAGAAATGTTTTTCTTTTTATATACGAGAGTTTGTACAAACAAGCTGAGCTTTTCCAATTTTTAGCTTTCTCTACATTAACATAGCCAGATCAATTACAAGTCTTGTAATGTGAACAGCTCTTTGTTTTTGCCATTGTCCTCTAGATGGAACTGTAATGGCATGTGAAATCTTAACAGATTACACAAATGCATTGTACCTCATGTGTTGTATGTTATTGTTATGTATTGTTGATCTGTATTGGAATAATTAGTCATTTATTGTTCGGTTTAAGATCATTTATATATTTTTCTAATGAAAGAAAGATAATAATTTTTGTAATGTAAGAGAAATATTAGAAAAAAATTGAAGACAGCGCTAGATGGAGTAGCTACTTTCGAACAAAGCGACTTGTTCATCGTCAGTATCCTTCTGCCTATTACTTCAACTCATGCTTAATCAACTATTTAACTCAAGATTTGAAAGAAAAGAACATGAGAAATGTTTTTCTTTTTTATATACGAGAGTTTGTATGAACAAGCTGAGCTTTTCTAATTTTTAGCTTTCTCTACATTAACATAGCCAGATCAATTACAAGTCTTGCAATATGAACAGCTCTTTGTTTTTGCCATTGTCCTCTAGATGGAACTGTAAAAAATTAATAATCATATCTGTTGGCTTTGCAGAATAAGAAATGCAAATTGTCCATTACATCTATTATAATGAGGACAAAATTATTCACACAATGTAATATTTAGTGTTGCAAAATACAAAATTCTTCACACAATGTAATATTTAGTATTGTAAAATTCAAACTTTTAAATAATATGGCAGCACAATTTTGTTAGCAAAAGAACAGTTATAAATTGGCGTCTTTTAAATTTATCTGTTCAGCTTTTATATCATTATATTTTTTGTGAAAATTTCAAAAGCCGTTAAAATGGGTCGTAAACAAAAAGAAACCACGGAGGAGTAAAGAAAAATAATATTGGAGCTGTATGAACAGAATAAGTCATGTGCACAAATTGGAGAAATTGTTAAGAGAAGCCGATTTACCGTGCAAAGTATCATTAAAGATTTAAACAGATCTTCAAAGTCGTCCGCATACTGGTAGACCTCTAAAGCTTACTCCAAAGGAAGAAAGAACAGTCGTAAGAAAAATTAAGAAAAACCCAAAAATTACTTCAGAATTTTTAGAAGAAGTTGGAAAAGAAATTCACCCCAAAACTGTTCGCAGAACACTGCATCGTGCTGGTTACAACTGTAGAGTAGCACGAAAAAGCCCCTTATAAGCAAAGTGAATCAAAGAAAGAGAACCGAATTTGCAAAAATATATGTAAATAAACCTGTGGACTTCTGGAGTACTGTGTTATTCATAGATGAAAGCAAGTTCAATATTTTCCAATCTGATGGAAGGATACATATATGGAGAAAGCCGAATTGTGAACTGGAAAAAAACAACACAGTCAGTAAAGTTAAACATGGTGGTGGGGGGTCATGGTGTGGGGCAGCAGCAAGTGTTGGTAGGTTGGGTTCATTGATGAAACGATGGATAAGTTGGTTTATCTCAATATTTTGAAGAAAAACGTACTTAACAGCGTTCAAAAACTTGGTCTTGGAGATAATTTTTATTTCCAGAAAGACAATGACCCCAAGCACACTGCCCATGACGTCCGTATGTGGATCATTCACCATGTGCCGCATATTCTTCCGACCCCACGGACATGAATCCTATTGAGCATCTGTGGGATGAACTGGGCAGAAGACTTCAAAAACACAACATTTCCAGCAAGGTGCAGCTCAAAGAAATTCTCCAACAGGAATGGGAAAAAATTGGATGCCAAGTAACAAAAAAGTTAGTTTACTCAATGCCAAATAGGTTAAAAGAAGTTTTAAAAAGAAAAGGCTTGGTAACAAGATATTAATTTTAACTTTAATCGTAATGCGTGAATAATTTAGTCCTCATGAAAATGGATGTTATATTTAATTTTTGTTAATTACTTTATAAAGAGGTTATTTGTGTTTAATTTTTTAATATTTTTAGTAACTTTATAAATAAATCAATATTTAATATAACCAAATTATGTCGTTTTAATTATTTCTTTAAGTGATATAGTTTGAAATTCATAAAGAAAAGGCATGTGTGAATAATTATGTCCACGTCGGTATGTATATAGGTGGCCCATGAGATCCACTGCCTAAGGGCCTATGGCTGGCTTAAGACGGCACTGCTAGTCAATTGCAATGCGCCTCAGACGCTTGTTAAAAAAATTATGAAATCTATTTCCAATACTTTTGCGCTACGCCGCTTAGATTTCGAAATATAAGTGATTTTATATTCCCAACTACAGATTTACGATTTTCAATCTGAACGCCCTTAAAATAATTAATTGAGATTTAAGTAAATTATGTTACCCACAGAAAAATTTCGTTATTGAATCTGGCAACCCTATAGATGGTTTTTAAAGAAGTGACAAAAATGTCAACCATATTGCTCTACAGCATTTAGTTTTCGATGTAAGTTCTCATTCAAAATTAACACAAAGACGTACTAATGTTAATTAATAAAACGTATACGTACAGCGTTACAGAATCAGGAGATCAGTAAGTCATGATAATATGTGAATTATTTTCGCTGGATGGACAATAGCGATTATACGAATCATTCTGTCAGAGAATTTCGATAAAGAAAACGATACGAAAAATAAAATTTCTATAAAATGTATAATATTCTTACTATACGTGATTATTTTGCAGATATTATTATTTATATCTTCGATATCTTCTTAGAATCGTTTGATTTATTGGAATATTACTTTGTACTGCAATATGAAAATTATTTAATCTGTTATTGATAAACTTCCCAACTCTTTTTTTAAATCGTTTTTTTTTTTTTTTTTTTGATAAACTTCCCCAACTCTTTTTTTAAATCGTTTATTTTTTTGCAAAGTTTGAGAGCTTATTTCTCAAAATTCTGATTTATTATAAGCATACTTTTGAAAATACATAATATACGACCAATAAATCTATTAGTATTTTATAATATATATTTTGCGCAGTGCTGGTTTGATTATGTTTTTAGAGCACAAATTCAAATTTAATTCATGAATATTTTAGTTGCGATTTGGCCATTTTTGAACATAGAAGTATTTCCCGACATTCGAAATTAATGCATACGGTATTGCAAAGTCGTCATCGACATACCTACATTTTCTTAGTTATCCATCTTTATTTAATTTATGAAATATTACTTAAATTTACAATTTCTAGAAACAGTTTTTTATTCCGTACGTTAGGTATTTATTTGTGTATATGTTTTACACCTTTCTTTAGAAATTTTATGTGTTAAAAAGAAACATTTTGAATACTTTTGATTTGTGTGGACAATAAAAAGTCAGGATATTATAAAAATGTTCACGTAATTTTTAAATTACGTACTTTGTTGAATCGTGCTTATGATGAAAGTTGCGAAAACGCATTCACATTTATTTATTAACTGTTCATCGTAAAACATGTTGATAATTTTAAAATTGGTCTGACAAAATCATTAAATAACAAGACACAGTTTTCAATTTGGCTGTGCCCAGTCTTTAATGTTCTCCAATTGTGTCGGAAGTGTTATGTAGAATAATATAAATTTATTAACCCATTTATGTATGAACAGACAAAATTAGAATTATAAATATAATTATACAAAACACAATATATGTACGTAGATACCAGCAGTTGATGAGGTCAGAGCTGAATGGTGGAAAAGTGGAATGGTGTCTCTGCTTGTGTTTTCAACATTCGTCTTTGAATGTAATGGACTTATTGAATTGGACCCTCCAATATTTAGCACATAATGTCAGCTAAAACAAAATTGCTTTGATAATGTCTCTTTTACAGTGACACCATCAGCTGACTTGTACATACATAGATAATTACTTCTGATTTTTTTAAGGTATATTTTCTTTTAAAGTTTTTATTAGTTTATTCAACATAAACTTCTTTAATTGAACATAAATTTTGCAGTCACAAAAGTAAGGAACTTAATTTGTCAAATTTCCAAAACAGATATCTTACGGAAAACATACGAATAAAGTCATTTTACACCAATATAAAGCATAACTTTGCTTTTGAATATTTTTATTTACTTAGCATATTTATTTTTCACTATTATTAATGGATATATACATTTTTATAAGCCACTTAAATAACAAATTTCTTATTATTATCTAACTAGACAGTAAATCGGATATGAAATTGTCAGAAATTTTAAATATGTAGTTTGCTTAAAAAGTTTAATAGAAATTCGACGCTTAAAATCCTCCGAAATACAAAAAAAAACTTTTCTTATCTTCTTATCTTATCCTAAATGATTAACAGCCGCATTCATAAGTTTATATTAAGCGATACACACAACGGGTTCACAACCAAAAAGTGTTATAAGACTATTCATAATATTTGTTATTTTTTGAATAAAATTTTAACATCCCTGATTTAGTTAAAATCAGCTCTGATTTTTGAGATATGTATTCCTCGTGTTTTTATTTTAAATCACCTCTGATTTTGACATTACTAACTTAATTTAAGCATAAACAAGTAAAAATGTTATAGTCGATCCAGACCGACTATAAACATTAATCAAATTTGAGTAGCAGTGTTATTAATTTTTTTGCCTGTTAACAAGAAAATTTATATGCAGAAAAGGTCTACAAATTTTAGTTTTTTTGATAGATTTAAGTGAAGATCGGGAAGCAGCTTTATATGGGGGCTATGACTAAGAATTTTCCTATATGGTTTATTTTTGAACTACTGATCCACTGACCTACCCACACGAAGATACTGTGATTCATACCGCCAGAGCTGTAAAACAATGGACTTTTGACGAACGGGTTTTGCTACGAATTTTCGAAACAAACGAGTTTTGATACATTTCATATGGGATTGAGATAGTTTTGTAGCACACTATAGCCCACCAGTAAAATTAATTATTCAACTGCACTATAATTTAAAAATTATATTAATATATTAAAATTATGAAAACTGATGGAAAATGAATTAAACGCTTATTTTAAAAAGTTTAAGACACAATTATGAATTTTAAATAGATAATGAAAAACCTTCTTCTTATTTTGGAACTACTGATCCACTGATCCACTGATTCATACCGCCAGAGCTGTAAAACAATGGATTTGTGATAAAATTCAAAAATTATGAATTGGCTGCCACATTACAAAGATCTAAATATTATTGCAAACGTCTTAGAGTCACCTTACCGGTATACTACTATATAATTTTCAGACCTGAGTATTAAAACTATTGTATTTATTGCAATATCATCAATATAAAAATTCTTTTCAACAAAGTCTACTTAAAAATACGTGTCCTAACTTTTTGTATGGTAATTTTTTGAAAAAGGACATAGCACGATTGTGTGGGCTAGTTTATAAGCTGAAAAATAATGCTGATGAAATAGGAACACATTATGTTGCTTCATTGCGTTTTTATAAATTGTTAATACAACTAAATAACAGGAATATAATAAGAAAAGAGAAATAATATATTTCTATTCATATTAAGCTACTTCGGTGCATTTTTGTACTTAAATAATAACAAAATAATTGTTTGAGATGTGAGAAAATAATATAAATTCATAACTTCTTCCCAACGAAGACCAAATTTATTTTATATCCTCATTATTTAAAATGATGACATTTAAAACAGTCTTTGTTTTTTGCATGACAAAGGCTGATCGACATTTTTGGTATCGTTTTCTTGTGCGACTTCCACAATTATTACGACATACTCTTGGCGGATCGTAACAAAATGCAGGCCAAAACATCATATGGTCGGAATTTGGTCATGTATAAATTTTCTGGCCGTTGAAATCTTTCACCTTGTTCAGAGGCTTCAAAATATACCACCAACGCAGTGCCTAGCCCCATTTTGAACGTTAAAAAAGATTTTTTTTCGGCCAATTTTGCATCCGTTCTGTATTCCATGTATGAATTATAAATAGCGTTGTAATGTTCAGTCACAGCAGATGTTTCAACAAGGCTATTGCGCTTGAAGTTCGCCCCTATTCATGTCTTTGCCTAAAGGAAAGTCATTTCTTTTTTGCCCGTTACCATGAATCCCATATTGTACAATGTTTTCAACATGGTGCAATGTTTCCTGATGACGTATAGTTATAAGGGCGGGTCGATTTAAAAATCGTCCAAGTGACAAGGAAAATCGTATTCTAGATCAAAATAAGAAACTTTGGCCGAGGAACCATACCTCTAAAACGAATTCTGATATCCCGACTTTTGACCTGTCTGTCTGTCTGTCTGTCTCACTTTGACCCATGAAGAGTGCCTCAATCGAGTCCAAATGTATGATCAACCCGCACTGGCTTTGGAGGGCCGACCCACCCATGCCAGTGGCGCACCCCCTGGAACCCCCTGGGTGCTTCCCCATACAAACATTTCAAAAAATCAACATTTTTGGCACTTTACATGAAGAAATCAGCGAAATGGGTATGTTTTTTTTAGTTTATTTTTCTCTTTAGACATTTATTTAGTCAGAATATATCGCACCTGTACCTCTAAAGTGAGTCAACTCAAAATTTTTCACTTTTTGCAAGAAAACGATACACAGTGGTCTTATCTATCCACTGTAAAAATCTTACATCGATTTTTCTAGTCTTTTCTAGTAAAAAAAAATACAGTTTAACACTCTTTATGTTATAAGAGTAGCTTCTTTAGAATCCACTAAAAAGAGTTATTTTGAGTTGGACCCAAAAAACTTGTTATTTTTGATGATCACTGAAAAAATCGCAAAACAACAACTTTGATACATATGTATTATTCGCAAGTCTTACAAAGAAACAACTGTTTTTCTATTTTATAGTAAATATTAAAAAAAAACATTTTTGGCTCTACTGAAAATTTGTAAATTTTGAGTTGACTCACTTTAGAGGTACAGGTGCGATATATAAATGAAAAAATTAATTTAACTTAGTAATAGAAAAGAAACTAAAAAAAATTATTGTATGAAGTCTTTTTTGCTTTCAAGTCTGGGCAATTTCGCACGGTTCTCTAATATCGTCGCCATAACAGCCGTTACATTTTCCAGTATAACTCGTTTGGAAACGCTAGCTAGCAATTGAATGTGTCGTTCCGTTCCTTGTATGTGTGATGGAATTTTTGGATCATTAAACGGTGGATCATCTTATTTTAAATATTCTTTCAATGTATCGTATGGAATGCTTCGCGTGAATGGTGGTTCAAATACGTTATTTATATCATTCAAATTGATCATTTCCGTGTAACTTGTGCAATTAAAGTTTATATCTTGTTTTTTATAAACTCTAAGTTCCGTTGGGCCGTAAACATCATCAAAGTCGCACTTTTCTTTGCTATCATCCAACAACATTGATAACAAGATATTTTCCGAATGCGCATAATATGAATTATCTGTAATAACTTGATTGACAATTCTGCGTAAACGAGGTTCTAGTAATCGTGACCAACTAATGAACTTGAAAATAATGCACTACCGTACACGACAGAGCTGTGATACTTGATATTGAAGTACATTGGCATATAACATTTATAATTTCAACCAGAATTCTTAAATTCTCATCTAGATTTTCTGTTGTCACATATAATCGTAATAATCTGGTGGCCTTGGTGAGCCACCGAGAGTGTACAATTTTCCATGGTTTGATGTTAGCCAGATCCACCGAAATCACGCCGCTAGAAATTGCAGGGGCCATGTCATATAAGTACTTCGAATCGACGGAAAATTAAATTTTTTCTGGAGCAGGGGGCATATTTATCAGCTCAATTTTCTGAAAGCCGTCCACCACTTGAAAATATATAATAATAAAATAATTAAAAACGGTTCACAATTATAATAAATGAGTGATAGCAATAACTTACCGGAAAAGTTTCAGTTTTCCGGTTGCCGATCTTGGTCCAGTGCTGGTTGATTTATCCAAAGCTTCAAACAAATGCCGAAACGGAAGTTCGTTGAAGTGTAGAAGGCAACAATGGTCTTTTTTTAACAGCAATTCGAATCGTTGTGTAATTCCACCGTGTGGGCCAGTGTTTGTTGGCTCACCGTCAGAGCATATGCCAATTAATTCATCCCGTGATATGTTTTTATCGTTGAAAAAATCATTTAATTTTGTTGTTTTCTATCAGCGGTTTTATGTTCCAGTCTTACGTAACCAATCAATTCAGAATTCGGTTCTCTCAAAATAACAAGATGAGGTACTTTTACCATCCTAGTATGATACTTCTCATCAATTTTATCTCTCGTTAACGTGCATTTCTCTTTTTCTCTGCACACTTCCAATTTATCCATGATAAGGGGTTTGCCATGGTTACCTTTCATTTTAAAATCTTGGAAAAGAGCGGTTCCCAGTGCTGATGCTACTCTATCAGGCACACCAAATCTGTCACATATCAAGGCAAAGTTAAAACAATCCTATCTTTCTTTATCTTCTGTGTATTTAGATCACTCCGTGACTATGCGTGACTCTGTGTGACTACTCCAAAATTAATCTGTAGTCACAACAAGACTATGGGCCAAGTTTCAGATCAATTGCATGAGTTGGAATGGGGTTGGCCCATGGCAGACAGACAGACAGGCAGACAGACAGGTCAAAAGTCGGGACATCAGAATTCGGTTTAAAGGTATGATTCCTTGGGCAAAGTTTCTTATTTTGATCCCTAGAATATGATTTTCCTTGTCACTTTAGCGATTTTTTGCCTCACTACAAATCGACTCGAAGACTGCAAAAAACCAAGTGTATTTTGGTGCGTAACAGATTTACAAGAATTTCAGACAATCTAAACATATGAGTAGCTGAGATGCAAATCTCGTTCGTTACACATTAATCAAATTTTGGAAAAAAGGTAAAAATTTGTTGCGGCTAATTAAATTAACCAAATTTGTTCAATTCTGTTAATTCTTCAATGTTATGACATTCTTGATTAAATCTCAACAGATGAAAAATCTAAACTCACTGAAATATAGAAAAATAATGTATTAAAATTTGTGACGAACGAGTTTTGCTACGAATTTTCGAAACAAAGAGTTTTGATACATTCCATATGGCATTGTGATAGTTTCGTAGCACACTATAGCCCACCAGTAAAATTAATCATTCAACTGCGCTATAATTTAAAAATTATATTAATTTATTAAAATAATGAAAACTGATGGAGAATGAATTAAAAGCTTTTTTTAAAAAGTTTAAGAAACAAATATGAATTTTAAATAGATAATAAAAAAACTTCATCTTCAATGTACTCCTCATTGTTTTCTTCCATTTCATCATCAACATTGGGTATTGTCCAAGACCGAAACATAAAATTGTAAATCTCTATTTTCTTTCCTCGTTTAGAGAATGGTTTAGGGTTGCAAGAATTGGTTCTGTAATTAATCTCTCCGTGCAGAGTCATCCTTCGTTTCGCTATTTTTTCTATAACCATCCGCTTTGAAGGTTTAAATTGGAAATGTAGGTGATTTCGTGCTTTTAGCACATAAGCTACAGCAGTTTTCCAGTCATATATAGGAACTTCGCTCCCGATTATCCGTGATGTACAGAGTTCGTTAAACAAATCCCAGTATTCGCTTGGCCTTATTATCGCATCTTTTTTTTAATTTTTTTCAATCCTCCTGAACACCCTATCGGGAGGAATGAATGAATGCCCAACTGCAGGATAAGTTATTGTAATTTTTTTTGCAACATCGTAATTCAGACAAAAACTTGCACAGCATTCCAACAACAGTTATATTATTATTTTGGCATGGGCAGCCATCAGAGAACAGTTGTATCTCCTGAATATCTGACAAGAAATTTTTTAAGTGGTAGTATAAAGTGGAAGGCATTTTTTTTATTTGTGATTTAAAACGAAAACTTTGCGAACAAGCATCTGTCGCTGGAGACTTGAAGCTAATGTTAAAGTCGCAATTGAAAATTAAAAGGCAATAGGAATACTTAACTTGCAAATCAAGAGGAGGTGACCGGTTATACTCTTTCCATTAATGTTTGACAGTGCAATCGCTTGGCAAATACGTCTGTAGGATTTTTCCCGAGTATAACGGGAATCTGCAAAGTGCAAGGATTTTATACACTCCAGCTCACTGGTTAGACGCACCTGTATTTCACGAGTTCAGTGTGGTCTAACTAGATTAATTCGTTATTATATTTATCCCCCTATATTTTCCAATCAGAATTCGAACATTTTCGAAAAAAATTTGTATCGCATTTTCGATTTAGTTGACGCATAACGGAACTTTCAGAGTTTAATCAAATGTCAAACAAATTGCATGTGCTATTAGTTTCTCAATGGAATAGACGTATTAAGGGTTATAGTGAAGAGTGAAACAGTTTTTATCTTGTTTGAAGTCAAAGTGGTGGATAACTAATTTTTTAGTGTAAAAAACGGGTAAAAGTGGGTAAAGTGAAAATGTTTTCCGCTTGTGAAATGAAATGAAACAAATGTGAAAAGATTGAATTCTACCATTCAGAAGGCTTGTCTGATAGAAAATTTTCTGAAAAGTTAAGCCGCAGCTCCAGAACGGTGGATTGGTATTTGAAAGATCCAAAATATGGAAATAAATACAAAGGAAGAAAAGAGGCCTTAAGTGCCCGAGAAAAGCGCAAAGTTCTAAGACTTGCTTCCAATTCTACCCATTCGACCGCAAAAATTAGACAACTGGCCGGTGTAGAGGCAAGCCTTTCAACTGTCAAACGGACAATTTCCATTGCAATACACCTGAAATACTCAAAAATGAAGAGCAAACCGCCGCTTGATGATGTACGCAAGCAGAGATGCCTCCACTTCGTAAGAAATTACATGGCTTGGACTGTTCAAAGTGAGACATGTGTTTATGATTGGCGAACGGGTGTCTTTTCTGATGAAAAGTGTTTTAATTTAGATGTGCCCGATGGTTTCCAGTACAACTTCCATGTGGAAATTATCCTCAGCCGTAATCATAGTCGCAAGAATGGTGTCATGGTATGGGGTGCGATTACCTTTTATGGCACAGTCGACCAAATTTTTGTTGACCAAACCATGAATGGAATTCGCTACGAATCGTTGTTGGATTCCGTTTTTCCGAAAATTTAAGACTTTTTGGACCGTTGCCACGGATTTTCCAGCTGTACAATGCCCCCATTCACAACTCTAGGGTCGCAAAGTCCTTCATATCTAACTAAAACGTCGATTTAATGTCTTGGCCGCCGTATTCTCCAGACCTAAACATTATCGAAAATGTTCGGAGTTGGATGTCGCGTAAAGTGGTTGAAGGGAGAAGGCAATTCCAAGTCAAGGTGTCCTTAATTGCTGCAATAAAGACAGTGATTTATGCCTAAAAAATATAAAAGGCACTGAACTAATTATATTTTGAAATTATACAGCTTGCAAAATTATTCTAAATCATGAATCTTACGTGCCAATCTGATTTAGCAACTTCCCTTTCCAGCTGTTTTTTATTAACTTTTCTTTTTTTTTTTTTTTTTTTTTGCTCTAATAGGTGTTTCACTATTGTTATCCATTTCTTAACACAAAACGAAGAAAAATTATTTTACTTAAACGTTTAAAACTTAAAGTTTTTATTACAAAAAATATATTTGGAGGTTGATATTGATATAGCAAATATTCTCTAAAAATATAAATATTGAAAATTTAAGACATAGCTAATAAAATATTGACCTCGGATATTTTGATTAAAATAATAAAAACATGCAGATTCCAGCCCTCGAAATTCGAGCGCAAATTCTAGGAAATTTTATTTTTTCACTAAATAGAGACCCTAAAAGTATGCTAATCAATTATAGCCAATTCACAAATCAACACAAAAAGCAAACTCATTTTTATTACAAACACATCAACAAATTTAATAGACACACACATAGCATTGCATAATTTTATGTACACACAGAAAATAAATTTTCCAATCGAAGTGTTCAAAACTTTAATAACAGTATTTTCAATTGTAGTAACAGAAATTTAAGAGGAGCTTCATATTTTCTATTGTGATAAAATATTTACTGTTACAACCACAGAATTTTATTCGTTATTAAATCGAAATTCGGGTACTAGTTTCATCACAATTCGGTTGGCTCTAAATTCGGTAACCACAATGAATCTATTTTCTGTGTGTATAATTTGTATAATTGTATAATTTTATGTTGTAGTAATAGCAACTTTAAATGGAATTTACTTAAAATAAAGGAAAAAATTTAGAAATCTGTAAAACTGCAAATCGGCTAAAATGAAATTCCTTTCAAACCATATACGTTTGGTCAAAATCGGGATAAAACGGTAGAACAAAACATCAGTCACAAGAAATCGTTGTTACTTTAGATAAAGTAAAGTAACAATGAGTATAGTATGAGTATAGTATAAAACTAATAAAAATAATGTTTTGGAAACTCGCACTTCAAACAGTGAACCAGCGACCTTTGCTACGAAACATGTAATGAGATAGTTTTGAAAATAACTGGTATATGAAACATACCAGTTTTGATACTAACTGTAATTTTTGATCACAAAATACATGGAAACGGACATGCATTGATACAATCAGTATATTTCTTCTTATAAACCGCTAAAAGAACTGTCAGTATCAATTGACATCTCGTTTTTTTATTTTTGTAACGAACGAGTTTTGCATCTCAGCTGCTCATATACATATATAAATAATCAACAAGTCGAAATTGTTGAACGAGCAAAAAATCTGCGTTTTATCTCTAATAAAACATTGACTTGGTCAGACCATGTTGCAGCTGCCTGTGTTAAAACCTATTCGATGTTACGAACACTTTGGCATACCCAATATTGTACCCCAATTCATATACGCTTGCTACTTGTAAAGACATACTTAATGCCAAAATTACTATATGCATGTGAAATATTTGCAAGTTGCAATACAAAAAGTAAGTCCAGGTTAAATATAACGTTTAACAGTATCTTTACGGGCTCAGAAGGTTCGATATTTACGGGATCAGAAGGTTCGATCACATTTCACCTTACTCAAAGCAAATTTACGGTGTCAATTTGTATGACTTAATAAAAATAAGATGTCTTATTTTTTGACATAAAATAATTAGTAACCAGAAATCAGAATATCTTTATAACCGATTGCGTTTTAGTAGGCTTCGGAGAAATAACAATTTAATTCAATTTCGGCACCATACTTTGGTATCTGAATGGCAGTTTTTAATACATGCAGCACATCTTTGGAATGGTTTACATTCTACAATTAAAGGAATCAGAATTTTTCAAAAAAAAAAAAAATAAAAAAATTGTACACCAGTACAACAATACATTTAGAAATTTTTCTTTTTTTTAAACTCTCTTTTAACTCATACTCTCTGCCTGTCTGTCTGTCTGTCGTGGGTCAACCCCATTCCCCCTTATCCAATTGATCTGAAACTTGACCCATAGTCTTGTTGTGGCTACAGATTAATTTTGGGGTAGTCACGCACAGTCACGCATAGTCACGCATAGTCACGCACAGTCACGGAGTGATCTAAATGTCATTTCCTCTCATTCGATAGTCACGCACAGTCACGCATGATCACGCACAGTCACGGAGAGATTTAAAACGGATTTCCCATCATCCAATCAATCTGAAACTTGGTCGCTGTATTTGCTGCAAAGAAAGATTAACTTCGACATAGTCACACACATTCACGCACAGTCACGGAGATATGCATAAGGAAAGAAAGAGTTTTAATAAAAACTTTGTTTTCATGGGTTAGATTATTTAATATTTAATATTGTCACAGTAATTTTAAGTTATATTGTAAATCAAACTCAAACTAACATTTTTAAACCTCCCAGGAAAAATTTCGTAATAGCAGCTCATTGATTTTTGCATTACCAATAATGACCTACCACTGCCAACTGCATTACTTCTAAAGTGAAAATAAGGCGTTACTTATAATGTGTTACACAGCTACTTATATTTCATGCCAGCGCCTTGCATACTGCATTACTTTCAAAGTGCAAATAATGAGTTCGTAGGCAACTAGTTACCTCCAATGACATCCCCGTGTCAAAATAATGAGCAGCTTATCAGGCAAACTTCAACCAGTTTCATCTCATTCTAAAACCCATTATTTGGTAATGTTTGTTTTTCCTGGGCTGTTCTGTTTTGAAGATTTCATGTCTTGTTGAAGAGGATACTAAATTTAAATAAATAAATAAATAAGAAAACTCACAATCGTCGAATACCGGGAAAAACCAGAAAAAAAATTATTTGTTTATATATTCAGCATTTTAAACCAGATCTCACAATCGGTATAGCTATATTTGTAAACACTGGGGTAATAGCCATTACTAAGGACGTACTTTTACGAGCATTTTATTTAATCCTCTATTAAGCAACCAAAAGCTTTTAGCTAATATTTTATAGATTTGTATTACAGTTCCTTATTTAAGCGACCTTCAAAAAACTGTTTTCCTATTACAAAATATTGAAAATAAAAAAAAAAATAAAAAATGTTTTTCATCTGTTTCCTTCTTGAAACTAAGGTTACAGCCCATAAAGATGCAAAATTTCTATCTGCCTGATTTTTGGTTTTGTAGACATATTATTTATGTAGAAGTTTTAAAATTGGCCGGCAGTTTATACATAAAATATTTTGTAATGAAATTTTTTCATTTACACATAAAAATTCCCCACAGAACTTCGTAACTCTCTATCGAAATATGCTTTTATTAATGTTTTTGTTTCGAAAAGCAAACCTGTAATAAAAATTATAAGACCAATCAAGACACAAACGTAATATGTCAAAAAAAAAAATACTCAACTTTATGATTGTTTTTCTTTTCTTTGCTTCTTCCGGTTTTATGAAGTTAAGTGTTTTTTTTTATTGCTAGAATTTTATTATAGGTTTCCATACGAACAAGCTCAAAAGCGGACCATCAAATTATTATTATAAATTTCAATGAGTAGGTTTAGGTTTAAGTTTTTTTCACAGATGCTCTGCTAATTCGATAAGATTATGCAGAATTCTTCTTTAACATATTTCGAGCTTATCGTTGATATTTCCAAACTAATTTTGTTCTTAATTTGAAAGCGGTAACGAGAATTAGTGCTTCTTTTCTGCTTCTTCTACTGCTCTCCTAAAATTTCTGCTTAAAAGAGGCAATGACGTAATTATACTGTAATGCAGGGATTTCCAAAAATTTTTTGGTTGTGTGGTAGTGAGTACCAGAGAGTAAAAAAATTGAGAGAATGCATTCATTTACAGCCGAAATAAGATGTTAGTAATATAAGGTACAAAATTAAAAATTTTTTGTGTTGATAAAAAATTTGTAGCAATTCTTTACCAATTCAATGTCGCTGATTTTAAAACTGGACTTTTTTTTTATTACAAGTTCACACAGATCATTTATGTCAGTGCTTTCGTCTAAACAAATTGAAAAAAATTCGCAATCAATTACTTTTTCCCTAACTGCAGATTCTACACATGTTCCTAATTGAACAGTACGACGGCCTACAGTTTGACTGGACAGGGGAAGAGACTCTATAAATTTAGTATTAAAATTAAGCCTTTCCCAAATTTTTTTCAGCAATTGCTTGATAAAAACACCATCCCACAATGGTCTTCCTTTCTTAACAATTTCCAATATTACTAAATTTGAAATCTCCTTTTTCAATTTGGGAACTGATTTTGGTTCATAAATTTCATCTTCTAATAACCATTTTTTTCAATTTTTCTTAAAAAATTGTTTTATTTTTATAAAACAGGTCTTCTCTTTCCTTATCATTTAAATTATTTATAATATTATGAAAACGATCGCAATGCCGTTTAATAACATATTCCGTTCCTTCCTTAAAAGCGTTTTTGACCGCACAATATTTTTTAAGTGCCACCATAAAGTTTTTTCTGTTAACCTGAAACAAAAATATGTATTAGTAGTGGTATTCAATGTCAAAACCGCACGATGTTTTTTGAGTGTAAGCTGAAACAAAATAATATAGCATCCGCTAGACATGTACACTTGTCGAAGTCACATCGATGACTGAATTGAAGAGTATTAAAATATGTGTTAGTAGTGGTGTACACAATTGTGCAAAGAAATGGAAATCCCTGCTGTAATGCCAGGCGAAAGTACTCAATTCAGGCGGTATCAAACGAACAAAATTCAACGAATCGAAAAAAAAACTCTTTTTAGTGTGCAAACCATATTGTTACCAGTGTAGAATCTCAATAAAATATTTTCCGGATTATCTCATAGATTCACTGAAATGATATTGCAGCTTAACAATAATTTATAATTTGATTCGGATCAACATGATAAAGCCTTCATTGGCGAAACTTTATATAAAACTTTGCAATTGGATAGAAAAAAGTATTTAGAAGAACCAGGAATTGAACGTGGTTTTGCCAAAATACATATAAGTGACACGACACCAGCATTACAGACAAGTGAGAAAATTATAGTTATTATAGAGAAAGGTTTTTATTTCCAACTAATATGATCTAGAAAATAAGCATAAACCAAATTTTGTGGCAGATATTAAAAAGTTCATATCAGATGCTATATTTATATGGCGACTAGGTCGTAAAATACAACAATATTGACTATATTTGGTAGAGACACTTGTTTCTTGATAAATTTAAGTGAAGATCGGGAAGCTGCTTAATATGAGGGATATGAGTAAGAATTGTCATACAGCGTTTATATATGGACTATTGCACAATGGGTGCAATAAATACATACAAACCAAATTTTAGCGATATCTGTAATGATATGTTGATCTTATGGTAACTTAAGTCGATCTTATAGGGGCCATTTGTATTGTGAACTGGTGTGATAGAAGCTCATATATAAAGACGATGGAAACACGTTTGATTACAAGGTTTACATGGACACACAAACAGATGGACGGACGGACGGACAGACTGACATCGTTTACCCGACTCAGAATTCTAGGTCATATATTTTTGACAGTCACAAGCATCAGCACAAGCCCATTACACTCTGACCACATGTTGGTATAGGGTATAAAAATTTTGAGTTTCCACTTGCAACTTAAGGAAATATTATATATTTTGATACAAAAATATAAGGTCAATAAAAGAAAGGAATGCCTGGAACAAATCACATTTGGCATCCTACTAAAGGATTCAAAAATGCATTTTTTCTAGTAAAACTGCGTTTCAAAAAAGATGATACCTCATATCAATCATATATGAATTCTCTCGATTTATATCGAGTTTTCTCAGAGACCGAACAACACGTGTTATTATTGATGGCGTCTCATCTAATGAGTTTCAGCTTAATTCAGGGGTACCCCAAGGTTCCGTTCTTTCTCCTTCTCCTTCTATTTTCCTTATCTTTCTGAACGACGTTCTTGGTTAAACTTTTAATTCTATTTACTCTTTCGCAGATCACAGCAGTATTTGTCATTCATTTTCCTTTGGGGGCAAAAGGCAGACAATTAAGAACACTCAATCAAGACCTGCTAACAATCTCCGAGTAGGGTAAAGCGAATAGGGTTGATTTTAATGCAGTGAAGACTCAATATTGTATGTTGACCCATAGTGCCATGGAATCAACAATGTCATCTGTATATATGGGTGGTATAGGTATTGGGGAATCGGATACTCTTGTTGTTTTAGGCATGCGAATTCAATGTGATGTTCGTTGGAATGAGCATTATTTTCAAGTGTCGAAAAAAGCATGTAAGTCTCTTGGTTTTCTAAAACGATGTAAAAATTACTTCACTCCTTGTGATCTCCTTAAAATCAGTACCACTTACATCCGACCGAAAATGGAATACACCGCCCCATTGTGTAGTGAACTACACTCCGGTACCAATTCAAGATTTGTGCATTTGGGCAACAAATCCCACTCCTTGGTGGAGAGTCGAGGCCTACCTTACACACCTCTGCTGTTCTAGGGTCACAGCACCCGGTTGAATGCAACTCCACATCGAGCTATGCTCTCCCCGCGATTTGGGTATAAACTACAGCCACCACGATACTCCCCAAGGGGCCACCGTCGAAATGTGGGTTGTGTAGCACTGTTCTATAGATATTATCATGGGAAATGTTCTTCTGAGATTAGAGAACTTATTCCAAGTAGCCGAGTTTCGGTTCGCTCTACGTGCTTCTCTAGCAGATCACATCGGTTTGTCCAGTTGACCGCACAACGCATTAGAGAGGGAATTCGTTTATCAGTCGAACTAGACGTATGTGGAATAAACTCCCCGCAGAGGTATTTCCTGACAGTTATAATCTAATAAAATTTAAGTCAAATATCCCCTCCCTCTTTCTGCATTTGTAATGGGCATCCCCTGAGTGTTGGTTAATATAAAAAAAAATCATATGCCTATCAAGGTTCACATTCACAGTTTTTTATTTGGAAACAGACTTTCAAATTTAGTAAAATTTGATTTGATCAATTGTGGTTGTTTTAAACTTTTACATATCTTTAGGAAACAATTACATTAAAATCTCGTATCAATTTGAGCTTCCTTAGTTAAGTCCACTTAAAACTTAACACATTATGGTGAGATGTGACCATTTATAAACCTAAATGTTTCCCGATTTTTACAAAAATTGTAAACTCAATTTAAAGAACAGTCTTATATTTACATTAAACAAAAATAATACAAAGAAAACAAGTAAGAAAATTATAGTCGGTCTAGACCGACTATAGGATACCCTATACCATGCGTTTAGAGACCCTACCCCATCGGCCCAACTAACTGGACATAGAAAATAAGCGTAAACCAAATTTAAGTGGTATTTTTTTAAATTTTTTTGTCTGCAGATATGAAAAAGTTCATATCGGATGCTATATCTATATGGGGACTAGGCCCAAAAATGTACCGATCCTGACCATGTTTGGTAAGTTCTCTTGTATTTTGCAAAAATATATACAAACAAAATTTGAGAAGAATCAGTGCAATATTTTTGTTTTTTGATAGATTTAAGTGAAGATCGGGAAGCAGCTCTATATGGGGCCTATGACTAAGAGTTGTCCCATAGGGATCATTTTTGGACTACTGATTAATGGATGTAATAAACATATACAAACCCAATTTGACTAAGATTTATATGATAATTTGGATCTTATGGCAATTTAAGTCGATTTCATAGGGGTCATTTGTATGGGGGCTAGGTCTGGACATGGACCGATTCTCACCAATTTCAATAGCGTTCATCCTATGGCCGATAAAAGCTTGTATACCAAATTTCATCAAAATATATTCATATTTGCGACCTGCACTTTGATTACAAGCTTTACATGGACACACAGACGGACGGACGGACGGACGGACGGACATCATTAAATCGAATCAGATAGTGATTCTGATTCGATCGGTATAATTAAAGATGGGTCTAGGTCAAATATTTTTGGTAGTTACAAACAGCAGCACAAAGTCATTATACCCAAACCACATAGTGGTATAGGGTATAAAAATTGTTTTTATGAGCTTTTACCATAAAATAAGTATGTCGATAGATGCAGTGCAATCAGTTGCTTGTTTCGATTTCGAAAAAAAGACAGTTTTCTGCCTCGTTAAAAGATTTTCCAACAAAAGAGGAAATCCATTAATGACATAATGTTTGGTGGTCTTTTTCCAAAAACACAATTCATTGATTTTTTTTAAAGTAAATGATAATTTTTTGTTATCAGTTCTGGTTTTTGGTGGATTTCTTCTACATGCCACATGTTAGCAGTTGAAAAAGAAATTTACAAAATCTATAATCAAGAATTCTGAAGTATTTACATAAAATGAACGAATTTGTCTGTTGAAGGTGTTTAACTTTTCTAACAAATGTCATAAATTTAAATATATTTTCCTTAATGCTTTTCATTTTTAAAACCTTTTTGTGCTATTCCCCAATATATAAATTAATTTTCAATCTCCTAGGAAAATTCACACAACTGCTGTTGAAAATAACGATTGGACTAATTTTTGTAAGTATTTTGGATATGAGGCATTCTGCAAGTAATGTTAAGCGCGTAAAAAGTTAAAGTGAGCACAGTAGGCATGGTTTATCCTAACAAAGTTATAGTCGATCTAGACCGAATATGTTATGTCTTCTACCATTAAATTCGAGAGAGAGAGGGGAATCCAGGAAACTTCTATAAAAATTTAATTTTTTTAAGTAAACATTTAAAGAGCTTCTGAACAAATTTATTACATATTATTGAAGCATTTAATAAAAAATGCCAGATGAGTTTGTCAGTTAACTAATTAACATGATCCATATTTTTAGGGAGAGCCAAATAATACGAGCTTTTTAAAATGGAACATGTACATATGAATCTCGAAATTGAAATACAAATACAAACAACTTTAAATATTAATTTTTTTTTTCAATTATAAAGGGTCCGCCATCTAACGTTTTTTTTCAACTAGTGCTTATTTCGTGAATGGTAAGTAACACTTAGCTCATGTCTGATTTGACAGATAATTAGTTTTATCCTTCCGCTGAACGAATATGGTTGTGTATACGTTTGAACAATGCTGGGAAATATTGCGACATTACTTTGAAAATCATGGTAATGTTGCAGAATGTGTGCGAAAATTGCGTACGGATTTTGGAAGAAGAGAAGCACCGTCAGCTCCGTATGTTCGTTATCTTGTGAAAAAAGTGACAGAAACTGGCATCCTCATCGATAAACTAAAGCGTGAAAAGCCAAAAACAGTGCGTACATCCGAGAATATTGCTGCTGTGGCAGAAAGTGTGCGTGAGGCGCTATCAACATCAATTCACCGTCGTTCTCAAGAATTGAACATTTCGGAGGCATCATTGAGACGAATTTTGCATAAAGACCCTGGTATGACGCCATACAAAGTCCAATTGGTTCAGGAGTTGAAGCCAACTGACCATCCAATGCGTTTTCGCCGCTAAGTGGGCCTGCGATCGACTTACAGAATATGCCGATTTTGCCAAAAAAAAAAATCATCTTTTCAGATGAAGCTCATTTTGATCTTGGCGGGTATGTAAACAAGCAAAATTGTCGCATTTGGGGCACAGAAAACCCGCACGCATACATTGAAAAGCCGATACACCCAAAACGAGTCACTGTTTGGTGCGGATTTTGGCCAAGAGGCACAATTGGGCCATTTTTCTTCGAAAATGAGCAAGGAGTGGCCGTTGCAGTCAATGGCGATCGTTATCGGGCCATGTTGAACGAATTTTTGTTCACAAAAATTGAAGAGGAGGATATTGGCAACATCTGGTTTCAACAGGACGGCGCTACGTGCCACACATCCGAAGCTACACTCGATGTTTTGCGCCCTGTCTTTGAAGATCGCATTATCAGCCGCAGAGCTGATGTCGTTTGGCCACCTCGGAGCTGCGATTTGACACCGTTGGACTATTATTTTTGGGGTGCCCTCAAAGATAAGTGTTACGCCAACAAGCCAGAGACAATTGACGCTTTAAAGGACAATATTCGTGAAGCCATTGGTGAAATACAGCTGCACACAATCGATAATGTGCTTAAAAATTGGACCGATCGTGTAGGCTACTGCATGGCCAGCCGAGGCAGCCATTTGAATGAAATTATTTTCCATTATTAACCGGAAGGATTGTGCTTTCAAATAAAAAAAGAAATTTGAGATAATATTCAGTAGTTTTTTTTTATAGCATTTTCAAAAAAAAAAAAGTTAATGGAGGACCCTTGATATGTAAGAATCTATATTTCTTTAATTTAAATATGTGGCGCCTTAATTTAAATATGACGGAATTAGAGAATTGAAGAATATACTTTAATTGGCGTTTCTTTATTTACAGGTACGAGTTTTTGTAAATAGTTATTTAAGCATTAAAAATAAAATCTTTATTTACAGAGCAACACTTTGGAGTTTATTTTATTGATCTAATTCCTTACGGAAACTAAAAGATTCGTCTTATATATTTTTACATTTTCAATATTTACAATATATACATTTGTACATTTTGTATATTTAAATTTGGCATAACAATATGTTGTGATCCAGATTGGAATTTAATATAATTAAGAATTTAATATAATTAAGACTTGACATCAAATTCATTTGTAATTAAATTACAATATTTTGAACATATTTCAATGTATTTATATAAAGCGTGGAAATTCTCACTATTAAGAACGCTAATCACTCCATTGCTATTGAGATGGGTTTTACCAAAGAATCTTTTGCGAATATATTTATATATAGGACATACACCTATAATATAAGTTGCAGATTGAGCATATACTAGATAAGTTATTTCTAAAGGATCTGGCATTTAAATCCAGCAATCCACCTCTTGCTTTTATCAGTAGACAAGTAACTCTTGATGAATAATTCATTGCAAGTATTGGCGTAACATTTTAATTTAATTGTGAATACATATCATGATGATTACAGTACATGGCGCTTATTGTGTACTCTTCACGTTCCTTTACTTTCAATAGGTTTAATATTGTTTTCCATTGCGTACAAAGAGGGCGAGCATTATTAAGCGGCGTAACCTGTAGATTTTGACAGATATCGGACCATTCTTTTGCCCAGTAAACATTATTAGATATGACAGCTTCAGCTAGAATACGTGGTAATCGATGATGTTCCATATTAAGTACTTTTTCTATATAGCAGAAATGAAGTTTTAATGTTGAGGAGAATAATGAATCGAAGCCAGTTTCTAGGTATAACATGTAGTTTGGTGTTGTCGATGGTAAATATAGCATTTTTTTAATAAAAAATCTGAACAATTTTTCCACAACATATTGATTTGAAATTCTTGCACCAGAACGAAATATCATTATCTTTGACTTGTTCAAATTTACGGATAAAGTCCAGAGAGTACAGTAACTATGTAGCTATGTACGAAAACAAAAGAGGACTTAGTATACAGCCTTGTTTAACACCAACATCGAAAGCGAAAGAATCAAAGAAGATGGATCCGTCACAAATGCGACATTCAGTTTTTTCATATGATTTCTGCAATATTCTTATCAATTTTGAAGATAATCCTAAACAGGAAAACTTGTAAAATAAATTATTTCTTGGGATGGTGTCAAATGCACAAGAAAAGTCAACGAAAAAATCGTATGTATTTTTACCATTTAATTTATTAAGATTAACAATGTTTACCAGGTTGAAAATATTGCCCACAGTTGAGTAATTTTTTCTACAACCAGCTTGGCATTCGCTCAATATGTTGTAATTATTAATCCATTCTGATAATCTATTTAATCAAATGGTGTTAAAAATTTTACAAATGGTGTCAATCAAGGATAAACCCCGATAGTTTGAAGGAATATTCGGATCACCTTTCTTAAATAAAGGAATCAAGATTGAATTGCAAAAACTTGACGGAATAATCTCACGTAAATATATTTTATTGAAAACAGACAGCAACTCATTTATGAAGCAAGCAGGAGCAAATTTGTAAAATTCGTAGGTTATACCGTCTTGACCAGGAGATTTATTAAGTTTTAAAATTTTTATGACAGACAAAATTTCACACAGCTCTATAGGAGAATCCAGGAATGGGTCCGTAAAATATGGAATGCACCATTTTATTGTTTGATCTTTTTCTGTACTTGTAGACTGCAACTGAAATGGATACGGAATTCATTTGCATTTAAGTTACCTTTGATATGGTACTGATGAGTTATCAAAGAGTTTGAGAGCTTCCACCAATCACGACTGCAATTCACTCTCATTAGTTGATCGAAGTTTTTGTTAGAAAGCTCTATCTTCCTGCTATTACATATCTTTGTATATTTAAATCATGCTGATAAACAACGCGATTTATTTGCAACTGTATGGTTCACTCTGTACTAATTAAGAATTTTGAACATATATTTACGATATCTTACATACATCCAGTCAAACCATTTTTGTTTAGACTCAAAGAATTTTTTATTTGTATTCGAAACGGCAGCCTGTTTTATTTTGGATATAACAGAAGTAACTAGAACATCTATAGGAAGATTCGATTATAGATCAACATTTGCACTAAGAGAAGAAAGGTTCTCCACATATTTTGTCATTTGCTTGTTATTCCAGCGCAATTTTGGAATCATAGTTTTATCATTATTATTATCAGCATAATTTGAAGATTTTATTTTTAAGCATAGAGGCATTTGGTCAGAATATGGTTTGGATGCAACAAAAAAGTCCTAGACATATTGCAAAAAACTATGAGAACATATACAATAGTCAATGACCGATTTACCCATAACACCGCAAAAGCTGAATTCACCCTGACCATCTCCAACAGTTCTTCCATTGAGCACAATACCACCAATATTTCCAATGATTTCCATAAGCTTTTTCCCTTGCGTATTAAAAGTTTTGTCTCTAGAATATCTAATTTCACTTATGTGCGGTAAGTGTTGTTAAAAATGTTGATCCAACGTCTGGACATCAGAAATTTTCGCATTTAAATCACCAATAATACAGAAATTTGTTGGATTAAAATCTATCATAAATTCTATTAAGTATGATACGCAGATATTTTACCTCCACCTTGTGTTTAACCACCGTGTTCCTTATGTGAAGTGAGAGTATGTATAAATTCCTTCTTCTAGTGAACGGAATAATTGTGGTTTTATTGGCATTAGTGGAAAGTCCCTAATACAACTAACATATGCTCATAAAATCTACTACTAACTTGTTTCTCTCGATGGCCAACACTGGTTTTAAATGTTCAAAATGTTTCGTTATTGAAAATGTTTTTGTAAAATGAAAAAACCGAATTTCTAGATAGAAATACTAAAAATTTTGAATCGGTAATTTTTAATAAATTTAATACATTAAATTCAATATTTTTTATTTGAAATTAAAAATTTTTTATTTCTCAATGTTATGAGAATATATAAGTTTTAATTTCAAATAAAAGATTCTATATCTAAAATGCTATTTTTATATACTTCACATCAGTGTGCAGAGGGCAAATACAAGTTTTTCGTTCCGTTTGTAATAATTTGAAAATATAATCTGGACCCCATAAAATATATGTCGCGATCATGCCCTCAGTAGATAAGATGGCTTACTCATTTTTAGTGAAAATGAAGCATTTAAAATCATAAAAATCGGTTAAAGAAACTATAGAAAATTTTATATTTTTGTTGGTATTGTCGTTGCGTTTGTAGCATTTGCTTAATAAGTACGTATGTATCTTTTTATTCCATGTTAGTTTAGGCTGGTATTGGCAAATAATTTTTTTTAACATTATCCCGAAATAAATAAAAATTTCCCAATGTGAATGCAAAATAATAATAAAAAAGTAAATTCTCTTAAAAAAGTGCATAGGTACTTATAAAAAATGAAATATCTACTTATATATTTTAATAAAAATAGAAATTAGCCATATTTTCATAATAAATTTCATAATAATAAGAATTTTCTTTTAAGAATTCTAAGATTTAATTTATAGAAAAATTATTTAAATTTTTTCCATTTGAAAAATTTTCTATATTCATAATTTAAATTTTTTTTGCATACAATTCATCATGTTTTGATGAATTCAAGATATTTGTTTCGTAGAAAAACTCTCAGATTGGAAACTTCAAGCATTTTACATATTTTTCCTCTTAAACACGTTTATTCAGGTTTTAATATCAATAATAAGTTAATTTTTATGACGTTCTTAAACACAGAGAGCAGTTTTTAGATTTTCCTTTTTTTTTATCTTATCATTGTAAATGTTCCTGTAATAAGAAGGTAGTTGTTTGCTCGCGCTTAAATTTCTCTTTGACCTTTGAACTGTAATTTATTTTAAATAAAGTCCTAACAATAAAAGGAAAGTAAATAAACACCTAGTGCTATTATTCAATTATTTATCTTGATTTTTCAAGATACTGTGGTTCCAGGTTTTCTAAACAGTTTTCGCCCTAACCTTTGGGGTTGTTCTTCAATATTTTTCAGATTCTTATATTTTTCCGCAAATCTAACGAAGCTTAAGACAAGTTAATAAACAATTACTTCCGGTAGACTTGACCAACAAAATGCACTAGTTCTGGTAACCCTTGCTTTAAAGGAATATACACATTATTATATTTTCTATATTATAACACATTCAATTATTTGTTATTTTAAAAATTTTTTATTTTTCATAATGTAAATTTTCAATAAAGCTGATATAAAATATTTTGGATAGTTTTTATAATATTTGATTGCGAAAATAATCGAATACTCGCTATGTTTCGATTTTCTGTTCATCAATAGTTTTCTTAAATTGTTTTGATATTTATTTCTGCCACAAATATTTTTTTTTAAATAGCATCGATAAATTTCATTAAGTTTAAAATTACCAAGATTTTTAGTCAAAACATATTAGAAACTTTTTTATTTAAATATCGCATAATTTTGAAGCCCTCAAAATATTGCAAATTATGTTCCTTTTGGGCATTCTAACACCGGCTTTGTTGAAAAGCTATTTCTCTATGATTTCTTGTGAAGGGATCCAATAAATTTTCCACTCTTATTATATAAAAATTATTGAATTTTTCAGATAGAAGTTAATCCTTTCTATAACAAATGTCATTGCTTTTATAGAAAAAAAAATAAATAATTAAGAAATTATAACAAATAGTGATCAAAAACGAAAAACAATTAATTTTAAATGGTATTACAATCAAAAGGTTAATTATTAGCAAATGTATTAAATTGGCAACAGAACCCAACTGAGATTATAATATTAAGTTATTGACAAGTAGAGTCAAGAACTCGGCACAGCCGAATTTAAAAATTACTTGTTATTTTTTCTGTTACATATTCTCTTAGGAAATAGAAAAACACGAAACGGAAATTGTCGGAAAAAAATATGCGGTATGCAAAGACTACTGCAATTTGAAGAGACATTACAATACAAAACAACCAACGAATAATAACATTTGACCTACAAAGTAAGAACTGATTATATTATAAACTCTGTAAAAACAAAAATAATACTCGACAACAATCTTAATATTCTGTGGTTTTCTGGAATAACCTTGTATGTCCATTTTTGTCAGTTTTGAGTTAACGATGCCAGATATATCAATATTTAACGCTCTTTGCATGTGTTAAATTAATAAAAAAATATATTGACCATTTCTGAGTTTTTTCTTTAAATAACGACGTAACTTAAATGTTTATTAAATTAATTTTCAGCACTATCGACGTATGTCCACCTACGTTTGTTCGCTGACAAATTATTTTCTCAGAAAACTTCACATAGCGACATACGTTGTTGTTAATAAAAAAAAAAAATGCAAAATTATTTTGGACTAGTTTATAACAACTTATAAAAACTTGTGTGTTTACTTCTGTTATTTTTTGTCACTATTATTCTTGATACGTTGTTATATTCTCATCCTAAGTCCCGTTAACTTTGTGTTGACGAACAAAAAAACCCATTTTTCAACAACAAACAACTTATGTCTACATGGGTGGATGCATTGGTAGTTTTCTTTTTTAAAGAAAACGACGTTTGTCGACATAAGTTGTTTTATCTGCACACAAGTTAAGTGTTATTTACATATTGTTTTTTTTTTTGTCCTTCTCTAGGATCTATTCCTCTGAAGATTTTTGACCAAAAACTTTATATACAGTATTTATTGCCCATATCTACAGGTCTGTTAAAAAAAGCTCTAAAAACTTTATATCGAGCCAATAATTTCAAATATAACGTCTTTTGGCTCCCCTGAACATTTTGATTTTATGACATACGCGGTTATTCTAGAAAACCACAGTATTAAGTTACAAAAGACAATTCTAATATTGTTGCAAATATTCCAAGTTAAAAAAACATTGTAAAATGTTGTCTAAAAATATTTATGTCCATATGTGTACACAAAAAAAAATTGTGAGTGCAAAATATTAGTCTATCACACCGAACATTAGTTTGAAGAGTTGATGATTATGACAGATACGACTAAGCTCAAAATAACTAACCGAAAAACTCAAAAATTATATATCTTATAGTCTGGCTTTCGATGAGAGCATCGATATATCTGATAGAGCTCAGTTAGCAATATTTATTAAAGAAGTAATAAGAGAATACTAGCAGATTCCAGCGCTCGAAATTCGAGTGCAAATTCTAGGAAATTTTATTTTTTCATTTAATAAAAACCCTAAAGGTATGCTTCACAATTTAACTCATTTTAAATTAAGAAAACAAACTCAACACACTAACACAAACACATTAACAAATTCGATAAACACACACATAGCATTGTATAACTTTATGTATGTGTTAGAAGCAATAAAAAAAGAAATATTCCAGACGATGAAAATCTGTAAATCTGGGTAACAGCGGAAAGAATAACTTTCAAATGATAAATTTTTTGTCAAAATCGGGGTAAAACTATGAAACTTACGTCGGTCACAAGAAATCGCCTTGCCTATAAATATTATAGATATAATAGTGGGAGAACTACTTGAACTTTGTCCCCTTGAAAGGTACCACTAATGGGCGTCACATTTTTGGTCAAACACTTTTTGAAATGTTTTTTACAATTTTTATACAATTTCAGGCTAGTGAGCAGATTATTTGGAAATTGATTAAATAATATGTTTTTATCCACTAGTGGGGAGCCCTAGCTAGTGGGGAGGCTGGTGAAAATCCAATTACAAATGTCAAATTTCAGGTTAACAGAGAAATAATGATCAGGTCGTGATAAAAATTGTAAAATAATATATTTTCGTTACTTCTAGTTAAATGCTGAAAGATTCAGAGCTCTAGCTAATCGGGACGTTGGTGAAAAAAGCAAAAGCACATCTAATTTATTTAACTTCATGGCCGTGAAAGAAAATATTTATACCCTATACCACTATGTGGTTTGGGTATAATGACTTTGTGCTGCTGTTTGTAACTACCAAAAATATTTGACCTAGACCCATCTTTTATTATACCGATCGACTTAGAATCAGTTTCTGAGTCGATTTAGCGATGTCCGTTCGTCCGTCCGTCTGTGTGTTCATGTAAACCTTGTAATCAAACTACAGGTCGCAACTATGAATACATTTTGATCAAATTTAGTATATAAGCTTTCATCGGCCATAGGATGAACGCTTTTGAAATTGGTGAAATTCGGTCCATGTTCAGACCTAGTCCCCTTAAAAATGACCCCTATGAAATCGACTTAAATTGCCATAAGATCCAAATTATCATATAGATCTATGTTAAATTAGTTTTGTGTTTGTTTATTACATTCATTTATTAGTTATCCAAAAATCAACCCCATGTGGCAATTCTTTGTCATAGCCCCCATATAACGCCGCTTCCTGATTTTCACTTAAATCTATCAAAAAACAAAAATATTGCACCTCAAATTTGGTCTGTATATATTTTCAAAATATAAGTCCAAATATAGTCCTGATGAGTCCATTTTTCGATCTAGTTCCCATATAAATATAGCACCCGATATGAAGTTTTTCATATCTGGAGCAAAAAAATTAACAACATTGCCAATCAAACTTGCTTTATGCTTATTTTCAATATCCACTTAGTTGGACCGAAGAGATAGGGTCTCTAATCCATGGTATAGGGCATCATATAGTCGGTCTAGACCGACTGTAATTTTCCTACTAATTTTTCAATACGAAACAGTGAGTTGGACACCCCAGACTTAAATTATGTCACATATCTTCACTCGGCTGTCATTTAGAATAATATCAAGAATTTTGCTAATCATTTATTCAGTAGCAACCTCAGTTGGACGTCCCTATTTATCATTTGGCTCGCCCAATTGTGTAAATAGATTTAGACACTATTGCAATTCTTCCTTTGCTTCAAGCAATTGTAAAATTTAAACTACGCTAACACTTTGGCAGAAAACATGACAGCAGATGTTAAACAATTTGTTTCTAGACAATATAGAATGATAGAAAAATCAATTCATATATTTTTAGCCATTTCCTAAATTTATCAAAACTTTATAATAGACAAATAATTTATTGGTAAATAAGACATGTACCTATAAACTCCATCATTGCTGAGTATCGCTTTATTAAATTGAATACATTTCTTATCGATGTACTTTAGTGAATATTTAACAGAAAACGTTTTCGTTTTCTAATGACGCTTAATTTTAAACAATGCTCGTGTAATTGATGCCTTTGATGCATCAAATGAGAAAATTAGTGAACTTTCTTCTTCAGTTTACAGCAATAATTTATACAAAACATCGAAACGAAAATAATAATGGACACAACAAAGGTAAAAAATATAAAAAATTGCCAATCTAAGAAACTAATTAGAAACTTGAATAAAAAGTACAAAAGAAAACAATTTTCCTTTATAATAAAGTTCTTGGAAATTCTGTCAATAGTTAACACGTGGAAAAACAAATTGTATTAAGTAAACACCGACGTAATGCATTTGTTATATTGCGACACTTATCGGTCAAATCGATATCTGGATTTTAAAATTGAAATTTATTTTTAATATTCGGTAAATTATTTAAGATGAATAAATTATAATTAATTATGTACATAATTTAGTCTTCTAAAAATAAGCAGTTAGTCTCTATAAAAATTAAATTGTGCAGTCAAAAAAAAAAAAAAATCCAGTTCCTATTCCTACCGCTGATATTTGCAAAGTGTCTATCCGGCTTCAAAGCTGCACGCGACAATTAATGGATATAAATCAATTTATTTTTATTATTAGTATTTAACTAAACGTTATTACTTAACAAACCCTCAAGTGGTAAAATTCCGAATTCATTGATAGCGTTAATCAGATCTGACAATTCTTAGTGCATGAGTAGGAATTTATGAGTTGTAATTAGTTATGAGAATAAACGTATTTGATCGTTCTCTGCACTCTGACATATAAGTGTAACTAACCCTTATGATCTTGCAAAAAAAAATACCCACATAATGTAAACCATGGCGCACGATCCGTCTTAGAGTATGACATATTTCAGTCAAAATTGATGTTTTTGGAATACATAAGTGACGTAACAAAATATCTTCATCGGACCATTTTCCGATCTAGTTCCTATATAGTAATCATTTTATATCATTTTTAACATATAAAATTGATATCTTTAGAGACCGCTTTTTATTTTTTTTTTTGCGATTTTAGAGTTAAACAGGCCACAGCACATAAAAAACATTTATTTAACTTTTTGTTACCCTTTCACTTTTCCCTTTCCGTCTTGTAAATTTTTGGCTTCTCACAAGTTTTTCCTTTCTCACTTTCGCCTCAAATTTGCACCTTAAATTCGATTTTCAAATCTATAATTCACCAGTAATAATTCATGAAAAAGTATGTTTAACAGTGGAAGATATAAAGTATTCGTTGACTTGTATTTATTTTAAAAATCATTCATAGTTAGCAAGCTTTTTCTTTGCACGAAATACAAAAAAAAAAAACTGAAGGTCAGATATTCACAAAGAAAAGTTTTCATCTGTTTCACATTTTGTCAAATTTTTCACTAATAACAATTAAATTTATTGAAAAAAATTTATTTCCCGGTAGCTTTTTGTTTTGTGTAAAAAACGCAAGGAAATTATACAGTTTAGCAAGAAATTACCAGAGAAGAGAGGAAGTACTAGAGAAGAAACGACAATTCTATAAAGAAATTGTTGAAATATTTCAGACACCTAGTAAAACAATATCTTACAAATTTGCAAGTATATGTCAATGGGCACATAAAGCAAGATGTGCTTGTCAATTCGTACTGTCTCAATGTGAGAACTCACCATCCGAAAAAATAAAAACAATTAGGGAATTCATAAGGTGTACTAATGTTGTAAGTTGTAATACAAGAAACACAAGACGTCTACTAAGTTGAGAATTAGCTTACTAAGTTTTATACAAAATCAAACAAATTTTTAGATTGCAAAACGTTCAAAAATTAATTAAATCGGTTCATAACTAAAAAAGTTAAAAGTTTTTCATTGAATATTGATATAGGTATGTATATTAGTACCTTAATTTAAAAAAAATAAGGAACTGTCAGTTATTCATAAGACAAATTAAAATAAAAAATAAATTTATATAATATAATAAACAAAAATTAAAGAAAGTAATAATAATTAAATAACAAAATAAAAAAAAAAATAAAATTAAATAATATAATAAATAATACTTAAATAAAAAAAAAATAATTAATACGCATTATTTGCATTTGTATTTCAGCTCCTCCATAGCCAATCGCTCTTTCATTTCTACTTCAAGAATTTTTATTTTTTCCTGACTATACATCTTTTTTTCTTTAAATTCAATTTCCTTTTCTTTAATAACAATTTCATTTTCTTTATTAATCAATTCTCTTTCTTTCAAATTTAGCTCACTTTCCTTTATTTCTAAGTCTTGGTCCATTCCCTGCCTCTTTAATTGCACCATCTTTGCTTGAAACTGCATAATGTCGGACACAGCAGTTCGGGAATAAATGCCCTTTCGGCTTGTCGAAGGTACGACTTCAATTTCTATTGACGAACTCTCCTGTGTACTTTCGTCAAAATCTAATTCAGTTGAGCTGCTAATATCCAAGTTCAAGAACGACGTTTCGACAACTTTATGTGCAAAAATGTCAAATTCAAAATAATAATTGCACATTTTAAATAAAGCACCTGGAAACAAAGTTTATGGTTAGAAGATTTCAAAATATAAAACCAAGAATATTTGTATATGTACTTACTTTTTACAGTTTCACTATCTATGCTGCCAGCGACTGTTGAACCTTCCCAATCTTTAGCCTTGTTGTAGCTAACACGCATATTACGAACTTTGGCACGTGCCAGCTTCCATTCTACAGGGACATTTTTTTCTGCACTAAACCGTCTGTAGTATATTTGGGCTGTTGGTTTCAATAATACACACAAAAAAACATTTAAATACTTTGTATTACATAAATGTACAAACACAAACCTCGATTTCCGGGTGTTCCAACATGTGATCAATTAACGCCATTTCTTCGGCCACAGTCCGTTTTCTGGTACGATTGGTACGAGTGCGCTTCTGCTTGGTCTGGAAAACAAACAAAAATTTAAATATAAGCTAAATGTTTGTTCTTTTATATAAAAACATACCTCAATATCAGTATTTTCTTCCATTTTTTTTTTATTATTTATTTATATTTTGTCACAAAACTTATACGAAATATAAAACAAGAGCTGATTAAATAGTAAACAAAGAACAGCTGATCAAATAGTACACCGCAAAAACGTACATGCAAACGTTGTATTGTCGTAAAATTTTTGTGTATATAAAATATCAACAACAATTATACAACTGTTGTATTATTTTAGGACATACGCACATACAATACTTAGGAGACCCTTCTGAATACCCTAAATGCTAGAAAAATGGTGTCAACCATAGCTTCGGAGGTTTTCTCAGAGTATAATAAGCAGGTTTCAGTTTCCACTGCCACAAATGAGCACCATCTGGCGCATTATAATTCCTGAACTGCTAAGAGTGTGATTCTGTAAATTTTAAATGTCCGACAGTCGCAAAATATATCGACAACTATTATTGTTTGCACTAACGATTGATTCGCTAACTACACCTTAACGATAGTCGACAAACATATTTTTCTATTTATTTGAATTGTAAACGAGTGGCATCTCCATCAAAACAAGCGAATAAGACAAAGAAGAATAAAAAAAAAACTAATCACTTCGTGAATGATGTAACATTTTATTCGACCTGTCGTTTGTTAATAAAAAAAATTATTTTTTTGAGCTCAAGGTCGTATTTTGAAAAAATGATTTCTTTATTTTTATTCCAATATTTCGCTATTCATTAAAGTTGTCAACAACTCATTGGTGGAGGCACAACAATGGGTATAAGAATTTTGTGAGAATATTTAATACAAATCCCTGAGGATGCTATTCGATGAATAGCGAAATATTGAAATAAAAATAAAGAAATATTTTTTTTCAAATACGGCCTTGAGCTCAAAGAACTAATTTTTTAATATTTAATTTCTTTATTTTTTTACTAATATTTTTGTTTGTTTATTTGAATATTAAATAATGAATTGAAAATGTTATATAATTTTTTTATTTATATAAAAAGTTTTTACAACAAAAGCAAAATATTCACATTATTTTATGATTTTTATTTCAATCTAAAAATTTAACTTTTTAACGATTAAATAAACAGCACAAAAATTGTTGTCGTTTAGATAACAACAACAGCTGACTTTAACAATAGCGAATATCGTTTAACTGAAATTTAACTGCATACCAGAATCGATAATTTTGTTGTGTTCTTTTTTAACGATTCGATTATCATTAAACGATTTTACTGAACCGCGCTACTGGTATCGTGTCATAAGGTAAACTTGTTTAAGCCGAAAGGAAAGGTTAAAGTATGTCGAAATCCAAACACTGACATGATAGAGGGTCTCAGATCGTTTGGGACTGTAATAGTAGCAAAATTAACCATAAAATAGATGTTAATATAACCAAAAAAATCTTCAGCAAAGTGTCGAAAAATGGGCCTCACAAAAAAATTATGTCTTTACTCAAGACAATGATCCTAACCATATGGCCCTAAAAACAATGCTTTGAATCTTGCATAATATACCAAAATGGATCGAGACCCCCACCAAAGCCGAGATATAAACCCAATAGAATATATTTGGGAAATTCTGGTAAAAAATATTAGAAAACAGTGCATTTCCTACAAGCACCAATTGGGGATTGTCTTAAATGAAACATGGGACATGATAACTGCGGAGATTACTTCAAATTTGGTTAACTCAATGCTGAGCCGATTGTGGTTAGTTAGAGCTAGAAAGGGTTGTCCAACAACATATTAATATTTTACACTTATACGCCCTGAAATACAAAAATTAAAATACGTACGAATACTTTATTGCTTTTGCAATTTTTTTACCCATTCTAAATGCGAATATTTTTATTTTTGGTGTTTTATGTTAAATAGACTTAATAAATATAACATTGAATTAAAAAAATCTTTTATCGCTTGTTTCTTGGAACTATTTGCATGTCTAATGAAAATAATGGATTCGACGAATACTTTGTGTCTTCACTGTTGACACTGAAAAAATCTCCGTCATTATTTAATGTTTTAAAACGTCACAAAGTTTTCTGCTCTGCCATATATAAATGAAAAAAATTTATTTCAAAAATAAAAAAACATAATTTTTAAAAATATGCAATCTACATAATATGTTGGTGCGTTTGTGTGTAATGAATGATTTTATTTTCGGACACATATGTCCTAGCAACAAGGCAGTGTTTACACCATTGGTTTTCTTCGGGGTTTTATAGATTTTGTAAAAAAAAGAGCAGAATCGAGCAAGAGAGCGTAGCTGCTCGCATACAAAGTAAATATTTATATAAAATATCTAGAGTACTCGGATGGTTATAAATCTATGTAGTCCAAGCAGAATTGGACGCAATCAAACCAGTGGACATACCTTTTAAAAGTATACTCATTTTTTCGCGGTAGTGATTACAAATTTACAACATATTTCAAATTATCCCTGCACACATCATGCGAACGGGGAACAAGAAATTTCAATGAATTTTGCACCGTAAAAGGATTAAGTCAATAAAGAATTGGAATATAAATATTTATTTAATTCGCTTCAATAATATTGTCTAAAAAAAGTAATAAATTTAATATGGAAATTAATTTTTGAAACAGTTCTATAAGTTGTTCATACTCAATTAGTATTAAACATTATCACTAATTTATATTACCCATGTACCGCATTAAATTGTTAGAAATAAAAAACGTAAATGATAATGGCAAAGAAGAAGGAAGTTAACAAATTGTACATATTACAATTAAATTACACTATTTTACTTAAATAAAAAAAAAAATAAAAAATGAGGAAATAAAAACAAAAAACTCTTTACAAGTGTTACTATAAAGTATGGGTATTTTGTACTATTAACACCATTTAAATGAGAAATACATGACAAAAAGTGATGACCCTTTAAATAACAAACAAAAAAAGAAATGAAAAAAAAAATCAATGAGACACAAACAACTGTGTTAACAACGGCCAAATGAACTTAAACTTCGTGTCGTGATTGCATCACTTCCAAGTTGTAGTGAAAATCAAAAACACCAACAAGAAATGTATCGAACGAGAAACAAAAAACAAAACTCCTAACAACTTGTTTCCTTACAATCGAAATAGAGGTGGTTGCTGTAACTGTATGTATCGTACATACAGTTATGAGTCAAACAATGGTCGCACGTGTAAATGAACCTTTACAAAATATAAAGTAATGAAATATACACTGAGAATACAATTGTGTTATCAAAAGTATTATGAAAAATTACTAAATGTTTAAATTTCAAACCACTCACCCGAATTTAATAAGTCCACAATTATTTAGTAAAATTTTATTTATTTATTTATTTATTTATTTAATAGATATTTACAAATGTATATATTATAATATTTAAGATCATATAGTAATAATTATCTATAACACAGGTCAACAGCAAAAATGCCGAACAAAAACCACTGTATAGATTTGATGCACCATGGCTACCTAAGTACAAAAATTGTCAAAATTTTAAATTCTATGGAGAAGTTTTTTTTTTTAAATTTTTAAGTAAAATTAAAATTTTTTTTAGACGTTTCTCCACATAACTAATGATAACTTCAAAAGGGTTAGTCCGATAATATTAAAATAGATTTTTGAAAAATTCAGACTTACATAGCCTTTAATCCGTCTATATATTTAGTTTCAATCGGCTCAGTAGTTTCGGAGTTATAATAAATAATTGAAGCAAAAAATATATTTTTAACGTGAAAATATCAAATTTTTTTGTTTTAAGAAAATCATAAAAAATCGAAAACTGCAAAAAAATTGTTCTGATTTATTGCTTTTTCGCAAAGCCACATGTAATAGGAAAAAAATGAGATATCGATCGTGGAAATCGATTGGTTCTTTTCGAATTTATTCACAATTAAGTGAATTCGCTCATTTTCACAAAAAAAATTTTATTCACAATTAATTGAAGGTGTCGCATTTTACAAGCACTGTCATAATTTTTTTGGTTTACATAATAATGACTAAATAATATTTTGTTATTGAATGAATTTCAAAACTCTTCGTCGATATTCTATAGAAAATGGTATAATAAAAATGCAGAACATGGAAAGTAGGTAGGATTAAGTAGGATTCTCAGAACTAAAAAAATAAGTAATAAGCGAAAGGTTATTTGATTTTTATGATTGCGGTAGTAAAGAAATAAACGCTCATAATTTTTCATGGACGCTGATTTGCTGTTTCTGTTCATTTATGACACCTAATCCGTTTAAAGTCAATTAAACGTAAAAAATTAAAGTGCACTTTTTTATTGATGTGTGGTTTTCCGTTGGCTACCTGTAACGGTTTCCAAATCTGAGTATGGAAAAGCTAAAAGCAGGCATATTTGACGGCCCACAAATTCGCAAATTGGTGAACGATACTGATTTTGGCAGTTCAATGTCAGAAATTGAGAAGAATGCATGGGATTCGTTTGTATGGGTTATTCAAAATTTCTTAGGATATAACAATGGTGATGATTACGTTGCGCACGTTGAAGAGATGTTATCTCACTTCCATCGCCTTGGATGAAACATGAGCATATTTGTACTACCATATTTTTTACTACTGGAACCACAATACATCAAAATTCTGGTGGTTTTTGTTCGGCATAAATTTTTTTCTCTTTTGTTGCCTTGTGTAATTGGCATTATTTAATAGTTATACCCTATACCACTATGTGGTTTGGGTATAATGCCTTTGTGCTGCTGTTTGTAACAACCAAAAATATTCGTCCTAGACCCATCTTTAATTATACCGATCGACTCAGAATCACTCTTTGTGTCGAAATAGTCCGTCCGTCCGTCCGTCTGTGTGTCCATGTAAACCTTGTAATCAAACTTCAGGTCGCAAATATGAATATATTTTGATGAAATTTGGCATATAGCTTTCATCGGCCATGGGATGAACTTGGTGAGAATCGGTCCATGTTCCAAAGTTCCAAATTATCATATAGATGTCAATCAAATTGGGTTTGTATGTGTTTATTACATCCATTAATCAGTAGTTCAAAAATAATCCCTATAGGAAAATTCTTAGTCATAGGCCCCATATAGAGCTGCTTCCCTTCTTCACTTAAATCTATCAAAAAACAAAAATATTGCACAGATTTTTCTCAAATTTGGTTTGTATATATTCTTTCAAAGTATAAGTGACTTTACCAAATACGGTCAGGATCGGTCCATTTTTCTACCTAGTCCCCATATAAATATAGTATCCAATATGAACTTTTTCATATCTGCAGCAAAAAAAATTAATAAAAATGCCACTCAAATTTGGTTTATGCTTATTTGCTATATACAATTAGTTGGACCGAAGAGACAGATGCAGTGCATTGTGTTGATTTCAGGAAAATAGGTTATGGAAAGGAGAAAAGAGGGAAAAGTGTTTGTGGATATTTCACTTAAATTTTATTAGATTATAACTGTCAGGAAAGACCTCTGCGGGGAGTTTATTCCACAGACGGCTAGTTCGACTGATAAACGAATCCTCTCTGTAATGCATTGTGCGGCCAACTGGACAATAGACTACAAACGGATGTGATCTACTAGAGAAGCGGGTAGAGCGAACCAAAACTCGGGCACTTGGAATAAGTTCGCTAATCTCAGAAGAACATTTTCCATGGTAGTATCTATAGAACGGTGCAACACAACCCACATTCCGATGATGTTCCAATGAGTCAATAGACTTGGATACCCTAATGTCATTGATGAGCATCAACGCCCTCCGTTGCACACTGTTGTACTCCATTTTCGATCGGATGTAAGTGGTTGTGAGCCAGATTGACATTTTAAAGCTGATTTTCGAGTTATTTATAAATTTAAATTGATATTTTTTAAACAAACTTAATGCTTCTAATAGATTAGGTTATGTTAGGTTAGGTTAGATGGGAGAGTAAACTCCAAGGCCATATGGCACATTTTGATAACCTTTGGAAAGTTTCGGAGGTGTGGAGGTAGGAAAAGAGATAGATAACGTAGGGAGTATGGAACAGAAAAGAAAGTTGAAAAAGACCTTTTTCGCCCGCTATGCGTCGCTCCTGAACCAGCCAGATTCCCTCAAGAAGGCTTCAAAGTCGCCAAGTGGAACATCTAAAATGCAGCCCAGGTTATAGAAGAATCTTTGCCTCAGATATCTGAGGCGCCGTTCCTGCAGTCATAGATATTCACAAAGTAAATGTTGCATTGACTCCTCGTCTCCTACAGAAGTCAGTTCTCGGGATATCTCTGCGTTTGGCCATCCGTCCTCTTACACAGTATCTGAAGAGTACTCCTATAGGTAGGTTGATTTTCCCTTTACAAAAGCCAAGGAGTACTTTCGATTTGCTTGGATTACACAAGGGCCATAAGATCTGGGATATTTTGTAAGAAGTTAGTTGTGCCCACCCTGTCGTTAATTCAGGATCAGCTGCCTCTTCAATTAGATTAGACAGCTCAGGTAGATGGATTCGAATATCAGTGTCCATCGTCCCGCTCAAAGACTCTGAGCCCTTTCGCGCACTCTCGTCAGCCAGCACGTTTCCTTTGGCCCCACTTTGTCCTGGAAACCATATTAGCCTCACGGTGCTTTGTCGGATTTGTTCGAGGGACTTGATACATTCCCTCACACACTTCGATCTAACTGCCCTCGATTTCAGAGCTTTGAGGGCAGCAAGACTGTCCACGAAAACATTTGTGGTCGTTGGATCCATAGCCCGCCCCAGAATTATTTTCTTTGCTATGAGAATTGCGTGAATCTTGGCCTGATAAACGTTACATTTGTCCGGGAATCTCAGAAATACCTGAGTGTCAACTTGTTCAGAGTGGACCCCTGACTCTGTGCCCCCTTCCATTTTCGAACTGTCGGTATACACTGAGATCGCAGTCCTGTCTATGATAGAGTCTTCTCTAGTCGGTATTTGGATCGTAAAATTACCCCCAAAGTTCCCGTGTGTCCCGCTCACTATCCGCAGGATCGTTCTGTGTCCCCAAGAGCTTTGTTCCAGCTTACATGACTCCCTTAAGCGGAGAGCCACTTTCGCTGACATGCTCTTGATGAAAATATCAATAGCAATGATGTTCAGCATTACCTCCAGTTCCGCCTTTGGTGCAGATCTAATGGCTCCGGTGGCGCCCTTGTACCTTCACGAGTCCAGAAAGTCTGGCCCCTACGTTCACAGCTCTCCACCATTCCAGATTACCATATGTCAAAATACGTTTAATTATCTCACAATACATCCAGTGGATGATCCGCTGTTTGAGACCCCATATTCTGCCAAACCTCCTCCTGCAGGTGTAGAAGGTACATAGCGTCTTCCTAGATCTAAACGACCAAGTGAGTTTAGAGTCCAGAATGATTTCCCTTGATAGTACCAGAGTCTTCCCATCCACTCTTGGATGATTCAACACAGATATTTTTGTCTTTCTGGTAAAGAGAACCAACTCGTTTCTAGAGGGGTTGACCCCCAGATGGCTTTCCCTTGCCCATTCCACGAGTTTACTTAATGCTGACTCCATGAACTCATCGAATGTTGATAGGAATCTGCTTCTGACCAGAAGCACAAGGTCATCAGCATAGGCGACCACTTTGGTGCCTGTTCTGATGAAATTTTGCAGGATCTTATTGATCACCAGATTCCACAAAAGAGAAAGTATAACTCCTCTTTATGGAGCTATTAATATATCGCACATATAAAGGAACGATTTGAAATTTAATGAATTGAATTCATTTAGTACTGGTTTTCTGTACTTGGAACAAATATCCAAATATTTAAATAAAATGTGGTAATAATCATTACAATTAAGAATATTTATAATTTCATTTATGTTAAGGATATAAAATGATATGTATTTTCACCTTCATCCAAATTACAAAGGATAAATAAACCAACAGATGAAAATCTCAAATATCTGTCATTGATATCGAATGGCCCACCTCTAGCTCTCATAATGAGACCTGTAGCGCGGGATGAAAAGTATAAGTATGGCTACCACCATAACCTAGCTGTGAATATACATAAGTTATGGAATTGCGAGCTACTTGCGTTAGATATAAGGTCATCTCTTTCCGTAGTTTTTAAAATTTGCATTATTGGTCTCCAGTATTCACAAAGTGGTTTAGCAGAATGTGCAGGTACAAAATGTAGTTGCTCACATATATTTCGCCACTCCTCAGCCCATAAAGTGTTTTAAAAGCAATCTTCTCGGCTAATAATTGTGGTAATCTATGCACAGGTAAATGTAGAACTCTATAAACATGAAAAATTTAGCTTTAAAGTATCCATATACAAAGAAGTAAGACCAGTTTCAAAATAAACTATGCAGTTTGGCGTGTTATGTGGTAAATAGAACATTTTCGTAATAAAAAAAAATTTTTATAATTTTTCCACTTCATCATAATTTTTATATTCCCAGATTTGAGCACCACAGAACAATATAGATCGCGAAGGAGCTTTGAAGATTTTAAGCTTATTTTTATTGGAAATCTTAGGATGATTTACACAATTTGACCTTTTCGATGCGATTGCCATTTTAAATGTTATTAGCTTGTTTTCTAGTAAATGATAAGTTGAGAGTAAGAGCCATTCGTTATTGACAATTTGTATAATATCTTCACCAAAGTTCCACTTCTTGAATATTCTTGTATCACAATGAAAAACAATTATCTTTGATTTTGCAACATTAACCTGAAAACGGCACATAACACAATACTCATAGAGAGAATCAATCAGGAAGGGAATCAGCTAGATATTTTAGGTACAATTCAAACTAAATAGAGCTTAACAAGCATCATTGTTTTACGCCGATATTAACTTTGAAGGGTGCAAATAAAGTGTCTCCCTGCAGTACTTGACCATTAGTATTTTCATAAGTAAGCTGTAGAATACCAACAATGTTTGATGATAAGCCCATATGAGATAATTTTATTTCAATATTTACTTTGTTTAGATGTCAATATTCGCAATATTCAACACTTTATCAACTGTTGAGTAATTTTTATCTGAGGCCCGCTTGGTATTCATTTAATTTAGAATATTAATCGAACCAGTCATTTAGTTTTTCAAGGTTTTCATTATAAAACTCAAGTTTTCTCAAGCGACAAATATTTAGATATTTAGATCAGGCAGCATTATATTAAGATTTATTAACAATAGTGTGTTTATTTCTTAAATCTTTAAGAGCTTTTATCAAATTTTTTCGATTGTTTATATTTGGTTCATTTGGGTTTTGATCTTATTTTTAATAGAAATTACACTGTCATTTACCGAAATATGTTGTATATTATCGTAATGATGACCCTATCTTTTGGCCTAATAACAACTTAGTTCGAGAATATGTAAATTTAAAGAGGATTCTCGACTTTCTCTCAGACTTTCATTGCAAAATGAAGCAATTAATACAAAAAGCTAATATCGTTTGCCTATAATCAGCTGTATATTATATATCAAAACGTCTGAAAAATTTGTTTATAAAAAGCTATAACTTAAACTATCACATTATATTGTCTTCACCGAAACCTGACTTAAAAGTAGAATTTTTAATTATGAAGGACGTTGTGATAAATAAAGGGTGATTTTTTAAGAGCTATAGGAAAGTTTTCCAAAAAAAAAACACATAAAATTTCGAAAAATGCATGAAATCTTTATTTGAATCGATAGTACGGTCCATATAATTTAATGTTTGAAGATTATTTCATGCAAATGTTGACCTTGACTGCGCTTCAAATGGTCCATCCGCTTAGTTCAATTTTGCCATACTCTTTCCAACATTTCGGCCGGTATCTCACGAATAAATGCTTCAATGTTGTCTTCCAATGCGTCAATTGAAGCGGGATTCTCTGTATAGACATGAGCTTTAACATAGCCCCACAAAAAAAGTCTAAAGGCGTTAAATCGCACGATCTAGGCGGCCAATTGACCGGTCTCGAACGTGAAATAAAATGTTCACCGAACTCGCCTCTCAATAAGTCCATTGTTGCGCGTGCTGTGTGGCATGTGGCACCGTCTTGTTGAATCCACATGTCATGCAAGTCAAGCTCTTGCATTTTGGGCAAAAAAAAGTTGGATATCATCTCTCAGTAGCGCTCACCATTCACAGTTACGTTACGATTCGCATCATCTTTGAAGAAGTACGGTCCAATGATGCCACCAGCCCATAAATCGCACCAAACTGTGACTTTTTCTGGATGCATTGGTAGCTCTTCCAATGCTTCTGGCTGATATTCACTCCAAAATCGACAATTCTGCTTATTCTGCTCGATTAAACTGACCATAAAATGGAAGAAGCGCGCGATGAACTTTCTTAACAGAGCACGCATTTTGATAATAAAATTCAATAACTTGCAAGCGTTGTTCGTTTGTAAGACGATTCATGGTTAAATTATAGACCAAACTGAAGATGTTTGACAATGAAACAAAACACGAAACGTGAGTCAGCTGTTTAAACCAGTGTTGCCTAAAAAATAATAGCTAAAAAATCACCCTTTACCATGTTTACAGACGATATAGAGGCGTTGATCATAATGGAGGTGTTGTTCTAATTGCGGTTTCATCTGAATTACAAATAACTTTTCTTAATTTGAATTCTTTGGAGTCAAAATTAAATTTAATTGCAAACAAATCATTTTGACTTGCTCCTATATTGCTTTTGGATCTTCATCATCTGTTTACGCTACTCATTTCCAAGCTATATTTATTTTCGTATTTGGTGATTTTAATTTACTATCTATACTTTGGAACAACTGTCCAGAAACTTCTTAATAAGATTCCAGTTAAATTTGATGTAATTTTAAGTATCATATCTGATTATGTCTTTGTCAAATGAATGGAGTCTTTAATTATAACCATAAATTGTTGGATCTGGTATTCGTTAACTAATCTGTTTTAGAGAGAAAGAAACTATTTCGTTTTAAACGATCTGACAACAATATGCTAAATAACCTTATTCATGGTGCACGCTGTCATCAATTGTTAGACGTCGAAAATGGAAGTCAAATGCAATTGATTCGATGATTTATATAGGGATTGTAATTGTAATTGTAATTGTTTAAAGAGGTGTCGAAAGTACTGCGACCAAGTGATCTATTGTACTGCCCTCTGCTAATAATTTGTCTATATAAAATCTTACCCAACCCTGAAGCCCTCAGAAATTCGAAGATGTTGATTGGTTCCGTTAAAATGGTTATTATTCTATATAAAATCTTACCCAACCCTGAAGCCCTCAGAAATTCGAAGATGTTGATTGGTTCCGTTAAAATGGTTATTATTCTCAGTCCGTTCTTTGGTAATCCGATACATGACCCCAATCTCTTGTTGTTGTAGTTGCCTAACAAGAGTTTGGATTGCCTTACGCCTAAGTGGCTCGAGAAAAGCTCTTGTCTGATATGATTTTCATATTCTCTGAGTATGCCTTCCGTACTCCTTTTCCTATTCCACAAAATGATTCCGGCCCCATTAGCTTTGTGGAAGCTCTCTTTCTAGCAAGTTCATCTGCTTGTTCATTTCCTTGGATCCCAATATGCCCCGGCACCCAACAAAGGCTGACTTTATTGTGTTTGCCTAGTTCATTCAGTCTCTGCAGGCAGTCCCATACTAACTTAGAGTTTACTACATAGGAGCCTAATTCTTGAATAGCAGCTTGACTATCTGATAGTATGGTTATGTCCCGTCTTTTGTACTTTCTATTTAAGTTAATCTGTGCACATCTATCGATGGCATAAATTTCTGCCTGGAAAATAGTAATTGGTTCTAGGCCCAAAGACTCCCGCCCCTGTTCCATCTTCGGTATTTGTCCCGTCCGTGTACCATTTGATCGTATCCTCCTTTAAACAATATGCTGTACTCAAACTGCTCCATTCTTTCCTAAGTTTTGTAACAAAGTACTTCTTCTCAGTCCTGTCCATTGGACAAACCAGGAGGGAGTAATCTTTAACTTGACTTATTCGGTTCCATTGCCCTTCATAAAGCATAGTTATAGGTTTATCCCCCTTTATTCTGATTACCGTTGCCAAAAAATTTCTTTTGCACCACTATATGTAGAGGGCTTTGGTCCAAGAGTACTTCAGGGTATACATTGATATACCTATCCCTAAATTACCTATCTATAAACAATCTGGTCCTCCTTCGAGTAGGACTCCAACAACTATCTTAAATCAAATTAAAAATAAAAAGAAATAGCTCCTTGAAAAGTGCAAAGATCTAATATCTTCTAATTTACTATGGAAAGTATTCTATATGCCGAACAGAAAACAATGTTCTTAAGACGCCATTGTCTATAAATATATTTGCGCTGATACTTAATACGACAAATCAAATATTTATGCAATCAGTTTGTCTTCATTCAGTGTTAGTTTTCTGTGGTGATAGTTTATTCACCCCCTTTTATGTTTAATACGTCAGTTATATTTTATTTTTCTTATATAAATTCGGAACTAAGATAGATATAAAAAATATAGAGGAATCGCTAAGCTTGCACTATAGGTTTAATGAATACTTTTTCTGTGAAAAATTAATAAGAGCTAAGTTATTGCACAATTTGATGGGAAATTTAAATAAAAAGGATGGTAAGGTGTAACGGAAACAAAATTAAGAAAAACAAACTGAATTACATCCGTCATATGAACTTTTATGCGCCTATAAAAACATATTTATAAATTTTGTGTCAGAACTCAGCATTGGCTTTTCCAAAGAAACCAATCGGTTGTCAATAATGTGCTTGGAATGTATCAGATTTTTGTAGACTGTTGCTGTCATCGGCAACCAAAGATAAAGCTTTTGGGTAATTTCCACCGTTTGAAAGCAGAACGCCTCAAATATTCAGGAGTTAAGAGGAAATGGCATGATAGGAAAATTAATAAAGTTTTAACACCAAAAATTAACGTCTGATCAACGCCCGTAATGTAAGCAAAGATATCCTGATCAGTGAATGCCCTACACGCAGTATTTCCGTCATATGTACTACCAAAGCCGCCAACTTTGGGCATATCCACAGGAAGACCCAGTTCTCTCCATATATTCTCAGATCGTGTGTGCCATTTTTTGACTTCACATTTATCTGTACTTCCTTGTTTTTGAGCTGACGTTGCTGCCCCCGAATCAATAAGTCAGTTTCATTATTTGTTGCGCTGGAAAAATCTGCTGCTGCTTTCCTCTTTTCGTACTCACTTTGCCAGATTTATTTTTATTTTCGAAGCTTATTTATGCGTTGAGCCATGTGGCATACTCCTTTCGCAACCTTTCAGCACTTTTGTCCTTCACAATACCTTTGCCATATCTCGCCCATATTTCCGATACGTTTTTACAGAAAAGACACACTTTTTCGACAAAATTATTTAGTTAGTTTCTAGTATTCCCTACAAAATGGCATTAAAAAAGTGGAATATTTGCAATTGAGAAATTGGACTTTAGCACAGTTTTGGTATTCATTTAACCTAATGTGGCTTCGTACAATTCTAAAATTAAAAAAAACTCATAACTGAATCTGTGTATCATCATGTATCCTATATTACAGCACCTATAGTTTTCATAAGGGCTGTTCAACCGTTACCAATTTGTTACATTTTGCAACCTAAATTTATCGAGAATTTGTAAATGGTAAACAAACTGATTTCAGTAAGGGATTTGATAAGGTTAATCAAAACCGTCTTCCTAAAAATGCACCTACGAAAATATTATCACGCTCATATTTTACGAAAGCATGTGAAGGAAACAAAAAATTCAAAGAAGTGAGGAAGTCCCTTACTGGTCATCCGGGTGTGGTAAAAAATTGGATCAAATTAATGAATTCAACGCAGGGTTGTCATAGGGCAGACATTATGGATCGTGAGAAGTTCATGCCAAGGATTCCTCCATCATATTAAAATTTTTAGAGGTTGATCAAATTTCTTGCAAACGTATAGAAAATCTTCACATACTGTTACTTTTGATGCCACGCAAAGATTAGTCTTTTAGAATGACTTTTCTTTTTTTTTGCAAATTTCAAAACATTTTGATCAAATTTTGTATATAATTGCTAGTGAAATAAACAATTTCGAAATCAAGTCGTCTGGCTTTATTTCCAAAGGTAAGATAAAATAAGGCCATATTTGTTTAGCAGCCAAAGATTTTTTTTTTATTTACTTTATTCTTACAGTCAAAAGTCGATGCACATTGTTATGGCTTTTTATAATCAGTTTAAGCAATAAGTGGAAATAATGTCATACCAGTGTTAAAAGCAATTAATTGTTATAGTTACACATTGCCAAAAGAATAAGTTGTCATTGTCAAGTGCTGAAAAGGTATGGCTAAGGGCTGGGGGAGGGCAACGTCTCTGACGTGCACGGCGGGTGCATGCGGCATTGAATTATGATCGTCGTTCTTCAATATAATGAAGCATTTTTTGTCTCTTTCCGACAACGGAAATTTTAAGTTTTCTCCAATACTGCACTTTGCTTATGAACTAGCGAGACGAAATTGAAAGTGATCAATGAAACTAAATGTGACCTTAAAGAAACGCAAATCATAAAAACAATTGTACGTGATATTTTTGGCGACCATTCAATATAAAAGAACAAAAATTTCCTTATTCTCCCATGACTTTCCTAACATCATTGAAATATTTAGCATTGAGGAAGTTGTGAAACAATTTCCATGTCCAGATATGAAAGTGAAAAAAATTCGCATACTGCTACAATAATAACTGACAATTTCTAATACATTCTGGGGCGAAATCACCGCATTCGTTATCGAAATATTTCGATCGAAATCATTTTTTTATTTCCCAAAATAAAATGTTGAGAATAATTTTTCTTTCTCACAGCTGAATAATTGTTTTGGATGAAGCAATTTCAGCAATTGCTTATTATTCATATCGTTCACGATGAAAATGTAAGTTATGATGTGATGATTGTTAAGTATGCAAGAATTAAAATATACTCTAGACAAATAGTAAACAGAAAATTATGAAATGTGCCATAATGGCTTTATTTTACTTTACATTGAGATATAAGCAATATGGCCTTATTGCCCATGGTCTTGTAACACAACACCATAAAAATGATGCCATATGAAATTAACTTTATAGAGGTTATAGGATATAGGTCCAGTCTTAAAACATCGTACTAGAACTGAGTGATAGATAAGATTGGATAAAGACTATGTATAGAATATCGTTACAACGGGAAAGTAGAACACAAGGCAGTCCCTCTAGTTTCTACACTTTAAGCTACTGGTTATTTTGAATATGGCAACACCAATATCAGCTGTAAAATAACAAGTATAATATATGTGATTTATTAAATGAGTAGATGTGCGCTTGAACAACGTTGGGAAATATTCACCAAAGTGGTGAATCTACTGCTGAAAGTGCAAGAAAGTTACGTTAAAAATTTTCAAACACTTCTTTGATGCGAATTTTACATAAACATCTCGGTATACCGCCACACAAAGTTAAATTAGTCCAGGAGCTGATGCTGCACGACCATCTGCAAGAATTTGGGTTCTCTAATTGGGCCACGGAAGGCTTGGAAGAAACTAAGCATTTTTACCGAAAAATCATCTTTTCTGAGGAAGCTCATTTTCCTCTCGGTGGTTACGTCGCACCTGGGGCTCAGAAACTGCACAAATGATTGTTGAAAAGCCAATGCACCCTGATGCACTTTTAGACGTCGTTTTTGGGCCGGATGTATCATTTTTCTCCAAAGATGCGGAACGGTAAGTAATAGCGTGCAATGATAACTGGACAAGATTTGTTACCGTTAGACTGTTATTTGTGAGAAGATGCTAAGGATGAGTTTTATTCTAATCACCCAGCATCGACTGAGGAATTGAAAAAAGGAATTAGTACAGCCGCCGGTAAAATACAGCTCCATACTGTCGCAAATGTACTTAAAAATGCGATTGATCATATGGCCAACTGCAAGGCCAGCCGAAGAAGTCATTTGTGTTCCATAATTAAACGTGGTTTTGATTTTAAAAAAAAAACCCCGAACGGACAGACAGGCATTTCTTATAGAAATAAATTCTGTTGGTCTCATAATTTCGGCTACGATTTTATTTAAAATTTTCCATTTAACCCTGAAAATAGAGAACATTTTAAAAACCCTGAAACCAATAACAAAAAGTGTAGCTAAATATGTTTCTGTCAAAATGGAGTCTAAAAATTTAAGTGAAGTTTCCCAGCACAATGTAAAATAATTGGTCACTATGTATGTTGTGTGTAATTCATTGCAATATGCAATTCATTCAGTCATTTGAACAATGAGCATAAAATGTGAAGTCAATGCTTTTTTGAACATTTCAAATAGGCGTTGAAATTGCCACCTTTTTTTTTTGGTAAAGCTCCTCTAACTATTGTCAGTTATTTAAGTTTCCAAAACTTGCCATCCTAATGTTATTGCAGTCATGGCCAATCGGTTTAATATTTGTATAACCATTTTTGTCGACCAACCGTTAAGCACCTGGTAGTAGATCCGACTGATGGCAATATCAAATTTAAGAGAGTGTCAATACTCAAAATTATTATGTCTTTGTTCGATATGATGAAGAAAGTACAATATACATTTTGTTAATTTATTTAAATATATATAAAAATCAAAAACATTTATTATCCAGTTCTTTTTAGCTATATTTTCTGATTTAGTTTTAATCCAATCCAAGCTCACAGACAGGGTCAAAAACGCTTAGCTCCCCCAGAAATAATAAGATATATTGCCAAAAAAAATTCCAAGTAACTGTTTATACAAATTGGCATTGACTTCTAATAAGTTTTGTGCAATAATATTTGGTCATACAATTGAAAAAGTTTTATGTACTGAAAAGTACATTGTTCATCTCAGCATTGTAAAAAAAAAACTATATTGCTTGCTATAAAAAGAAAAAAATTATTTAAAATATTTGTTAAAATAAAAAGACAATTAGTTAGATGTTTGACTGGTTGATGACTTCTACACATAATGTATATTTACACACAACACAAAATTCAGTGGTGTAGCCACAATAATTTTTATATTTAGGCTTAAGGGAGACTCCTACATATAAAATTATTTTAAAGAGATAAACATCTAGACTTTTAAGAAATTTGCATTTGTAAAGTTTTATCCATTTGTATAACACCAAGAATTCAATTAGATTAATTAAGAGAATTTTTTTTATATTGAAAACTCACAGAAAATTGAAGAAAACATTTACCGTCGTAAGTACTTTTTTTTTGGCCTTTACCATCCCGGGGTCAGGGTATAATGAGTTTGTGCTGATGTTTAGAATTACCAAAAATATTTAGACCAAGACCCAACTCTTATTACAAAGATGTTCTGTGAAATTATCCCAAAAATAAGGCTTTCCATAATTATATTAAATTTTGTTATAGCAAACCATTTTATTGGCATGCAAATAGTGTTGTTTATAGGCCCTGTAAATAAAAACCCATGCCAAAAAACCCTTGTGACCCTTACCTTTCCTATTAGAATTTCTTGAAATAAGAAGCATTGCACTCTAAATTAATTTGACTTAATCACATCCGAAAAATTTAATATTTTTGCTTTATTTTTGGGAGATATGACAGCTATTGAAAGGGCACGTTAGACTACCTGCTACTTATCTACGCCACTCACGGTAGTGGGACCATCACTAATATATTTTATTTTCTTTTAAAATTTTCCACCTTCTTAGTTACCAACCCAGCATTAACAAAACAATTTTGGTTTGTAACTATTTTTGTAGTTTTGTTTTCTTTTCCTTTTTTGCATAATATTAACTGCGACTACAATTTACATCTTCTTTTACAATTTTCCATCTTAGTTTTAAACAAAGGAGAAATATCTTCACTTTTATTTGTTTTCATCTTTTATGCATTTCTTAAATATTTTATCATAATTTTTAGTTTAATTTTGTTTTTCTTCTTTTCATTTTCGTGAAATTTATTTAGATTTAGTTTAACTTGCTGTTTTTCATTCATGCCTTTGGCACTCTTTGTGGAGTATATACATACATGCATTCATACATACATACATACATACCGTACAGCACCCAAGTGTATACGACTCTTGAGTACTTTGGTAGATTTAGTACATTTTTAGTTGATTAACCATTGTCGATGTATTTTTCTGGCGTACCACCGAATATTTTGAATTGGCAGAAACATATATAAAAAAAATTAGTCTAAACAAGAGTTTTTAAAGTAAAATTTTTCAGATGTCTTTAATTCCGAATAATTCAATTTAATTTTAAATATTGTTTATTTTTTTGTAACTCATCTTTATTTATAGAATCTTCACATAGGTGAACTAACAATAAGTTATTCAAATCTTAAAACTAAAACTTAAATATTAGATTACATATGTAATCTAACGATAAGAGACTAGAGAAACGTTTAAGTCTCTGTGCAAATGTGAGTTTCTTACGTACCATGATGCGCCTGTAATCATTCTCAAAATCTTGTTTTGGCATCTTTGTATTCTTTCTGTGTTTGAAGCTGAGGCTGTTTCCCATAACTGTATACCATAGCACCAAATGGGTTTGAAAATCGAGTAAATCAAGAGTTTACAATCGAGACTTAGCTTTGAGTTCCTGCAAATTAGCCATGTGAATTGGACTAATTTCAATTTTATTTGTGTCAATTTAGCGTCTATATGACTTTTCCAGGTAAGTCGGCGATCAAGATGTAGTCCGAGATATTTAACAGAGGAATGTTGAGGTATAGACTGGTTCCTAATTTGAATTTGAGGGCAAGTCTCCCTTCTTAGGGTAAACCTTACGCGGACACACTTTTGTTCATTTACTTTAATCTTCCACATATCTAGCCAATCTTCCAGCTCTTCGATATGGCTCTGTAAAAGAAGAGATGCTGTTTAGGGGGTTTCGTGTCCGCTTAAAATTGCAGTATCATCCGCAAAAGTCGACGTAAGTGTATTTTCATTTCTTGGCATGTCTGATGTGTAAAGGATGTAAAGAAGCGGGCCCTTGTGGTACACCAGCATGAATTGTCTGCGGAGGGCTCACAAAGCTTTTCTCTCCTATAGAGAATTTTCTATTAATTATATAGCTCTCCATTAGCTTATGTGTGTTCGGGGGCAACAACTGTTTAACTTTATAGAAGAGTCCCTCGCGCCAAACTCGGTCGAAGGCTTGCGAGACGTCTATAAAAAGTGCAGAGCAGTGATTTTTCTCTTCAAAAGCTCTTCTTATGGCACTTACAATTCTGTGAACTTGCTCAGTGGTGCTGTGTTTTCGTCTAAAACCAAATTGATATGCTGGAAAGACATTATTTTGATCTACGGATATTATAAGTTTGTTTACCAAAATTCTCTCGAATAATTTTGACAAGTTGGACAGTTAACTTATTGGTCTATACGAATCGACCTTTGTGTGGTCTTTACCTGGTTTAGGTATCATTGTAACGAGTGAAACATTCCATTCTGTGGGAAAATGTTCAAGACGTATTATAGCATAAAAAATAAACAGAATTATTCATAATCCTATTCGGGGTAACTCCAAAAGCATTTTATTACTGATCCTATCGATCCCCTATAGTTTTTGGGGGGTTTAAATCAACAATAGCCTTTGCGACCTCTCGAATCTCAAAACGAAGAGACACTGCTCTATGTTGTGAAGAAACAGGTGGCAACTCATCGATAGAACTAGGGGTTATATTTGGAGTAAAAACTTTTTTAGATGTTCCACAAACAGATCTCCCTTCTCTTTGTCATTCCTAGCCCGTTCTCCACTTTCATTTCTTAGAGGAGGCTTACATACAACAGGTCTTTTAAGATTTTTTGCAGCACGCCACAAAGAGTAATCAGTTTATTCTGTTGGATCCAGTTTTTTAAGATAACTATTCAAGCAGTTTCCGTAGGTTTTTCGTGCATTCTTTCAATTGCTGCTGAAGTTGAGGAGATCTGTGCAGTTGCCACTCTCTTGGAACTCTTCTTTTTTCACCTAATAGCCTTTCAACATCTACAGAAGTAGTTCTATATGGCCTGGTGTGACGAGGAGATTTAGTAGCAAGTTGAGCAGCTAGTTTGAGATTTTGTTTAAAGTAAACAATCGAGAGGTCAATATCATCTGGTGTTCTTATCGGAAAGCTTTCTGTGCAATGGGTACTAAGAAACTTTTTGTATTTTAGCCAATCAATATTGCTTGAAAGCGTTAAATCACCAGATGGGGACACAATTTTTTGGGGTTCGAAATAGTAGCAATGACGGGTGTGTAGTCAGACGAGAATTCCAATGAAGATTTTACACGCACAATTTCTTTTGCGATGTTCTTCGTTAATCCGAAATCGATCAAATCGGGTATTTTTTTGCCCATCTGTTGGCCAGTACGTTGGTTCTTCGCTTGAGACCACATCCATCCCCATTTTAGAAATTGTGTTGAACAAAACACGACCCTTCTGGGAAATAAACCGTGACCTCCAGAATGTATGCTTGGCATTAAAATCGCCAGCAACTATGAAACGAGGGCCTAGGGATTGAAAAAAACCTTCTGTATAGATTTTCCGATATAGAAAACCTTGTGGGAGAATATATTGATGAAATCACTAGGCTGCTTCCAAGTTCTTCAAAGCAAATAATAGTAGCTTGAAGGTAGTTTCCACGATGATAACAGATTAAATAATATGATAATCTGGATTTAAATAGGACAGCTGAGTCACCACATGCACTACCTCTTGGATCCTTAGTATCATACAAAGTGTATCCGCGCAGTGAAAAGAGACTTCTACGAGTCAAGCGAGTTTCAGAGACAAGCAGAATATCAATTTGATTGTCTCTAAGAAATATGAAGATAAATACTTTATGAAGATAAATATTAAAAATGGTTTTGCAACCGCCACCGTGATTATCACCATTTAAGACAACACTGTACAGAGTTATAAATTTAGTATTGAAATGAATTATCGATAACTGGCTATCATTATACTCTATCACTTTACTTATATTCATTTACTTTAACCTAATATCGAAAAGTTAACTTCCTTTCCTTTTTTACATCAGTTGGTTACACACGCACAACGCTTAATTTATATTAATATTTAATTTTATGGTTTTGATACTATAAAGTACCCATTCGCTAAGATATTAATATAATTGAATTTAATTAACTAGTATTATTTTAAGGAATTTTAACACCAGGTTACGCCACAATTTGGCAATAAAAGAAATAACTATTTTTCATCAACTCTAACCTGTGTTGTCAATCTGATCGAGCCATAGAAATCGAACTGCTGTTAATAGGTATTAAGACAAAATATTTTAAAATTTTCGTGAAAGTTGTTTCCATTCTATAGTCCTGAAAAATAAAAGGCAATATGTTTTTTTGGTATCTCTATACGCAATGAAAATATGTACAAACAGTTTGTCAATAAACACCAGATTCTATTTTCTATAATTAAATTTTGAAGTACAATTTGATCAAGTAATTTTAACACCCTTATTTAAGTATAAGTAAGTCTAGTTTTATAAATCAAAATTTTTGTTTTTGTGAAGCTTTTGTTCAAGAAGTTGCTATCATCTCATCTGTTTTTATGCGGTCAATTTCTATAATTTTTGCGTTCTTCTTTTCTCTTATAAAATTATATCGCACGTAATATTCTTTAAAGTAGCTGTTACTATCGGCTAATGCTATTGCACTTCTGTTGTAAGAAAATACTAGAGTTGATCCATTCGGACTGTCTGAAACAATTTAAATATTAAGACCCGCTAACCAAAGTACCCCTATATTTTATAACCAGGATTTTTTAAGGTTTTTGGAATTACCACCGCGAACTTCAATCCATGTGATATTGAATTGTAATGAGTTAATTTGATTGTTTATTGCTTTTATGAGAAACCCAAAATATAAGCTGTTACAATCGATAACACGTGCGAATATTGAAGAAAAAGCTGCTAGAGGGAGAAAAGAAATAACATGGATTGATGAAATTGAAGTATGGACTGGTGTCAGAGATATGGGCAGATTTCTGAATGAAGCAAGAGATCGAGATGCTTTTGCGGAGCTACTGAATTATATATAAAATGATTTTTTTTTTTTGAAATGTTAATGCATGAAATGCAAATTGTAATTGCTTTTATCCATTTGTCCTTATCTGGAGAATTTAATGCTTCTTCATAATTTTAATTTAATTTAATTTATTTCATTATTTTTCCATTACAACAAGATTTACAATCTTATAATTAAAGTAATGGATTTTTACAAAGTAATGATGAATAAGTATATCTAAAAATACACAGTATATAAATAGTACACAGTATAACAGAAAAAAAATTAATTTAATAAAGAAAACCCAAAAAGATAAAAAATTAATAATAAAAAAATGGTTAATACATATGAAGCATAATGGGTTAATTTAATAAAAATATATAAATAAGTAAATAAATATAAATATAAAAGAAATAATTTTTTTTTTAAGAAACAAAATATATATATAAATGAGAGCTGAAATCAATTACATTTAATTAATTATGAGTGAAATTGAAATAGTTCTTTCCTAAATTGCTGAGCGTTGCTTATAAATTGAATGGACGAGGGTAGCATGTTCCAAAGACGAACTGAATTAATATAGAACTGCCACTCAGATATTAAGCTTCGATATCTTAAGTGTATGATATCGTTCGATCTTGGTGAACGTGAAAAAAGTAATCTTTCGGACAAGTAAGGCGGTGCACGTGTATATATAATTTTGTGTAGCAGTAATAGCGTTCTTATTTTCATTAAATCAGTAAGAGTCACCCCATATAGTTTTTTGGAATCATATTTTCTTAAATTAAAAACATTTCTTAATATTGCATTATACGTTGATATTAGTTTTTTTCGACTTGTAAAATCGCAACTTGCATATATTTCACATCCATATAGTAGAGTTGGTATTAAGTAGGTTTTTGCTAATAAAATTCTAATCTTAAGTGGTGTAACATACTGGGTGTTCCACAGTGTCCGTAGTATTGCATAAGTTTTCCCTGTAGCAGCATTTATATGGTCGCACCATGTGAGAGTGGAACTAAAAGTGATACCAAGATTCTTGGCTGTTGATACAATTTCTATTTTTTGATCATTATGCCTTACAATCGGCTCAAAAGGTAACTTCAAAGTTTTCTTAGCTATTATTAAACACTTAGACTTTATAGGATTAAGACACAAACCGTTTATATTTGCCCAGTCATGAATGTGTTTCAGATCTCTGTTTAGTTTTTCCAAACAATCGTTTATGTTGCTTAAATCACTACTTATATAGAGTTGTACATCGTCAGCATACATGTGGACATTACACTATTGTAAATGTCGCACTAAATCGTTGATCTTCTTACCATAAAATCATTGTGAGTCACCTTTGCAACTCTTTCACTACTACTAGACATTGTAACGGGATGAACCAATATTCCTTCGCTAATTTGAATGTCGATAATTTCCCCCACTTCATTAATTTATTCTGTAAATCAGGTGTGCCCAACCTTTTCGACCTAAGGAGCTAAATTATATTTTCCGAAGGAATGGCGATAGATCATAAGAGAAAAATGTGAGTTTTAGTAAAATGTAATAAATGAAATAAACCAATAGTTAAAATTTTGAAAATAAACAATTATTTTATCTTTAATGAGATGATTGACATTGTGCATTAGCAGCTATTTTTGAACAATTACTAACAACTTAACATAAGCAGTCGTCAAGATGACTCGGAGAAGGTCACATATGTACGATATTTGCATTTAATATAATACATACAAAAAAAGAAAAAATCCATTTGCTGTCTACAATGACGAAGCGTTCCGAAAGCGATATAGATTCACGAAAGAAAACGCATTGAATCTAGTTTCATTGGTAAAGGCCGATCTTAAAGGTAAAAGAAAGGGGGGAAATTCCTACTCATATACAAGTTTTAGCTGCCTTAAGATGTTGGGGAAGAAATCAGGTGCAAGATGATTATGGTAAAATGCATGGTTTCAGTCAATCTTCTATGAGCAGAGTTTGCCAAAATGTTACTAGAGCTTTTGCCAAATTAGCAAAACAAATAATTAAAATGCCAACGACCGCTGAGGAGCAAATTAAAAACATGAATAATTTCGAGAAAATTGCTGGATTTAAAAAGATAATTGGAGCAATTGATTGTACACACTTGCGTATACAAGCAAATGGCGGTGATGATGCGCAACTATATGTAAATAGAAAAGGATATTTTTCTTATAACGTTCAAGAAATATATGTATGTTTTTTTAAATAATTTCAAAGTTTTGATTAACTAAAGGCTATATGTGACGCATCTTTGAAAATTATCGATATTGTTGCTTGCTGGAGGGGTAGCACACATGATTCCAGAATTTTCAATGAAAGTAAAATAAAAGAAAAGTTTGAAAATGGGAATTTTATGGGTAGACTTCTTGGAGATGGAGGATACAAATGTACTAACTACTTGTTTACACCTGTGAATAATCCAAAAAGCAATCATGAAGAATCCTACAATAAAGTTCACATTAAAACAAGAAATACCATGGAATGGATTTTCGGAATATGGAAAAGTCGTTTTCGAATACTTTTGGATAAAATGCGTGTTTCCCGTAAAAATGCAACAACACTGATTGTGGCATTAACTGTTCTCCATAATTTATCAATTATGTATAAGTAAGAAGATTTTGGTAAGATAATAATATCATGAAATTTCTAACACTCTCATGTCATACATTTCTTAGATGCTGGTGATGACAACTTTGAAGATATGGATCTACAAACTACATCAGCGAATATTAACCCAACTCAATTGGAAAGTGAAGCAGTTTACATTCAAAGATATTTTTAGAAATAATACAAACAAATTAAGTTCATATGACCTTTAATTCAAATTCATATGGCATTACAACAACAAAAAAAAAAAACATAAATTAATTAAAATACTTAAAAGACGTAAAAGATTAAACAATAAAATAGTTAAAATAATAATTATAAAATTAACTAAAAAATCCACTTTTCTTCATATTTTCTAGTTCTATCTTTAATTTTTGAATTTTTAAGGAATGTTCTTCATCCATCTGCTTAATTTCAAGTTCCAGCTTCTTCTTTTTTTTTTTTAATAAAAACTGTTTTTGGTCTCGAATAGAGCTTGACTGTACGCTATTTCTTTTTCCTTTTGGGTGGTACTTATTTCCAGCAGTTTTATTCTCATTGCGTTTTCATCGACCTTGTAGAAGATGGCTTTTGCGTCTCATCATCGCTTGCTAACATCTCGTTCATATAGTTCGACAGATCATCGTTTGTGTCCTTTCTTTTTTGGTCGCTGGCTTCAGGTTGGTGTATTGTATTACTGTCATACACATTATGATCATAATCAAAATGTTTTGGCAGGCGATTAATTAATTCTTGTTCCACCATATTTAGGGGTTTAGGGGGTGGACCACCTCCAGTCTGTCTCTTTTGTTTAAGAAACGAAGAATTTTTGGTTTTGGCCATGGATTTAATTTTTCGCCACTGGATTTGTACTTGGTCCAATGTCCTTTCCACTTTTGCAGTTGGATTAAAAATCGTGTTGATTGAATTCCAAGCTTCCTTTTTCATTTTGTTTGAATTGGTATCAATTTTTGCATTTTCAATGATTTCCAATTTATCCAAAACTAATTGTGATAAAATATCCTGTAAAAAAATACATTTTGTTAATCTTAAATCATCTGAAATAAAAATCGCCCATATACTTCTTACCTTTTCATCTTGTTACCAGTTTGATGATCTTTTTTGCTTATTTTTATAAATTTTTTCTATTTTTTTTTTCAAAATTTTCGCTTTAAACTTTTTCTAACGCTCAAAATAATATACAAATGTCAAAATCAATTCTCATTTTAACGAACATCAGAGTTGAATTTAACTAAAACAGAAATGTTACAATTTTTCTTAATCGGGTGACTAAAAAGCGTTTTGAATAAACTCATGACTAAATTGTGACTAAGCTTAATTAACATTTTAGTTGCTCACTCGATGATCAGAGTATCGGCGGAGTACACAAATTTTTGTTTTGAATACGGCTGTATATTTATTTTAGAAACTGGTGTTAATAAAAATAAAGTGATTGGACGAAGTTTTTCAAAGTCTACAAATTTCTGTTGAATTTGCACAAAAATTTGTTGTAAACTATTACCGAGTTGTTTGTATTCATATGTTTCTATGTTTGAACCCATTTCGTTTCTTGAATTTGAGAAATGTTTCAGATCTTTTTTATTAATTTGAGATGTCCACAATTCTAGCTTAATTTTAAACATGTCGAAGCTAGTAATCATGTCGGTTATATATTTTTTGTTTCCTTGCAAATCCAAATTTAGTTCAATTAAAATTTTTCTTAAATCCGTTAAAAATGCCGCCAAATCTTGTCATGAAGTGAAACGGCAAGAGGATCGTATTTTCGTCTAAAAATTCTTTATGCTTGCGGAATATTTCTAAAACTTTACCTTTGCTCAGCCATCATAATAAGTTATGGAGAAGTAGATCACCGTAATTTTGTTAATTGTTGATATATATGTAACATCATCAATGTTTAACATTTTACCACATAATGATTATCGATGAATTATACAGTGGTATATTACATACCAAGGAGAATCAATATCTCTTACAAAATGCTAAAAATCCATTTTTGCTTCCAGTCATAAAAGGTTTACCATCATGTAGTAATGGAAACGAGCTTCTCAAGAGTATCATTTTCAGATGATATGACATATTTAATAATATTGAACTCGTCTTTTACTCTGTTCGTTCTTTCAAAGACAGAATTATCAGAAATTCTTCCTTCGAACTTGAATCAGCAAGCTTGAAACGTACAAATATGCAAAGCTAGGGCAATTGTCAGTTGATTCATCACATCATAGTGACAACCATACACACTTTTCAAAATCCTGTTTAAGTTGAGATCGCAAGTCAATTGCCATGGTTTCAACTCGTCTTGAAGGTTATATATATTTGATAGCATCATTAATCTCCACTCTATTTTTAAAATTTTGAAATACTCTATCTGCTGCTACTAAAAAGGCCTCTTTGAATATGTCTCCGTCAGTAGAAGGTTTATGAGCTGGATAAAAAATCGACAAACACGTGGAGATGCAACTGTTGCCATTGTTGATTTACTACAGTATTTTTTTTTAACAGAGATTGTTTAAAACTAAGGGATTTTTTCAATCTTTGTACATCCGTTTTTTTAATAGATTTCGGAGGAAATTGTTCGTCAAATTTAGCATGTACAGTAGTAAAATGCCTGTTTGATTACCTCTTTTAGGTAAAGCAACCGCCGAATTACATATTTAACAAATACACTTATCTTTATACATAATGAATAAAATTCTTCTTCAAAATCTTCATTGAAATGTTGTGTCTTCGATTTTTTATTAACACTCATTATGGGCAAAATTTTTGGTTTGGTAAATCAGCATTTAAAAAATCAAAACTTAAAAACTACCAGCCTACTAAAATTAACTAGGAAAACAATGTTTTTTTTTTATTCTCTTTGGCTTATAAATAAGAAAATATGTAGAATATGTATATATGTATGGTTTGGGTATAATGACTTTGTGCTGCTGTTTGTAACTACCAACAATATTTGACCTAGACCCATCTTTTATTATACCGATCGACTATGAATCCCTTTCTGAGTCGATTTAGCTATGTCCGTCCATCCGACTGTCCGTCTGTGTGTCCATGTAAACCTTGTAATCAAACTACAGGTCGCAAATCATCAAATATATTTTGATGAAATTTGGTCTATAAGCGTTTATCGGCCACAGGATGAACGCTATTGAAATTGGTGAAACTCGGTCCATGTTCAGACCTAGTCCCCATACAAATGACCCTATGAAATCGACATAAATTGCCATAAGATTCAAATTATCCTATTGATCTCAGTCATATTGGGTTTCTAATCCCAATATGACAATTCTTAGTCATAGGCCCCATATAGAGGTGCTTCGCGATCTTCACATAAATCTATCAAAAAACAAAAATATTGCACAGATTCTTCTCAAATTTGGTTTGTATATGGGGCGTTTCATGTCTAGTGATCCAACTTTTGAAACCGATGTCTTCCGATCCGGATGAAATTTGCACCAAGATTAGTCTTATTGGATAGTAACTTAGACACAATTTTTCAACAAGATCGGTCCAGAACTCTCTGACTTAGAGGGGGTCAAAATTTGACATTTTGGCCAAACAGGTGTTTTTTCTCATCCATGTAACTTTTTATTAGCAAAATTTGTCCTAATCAGTTTAGATAGCTATTTCATCAGTCTTTCGGACTGACTTTTTTTTTTGTAAAATGAAAAATTTTTTTTGCTCTAAAGGAAGCTTAACTAAAGACAATTTCAATTTTTAGCAATTTTTTCCTATTAGTGTGTAAATACTTCTAAAACCTTAAAAATAAAACGTATACTGAGAAACTAGACAAATTAGCCTTTCCGACGGTATGTAACATACCTAACTAAACTTTCATATCTTCGATACTGTAATACCCACAATATGTTAACCTCAGGAGAAAAATCACTTTTTTTCTATAGAAATGTTGAAAATTTATTTCTTTTATTTATTTTTAATAATAATTAAATTAAAATATAATAATAATAATCAAAATAAAAAAATAAAGAATTTAATAAAATTTTATCGTTATCACATAAGGTCCATTTACAACATAACTATTTTTTTAATTAATTTATTGTAGCTGATGAAGTATTTAAATTTTGTAAATTTTTAAATACCCAGTCTTTCATCCAGCTTATTAATCGCATTTATTTGCTGTTTTTTTTGCCAATCTTTTCTTCGCTACAATAAACTAATTAATAAAATAGTTATGCTATAAATGGATTTAATGTGAATAAGGTTAAATTTTATTAAATTATTTGTTATTTTATTTTTATTATTATTATTATTATTATTATTATTATTATTATTATTATTATTATTATTATTATTATTATTATTATTATTATTATTATTATTATTATTATTATTATTATTATTATTATTATTATTATTATTATTATTATTATTATTATTACTGTAATTACTATAATTACATATTAATTTAATTACTAGCAGATCCCAGCCCTCGAAATTCGAGTGCAAATCCTAGGAAATTTTATTTTTTCATTAAATAAAGACCCTAAAGGTATGCTAATCAATTATAGCCAATCCAGAAATCAACATAAAAACAAACTCATTTTTATTACAAACACATTAACAAATTTAATAAACACACACATAGCATTGTATAATTTTTGTATGTGTTAGTAGCAACTTTAAATGCAATTTACTCAAAATAAAGGAAAAAAAATTTAAAAATCTCTAAATCTGCAAAACGGCTCAAAAGGAATACCTTTCAAACAATATACGTTTGGCCAAAATCGGGATAAAACGGTAGAACAAAACAGCGGTCAGAAGAAATCGCCTAGCCTAATAATATTATAGATTGTTACAAATAAATAAAAAAAAAATAATTTTTCAACATTTCTTTAGAAAAAAAGTGATTTTTTTTCCTGAGGTTAACATATTGTGGGTATTACAGTATCGAAGGTATGAAATTTTAGTTAGGTATGTTACATACCGTCGGAAAGGATAATTTGTCTAGTTTCTCAGTATACGTTTTATTTTTAAGGTTTTAGAAACAGTTACACACTAATAGGAAAAAATTCAAATAGTGCCTATGCTAAAATTGAGAAACCGTTGTCTTGAATTACACCCCACTAAGCGACAAAAAAGCACTTAAAAGGAAAAAACCCAAGCTTGCTTTAGAGCAAAACAAAAAAATTCCTTTTTTGAAAAAAAAGTCAACAAAATTTTCGATTTTGCAAGAATATAGTAAAAAAAATTTTTTTAAATTTAAAAAATTAAAATTTTTTTAAATTTAATTTGAAAAAAAATTTTTTTTTTTCCGAAAGACTGAAGAAATAGCTATCTGAACTATTTCTGACAAGTTCTGCTAAGAACAATATGTAAAAAGTTACATGGATGAGAAAAACACCTGTTTGGCCAAAATGTCAAATTTTGACCCCCTCTAACTCAGAGAGTTCTGTACCGATCTCGTTGAAAGATTGTGTCTAAGCTACTATCCAATAGGACTAACCTTGGTGCAAGTTTCATTCTGATCGGAAGATATCGGTTTCCAAAGTTGGATCACTTGATATGAAACGCCCCATATATTTTTTCAAAATATAAGTGACTTTACCAAATATAGTAAGGATCGGTGCATTTCCCCATATAAATATAGTACCCGATATGAAAATTTTCATATCTGCAGCCAAAAAAAATAATAACAATTCCACTCACATTTGGTTTATGGTTATTTTCTATGTCCAATTAGTTGGATCGAAGAGATAAGGTCTCTAAACCGTGGTATGTTATCATATAGTCGGTCTAGACCGACTATAATTTTCTTACTTGTTTTATTTATTTTTAAACTACATTACCAATTTTCCAATTTGTATTAAAAAAAATCAATAAGGCAATCAATATATATTTAAAATTTAAGTTATCTCGGGTGTGACTTAAAATTTCTTGCCGATCGACCAGTAGATCGCGTTCGATGTGTTGGGCACACCTATATGCAATCCGAATTTCATTATCACGGCCTTTCAGATTTTTAAAAACATTTCTTGAATGACACATATTTTTAAATGCTCCGCTATCAATAAACCAGTCATCACTCTCAGCAAATATCGTTGCATTTTTGTTATAATAATGACATTTTGATACATAATGACTAAACTTTTTATATGCATAAAATTTAACTGTTTTGAAATTCTCAACTAACATCTTGCAATTTTTTTGATGTACCTACATCTGCCGTGTTCTGCTTACCTCTGCTCTCTAAACTCATAACTCTTTGGATCATGTTCGTAGTCACTGCCTAAGTCAGGGTTACTAGACCAGTATAGTAAAACCTCCAAAGGGTTTGGCGGTCTTAGTCCAAATTTTATTTTATGACCTTTTATATCTTTTCCTTATCTTGATATTTGTTTGCTTAGATTTTCAGCTACAACTCAAAAACCATTGATGATTTCTCATTTAATTTTTCAGCAAAATTGTAGCTAAGGCTTAAATAAATCATTTTTATTGAATAAAAGTACTGATGTATGTTTGATTTAATATTAAAAATGTCACTCATACCCATATAGTTCTTCCACTATACTAAAAAATAATAATCATACACCCTGAAGATGTTGTCTTATTCAAAAAATCGATTATACATTTCATTGGATAGAGTAAGTCCAACTTAATTTGTTGAAGCTATTTGCTAAAGAATGAAATGAGAAATCATCAATGGTTCTTGAGTTATAACCCCCCAGAATGGTTGTTGTAATCATCAGATATCATTCATCTGTAACAGAATGGTTGCAATCTTGTTTATTATATTCTCTATAAATTTTAAAGTACAATCTGATCAAGTATTTTTAACATTATATAAGATATGACAGTAAATTTATATCGGCTAATTCCTGGTAATCAAGCAAAATTTTCTAGCTGAAATGGCGAAAATTGCTTTTGCCTCTAAAAGGACGTACATTATCTAATTCCTATGTTTCGATATAATGTAATAATAGCAACAATATTTTTAGATAGGTGTAGAGTCGGCCGTAGTTGAGTGCCGATTATTATTACATTTAAAAAATCTTAAGCTTCGGCCAAGCACCTAAATTTTTCTTGTAGTAGTTTTTTGTTTATTTTTATTCCATATTTATTTATATATTCCTTTATCACTTTCACTTTCTTGTTGCTGCTTTTAACAATAAAGTCATATATTTTTGGTCTTGTCGTCTGTCTCTGCAGTTACCACAAGCTTTACAATGGAATATCGTTTGTGTACAAGTATACAAATGTACATACTGTTGATTTGATAGTATTTTGTTCGTTGAAAATTCCCAAGATTAAATATTTCTTTATTTCTTTGGCTAACTTTATATGCAGCCCAGCCAAGAAAATGCATCATCTGTCTTTATGTTAAAAATAGTTAATTTTTTCTTCCCTAAAGTTTTGTTATTTAACTTCCTTGAGTAGATAGTTAGATTGGTGATGGTGGTGGTGATGGTGATGGTTATGGTGATGTTTTGTTGTTGCTCAGAAACGTGCATTAACTTAACGTATTTGTGTTTTATATTAAAAAATATTGTTATTGAGAATTTTTGTAGAGCTAAAATAAATTTTAGGAATTTCAGTTTCAATGGAAGTGTTAACTTTAATGAGTAAATTTACCATAAAATGTTTATGTCTATAGCCCGTAATTTAAAGGTTGGCATATGGAAAATACTCAGTTTTTAGTTATGTGCTTCAAAATTTAATTGTATATTTTATAGTAACATTTAAGTTAGAGAATAACAACTTTCTGCATAGTTAATGATCCTTTTCTGTTCAAAGTAAATAAAGTGTCGTTCAAGTTCTATAATGTATTTGAATATAATGTATTTTGTCCACCAAGTAAAGATTGAATTCCAATCTCTTTAATATTTTTACATAAAGCAGCTTTCTACTTAATATAAAAACAAAATTCTCTAAGTGGACTAAAATATTGCATGTACATATCTAACTCTACCGTAATTTAATTTATATCAAATAATTAACAACTCCAGATTAATTGTGATCTGAATATCTTTGATTCTGAAACTATTTTCCATCAGTTTCGGTAAGATTTGGTATAGCTGGTCTACACTTTCAGTAAATTTCAGCTTTGTTGGAAATATTTATTTTTTGATAAATCAGTTATTCGAATATTATTAATTTCTTTTCATTTATTTATGGGATTTTCTACTGTTTTCGTTCAACTTCAATATTGTCATTGTTTGTTGAGAAATTTCACATTAGCCAAATTTCGATGATGATGATAAAATTAATACCAGCTCATCGTCGGTAATATGTCTTAGTTATAAGTTTCCTTCCTGTCAAAAAAACTTTCAATTTTCACAGCCAAAGGCATCGACTACGGCAATGATAATTTGCTTTAATTGATGTTTACGGGATTTATATTTGTTCTGATTGCATCATTACTTAAAAAGGTTGAGATGTTTACAACCATAAACACAAATAAAATTCTTAACCGTCTAAGAAAAAAGTGACCAAAAAGAATTATGAAAGTTAACTAAGTTTTCAAAATATACAAAACATAAAAAAAATATTTTTGTTAGGGGAGAATTTCATAGTACTACCCAAATAAAAGCAAATTTCTTACCTAAGTGGTATATTCGGATGTTTCTTGAGAGCATTAGAAAGCTGTAAGTATATTTGTAAATTAAAGTTCTGACAATTGCCAATGGACGAAGAAAAACTTTAGAATAAAGTCTTACGAAAGCAACTTAAATTCTTGGCCTTTGAAATTATTTTTTCATTGTTTAGGAAATATTTAGTTCCCATTGCTCAATTGCAATACAAACATTGTTTAATTAATTAATAATACTAGCCCAATAAAATTGTCATAATGACAATTGTATTTTTTTTAGTTTATTACTTATTTTAGCTATATATTTGAGATAAAATAAGAAGAAATGTTTTTTTTTTAAATTTTGTCACCGTTATTTTTTATTTTGCATAATAAAAATACTTAACAAATTAATTAAACAAGATATAATTTCTATTAACATAAAACGTACACACTAGAGATTAGAGAATTTTTAACAAAATTAAAAACAAACAAAAACATAATTATAGATCAGTAGAAATCCCTAATGTATACGGCTCTTAAACTAATAACAAGAGTTGTTTTTACGTTTACAATATATAGTAACAAGGAGAGTTTTAGGAGAGATAGTCAGAGATAGTTAGAGAATCATTTACTGAGATTGAGTGAGACTTAGAGAGAGAGAGAGGGAGAGAGAGAGAGAGAGAGAGAGTATGAAGGAAACATGGCTTATATACAACAGTTGAGTATTATGATGAGAAAAAAAACCACAGATCGTAATTTGAGTAACAGTTTAGCACAAGATCCGTTATGTGATCTTCTTTTTTCGATAAGAAGTCAGTTTCAAGTATTTTCCTTAGATGGAAAATTGCAATGTTTGTTGTTGCAGGTGTAGTAAAAGTCACAGCGTAATTTGTTGCGATGTATGTTAAATTTCATTTTGGCTGTAAGGTTAAAGTCTCGTCGAACAGGTCAAGTCAAAATAATAATGATGTTTTTTTTTCGATTTGTTGCTAAAAAAAAAAGTAGATTTAGGACTAGTCAGTAGCATTAACTAAAATCGCAATTAAAAAGATTATTATGTTAGTCAGTGGTCATGTATGTGAGCATTAATGGATTCTCCATTTCTTTGTTGGCAACTTAATAAGGTCCTGATTTGCCGGGAGGTCCATAGTTGGAAGAAGGACCACCGCCACCACTACCGCCGGAGCCACCACCCAAATCGAAGCCACCACCGCCGCCGCTACTACCGCCATGTCCACCACCAATACCACCGCCAATACCACCGCCAATACCACCTCCAATACCACCTCCAATACCACCGCCAATACCTCCACCGATACCGCCGCCAATACCTCCACCAATACCGCCACCGGAACCGCCAGCACCAGTATCGAAACCGCCGCCTCCGCTGGAATCTTTTTGGGTCTTGTATTTGATGAAGTATACTTCGGGTTTGGAGGGTTGAGTGGGAGCTGGTGTTGGGATAACAATATCTTGTTGATCTTCTGGTTTCTTGACCAAAACGTAGACAAGAGTCTTTTCTTCGTTTTGAGGTTGTACAGGAATGATGGGAGCTTGGTAAGAAGGAGGAGATGGAGCCTTAATGAAGATGATTTTGTAGTGTTTCTGTGATTGACCAATGGGAATATTGGGACGAGGACGAGATTCCTCTTGCTCTGGTGGGGGAACATGAACGTAGATGTGTTTTTGCACCAAAGTAGTTCCTCCACCACCGCCGCCGCCGCCGAATCCACCACCGGATCCTAATTTTCATAAGAACAAAACAAAAATAGTACTTAAAGACACAACTAAAAGGACTTTAAAGCTAACTTAACACTTACCTCCGCCGAATCCACCACCAAATCCACCACCGGATCCACCGCCGAATCCACCACCGGATCCACCACCAAATCCACCACCGCCGGAAATGCCACCACCAAATCCACCACCGGAACCACCACCACCGAAACCACCACCTCCGAAGCCACCGCCTCCGATGAAACTACCACCACCACCACCACCACCGGATCCACCACTGCCTCCGGGTCTATTATAAGCATAACCAGCTTCTGGCCTTGCGGCAGCTAGCGCCAAGCACGACATTAATATAAATCCTTTCATATTGAACACTGAACTCGAATTAACTCGACTGTGAACACGATGCGCTAACACGTAATATCCTTGTACCACAAATGACTTTTGTGTGTAACTGGTAATCCTTGGTTTTCTTTTTCACTTCGTCAGTCTGTTTTCTGACGAATTCGGTTGTATGTAATATAAGCAAATAGTAGGGGTTGGAAAAAGATGGAAAGTTCTGATTCACGTCTCTAAGTTGTGACGATGATTGTTGTTTATTAAACTAAATCAAATGGTTTACTGACAATCTACACTTAGTGTCTCATCCATTTATACTAAAATTGACGAAATTCAGTTATTTCTGCCCAAAACTTCATGCAATCCATGCATAATAAAAGCAAAAAAAAAGAAAAACAGAAAATAAACAGCTGCTTCAACTTGCTGTTGCTGCTGCTACTGAGGCTGTCTTTGACTTCTGTGGCTGGGAGAAGGTTCACATGACACACAATATCAACTATACCGAACGAAACCAAAGATGAACAAACGAATGGATAGCTGGTCGTACGGACGGACAGACAAACGGCCAGAGCAAAATATATGTGCAAAATGATTGTTCAGCTCTACATCGCATCATCTTCAAAAAGGTGTTTTAACATACTTGCAGTGGTAGTTGTTGTCATAGGCTTAAAAGATTTTGCAAAAACCAAAATCAACATCATCACTTGGCTTTACGATTATTTGAGATTTCATTTGGTTTTTCTAAATTTTTGCATGTAATCATACAACATTAAATCGTCTCTTCTTTGTAAATCTTGCGTAGTTTAGGCTCATATATAAAAATATAAGTTAATGTTTGCATTATTGGTTGAGGCTTTTGTCTTAGCTTTTATTTTCGCTAATGCTTTTTTTTTAACCCTTATGTTTTACACATAGTCTAACATTTGGGTCAATTTGACCCAGAATACGTTTACCAGATTTTAAATCTACTGCCACTAATCTAAAGTTATTCTTAACTGTAAGTGCAAAACTGTAATCGATTGTCTTTTAAAGAGAGTGCTAGAAATAAAGTTACAATGCCTGTTTAGAAACACACACTTACATTTTTGTTAAGATACGGTGCATTAAAAATCAAACATCTTTTATTACCTAGGAGGATGGGGAATATAGAAGACCAAAATGAGACAATCTTTTGAAGGATATCAAATAGAAATATTACGTAGTATTATAAGAAGATAATTTTGATTTTTACCAGAACAATCATCACGGCTGTATCACTCATGTCGGATACTTATACGATATTCCACTATGTAGTTAGAGTATAATGACTTTGTGCTGATGTTTACAACTACCGCAAATATTTGACTCAGACTTTTGTTATACCGATAGACTCAGAATCACTTTCTGAGTCGATTTAGCGTCCGTCTGTTCGTCTGTGTGTCCATGTATGCCTTGCAATCAAACGAAAGATCGCAAATATGAATATGTTGTGATGCAATTTGGTATATATCGGCCATAGAACGAACGCTTTTGAAATTGATGAAAATCGGTGCATGCTCAGACCTGGTACCGATACAAATGACCCCCTAAAAGATCGACTGAAATTGCCATAACATCCAAATTGTCATGTAGATCTCGTTTAAATTGGGTTTGTGTATGTTTATTACATTCGCCAATCAGTGGTCAATAAATAGACCTTTATGACAATTCTTAGTCATAGCCCCCATATAAAGCTGCTTCCCGATTTTCATTTAAAACTGACAAAAACTAAAATATAGGACAGATTTTTCTCAAATTTCGGTTGTATATGCTTTTTCAGAGAGGGAGTGCCTTTTGTTCAGGATCGGTCCATTTTTCGACCTACTCCCCATGAATATATAGCATCCTATATGAACTTTTGCAAATCTGCAGGCAAAAATATTGGGTTGTGTTCATTTTTTTTTATATAATTTTCTTACTTGGTTTTAAAATGGCATTTTCGGGTGACACTGTAACAACACGTGCCAACATTTTTTGGGAGTAGAGTATAGTTTAGTGAAAGTTTTTGCCACGCCGAGTTCGGCTCTGAAACCAGAATTTCTCCAGCATATCAGGTTCTTATGTTTTTACACAAAACTTATTAAAGCGTCGGAAAGTAGATATCTTCCCTTCCAAATGACTTTTTCCAGATATGTATGATTTTTCTTCTCAGTCAAAACATACGTAGAAATTATTTTTTCGTTTCAATCATTAAAAAGAAAAAAATAAATCAATAAATCTCCAAACCTTAAATAAAAGAAAACTTTTCTGCAGGTCTTTTGGGCGCTAAAATAATTTAACACTTCAGAATTGCGTTGTCACATTGGTTTTAAGTTTTATTACATTTTAGTTAAGTATTATTTTTGATGTGTAAACATCTATGCGCTCAGGGGGGTAAAATCCAATTTCACAATACAATTCAAAAACATCGTAAGGGAAAATCGGTGTGTGGTATGTGTAAGTGTAATGGTGTATTTAGTAAGCAGAACCGCAGAGTTCGCTGCCTGTTTAGCTTAATCACAAATCTTTTTCGTTAATTTTAAATATTGACAGAACTTTTTAAGTGCGCAGAACCGTTAGGTGTGCTGTCAGCTTAAAAAGCTAAGTATGTACTAGGAAAACTTCGAAGAAGTCGAATAAACTTAGGTGTTTTTTTAATTAATACACCTTTTCCAATTGTATATCAGAAAACTTCAATTAATTTCAGAAAGTGTCAATTGTGCTTCAGAAAACATTAATTGCTTTTCAGAGATTATCAATTGTATTTCAGAAAGTTTCAATTGTATTTCAGAATACATCAATTTATTTTCAAAAAGTGTCAATTGAATTTTAGAGAACATCAATTGAATTTCAGAAAGCATCAATTGTGTTTCAGAAAATATCAATTGATTTTCGGAAAATATCAATTGTGTTTCAGAAAGTATCAATTGTAATTCAGAAAACATCAATTGACTTTCAGAAAGTATCAATTGAATTTTAGAGAACATCAATTGATTTTCAGTAATAATCAATTGTATTTCAGAAATTATCAAATGTGATCGGACCCACATTGATTTTTTTTTCGTTATTATTATTTATTTTTAAATGGTGCTCTTTGGCAAAGTACAATCTGGGCTCTGGGAAAATTTATTTATTTTTCTTTTGGAAACATTGAAACAAAAATGCCAAACTAATTAATTTTAATGCATGATTTGTCCGAGAAAAAATAAAATATCTGAAAAAATTGAAGTAGGGTGATGCAGAGGTGAGTATTTGTTTTAAAGTTTTTGCGACCTAAGTGACTAACCTAATTCTGTGAATATCTGAGTTCCGATCCGGATTCAGCGTGTCAAAAATATTAACAAAAATACATTCTGTTCCCAGGGACTGAAGTTTTATTTGTGTATTTGTCCGACAATGAAAAAAAGCAAACTCCTAAATTTTTATTTTATTGTCGAAATGATGTAAAGTTGAAGACAAAAATTACATAAAAAACTAATTAACTGAATTATGGAAATCCCGTCATGAAGAGAAGTTAATTTTTTTTATTTAGCTACTCTATAAAAAAAATCGGACGGAAATTTGTAATGCAGTTTTGACTTATTTTGAAGTTACGTAGTTAGCGTATTTTTAGCTATTATTTCTTAAAAATTATTTAATTTTGTTAATTTTCTCAGTTTAAATTGATTTATTTTTTTATCAATTTTGATTTCTCCATTATCTTATTTCCATTTGGATTTTGAATCTAACATTGATATGGCTGGAGTTTGAAAGCATTAGTTGCTTCATAGTACATAAATATTAACTAAATTGATATTTTGGAAGTAAGAATCCAAATATATTGAAATCAAAATGAATGAATGGTTCATGTCATTCAAAACACAAAACTTTTTCCACGATTTGACCAAATTATAATTTTACTCCACTTTATTTGTATACTCTGGCAAAATTACAGTTAAGTCTCATTATACCATTCTACAGTCAGGGTATAATTAGTTGGTACTGATTTAGACTCTAGAATCTTATTATGCCGACCGATTTCGAATCGTTTTCTTAATCGGCATATTGATACGCGCGTTTTGATTGGACGAACGCTTCTAAAATGTCCCCCCTGAGTACATCGGGGACTACCCCAAATTCATGATATACATTTGTACATGTTCGTCAAATTTGATTTATTATGCCTATTAATCATTAGGTCGAAAATATACTGTGTAGGGCACTTCTTTTCGTCACTCAATTAAATCTATTAAAACCACAGATTCAACTAAAGTTTACTGTGTACGTGTTTTTGAGTATTTTTTTTCAACAAAGAACCCCTATAGAGGGAGCGTCCTGAGGAGCGCTTATATTTGGTTTATGCTTGTTTTTCCTGTCCTTTATTGACTTTAGTATGGATGGAACTAAGACGTTTTATCAAAACTAGTGGTACAATGTAACGTTTAAGAAGTTTAGACCTACTATTATAAGTTTCCAAAATAATACATAAGATATTGTGTATTTTTTCTTTAATTCTTTTTCATTGTACATCAATACACAAGGGATAGGAAGGAACACAAATGATTATGAGATGCCGATACCGAATTTTTGCTGATATACTGACAGTATATTAATTTACACAAAAATTAAAAAACTTAGACCCAGACAAGACAGAAAGGTTAAAAATACAGTAACAACACACTTAGTGTTAGTGTGACTGCAATTACAGTTCAAAGAAATAAACATTAAACAACAACCACGAAAAAACTGAAATTACCGCACAATCAACGTATTACAGCATAGCTTACAGCAATAGGTATCAGCAACGACATCATAACCAACAATAGCAATAGCAACAACAAAGAACACAACAACAACATTAGCCAGCAATAATCATAATAAATGGTCAAAATAAAAAGAAGAAGCAGCCAAAGCAACCATCCAAGCAAGTTGTAACAAACCAAACAGCTTTAACTGTTTTAACTACAACTACAACTGCAATAACAATAACATTTTTTTTTTCCCTCTGTCACACAATTTCAAGATGACGACGATGATGCTAAAATTTAACAAACATTAAATAAATAAAATAAAATATAATCGCAAGTACAACCGGCATTCGACTATTTTGTGCAGTTTTAAAAAAGAAGACAGCAAATAGCGAAAGAGAGTGAGAGATCTCAGAGACCTGGATGTGGTTTTGTGAGCGAATCATGGCAATTGTAGGTGACCATATTCTGGGCAAGAGTGAATTCGAGATGTTATTTAATATATTGTGAATATGAAATGCTGGTTTTTTTTAATACCTCTGTTTTGTTTTGTCGTTATTTTCGTAGCTGTGATTGTAGCTGGACTGAGCGCTAACGAACTAAGAGCTTTTTGAAAATGCTGAAATGTCTGCACAAATTGCAAAAATAGACGCCGAGATATCTATTTTTGTATTTTGTGGTCCGAGATTCAGGTAGAAACATTTAGAAAATATACTATACCCGTGGTATTACATGGTTCCCACATTACATAAATTATTTATACATGAAGCCTTATTTATTCATGCCTTACTGTCAAGAAGTCAACTATCTGAGGATGTAAAGATATTAATCGTAGTAAAGATATTAATACTTACAAAGTAGTCGGGAGAAGTCAAATGAAAATATATTTAATAGGCTTCTTCTTAATAGGCTTCCTTGAATTTCCGGCAGAAGCAAAAATTATTAGTATCCAAACTAATGTTGGGAAATTGAAATTGATATCGAGGAAACAAAACAATTAATAGATATAAAACAAGTAAGAAAATTATAGTCCGTCTAGAGCGACTGTACGATGCCCCATACCATGCGTTTAGAGACACTATCTCTAGGGTCCAACTAATTAGATATAGAAAATAAGCATAAACCAAATTTGACAAGGTCGGAAAATGGACCGATCCTGTCTATATTTGACAAGGTTACTTATTTTTGGCAAAAACATATACAAACCAAATTTGAGAAAAATCTGTACTATGTTTTTGTTTTTTGATAGATATAAGTTAAGATCGGGGTAGCATTGACTACGAATTTTCCTATAGGGTTTGTTGTTAGACTACTGATAAATGGATGTAATAAACATACCCGAACCCAATTTGACTGAGATCTATATGATAATTTTGATATTATGATCTCCAAAGGGTCATTTGTATGGGGACAGGTGTGATCAAGGCCATATTTTCACCAATTGCAACAACGTTAATCCTACGACCGATGAAAGCTTACAGCTTAAATGTCATCAAACTATATTCACATTTGCGACTTGTAGTTTGATTACAAAGTTTACATGGTCACACAGACGGACGGATGGACATCGCTAAATCGGCTCAGAAAGTGATTCTGATCGTTATAATAAAAGATAGGGCTAGGTGAAATATTTTTGATAGTTACAAATATCAGCTCAAAGTCATTATACCCTGACCACATAGTAGTCTATGGTATAAAAATATATGTAAAACAAGAAAGTTGTAGACCGATCATACAATACCCTATATCCTTACATTCAAGAAAGGTTAATAGGACATACTAAGTGAGCATAAGCCAAATTTTTTTGTCTTCTTTCATAACAGATGTTATTTGTATATGGGGACTGATATTCGTATGTGTTTTTCAACATCTGGTTACTTTAATACAGACAATTTAATTTTCTCTCAGTCTTCAGACACTCATTTCGCTACTCATTTAGAGTACAGACTGGTTTGGGCTACTGGCATATAAACTCTGGTTAAAATAATCCCTAAATAATGTTGTTAAATTTTACAACGAATACAGTTATTTCGGTTATTTACTTCGTTATGTTTTTTTTTTACTTCATTCCCTCTTTTAAACTCTCAATCAACAAAACAAAGCTCTCTTTTTAACATCAACTCTTTTTAGTGAAATCATATACAATTTTTTATTTTCGAGAGGTCTTAAACACTGCACTTAAATTTTGGCCATTTATTAGCTTTTGGTATTTGTCATGGTTTTGCCAAAAGGCTCTTCTATTCGAATAAAGTGAAATAAAGACAACAATAATTTCTTTGTTTCGTAGGAAGTTTCTGTTAAAACTCACGTTTTTTTTTCCTCTTTCTGTTCCTTAACAAAACTTACCAGGGGTTTTATGAATTTTTTAAATGAATTTAGCAAAAAAAAAAAAGTTAAAAATTCGTGATCATACAATTTGCTGTGTATTAAAATTAAAAATGTGTTTTTTTCTTTCTTGAAAATCAATAATAATGTAAACAAAAATGGAAATTAAATGAAACGTGATATTTTTTTCTTCGATCAGTCTAAATAGTGTTTAAAAAGTCAATGAATAGGATCAACATAATTATATTGATCGTTTACTTTTGATGTGCAGTGAAATTTGAGAACTTTCCCATGAAAAATTTTCTTGCTGATTTTTGAAGAGATTCTAGTCTAGTAAGCTTGCTAGTAGATTATATTAACTGCTTGGTACAAACCAATTATTTCTGTGCCCGGCTGCAAATATTGGCTTTACATCTGCCAAGCATGAAAAAAAAAAGCCAGAACACACTTATTTCGATAATTAATTATTAAACAAAATGAAATAAAGTAAACTTTCAAATCGCTGTGGAAATGACTACTGAAATGAAGCACCAACTGTTGAGATTTTCTAATGCTGTAATTTCCCAATAAATGAGAAGGTATACTTCAAATATTGAAGACAATACAAAGACTTGCAACGTTTTAAATAAACTTCATATAATGGGCATCTTTAATTTTATGAAGATTTACCCCAAAAAGCTTAATTTTTCATCATTTACCCGATATTTAACAAGACAAACAGTTTTAAATACATACAGTGAGGAGCAAAAGTGTAACAGAGTATACAAAGTTCTGAAATAAACAGAAAAAAAATATTTAAAAAATTAATTATTAATCTTTAGTTTATTTAAAACGTAAAAAAATTAGTTTTATTTCGATAAATAAATAGAGTTAATTTTGTAAAGTAAAGTGTTACACTTTCGCAATCTATTTTTCTTCTCTGCGGCTTCCTCGTTTTAAGCATTTAATTAGTGTTTTGTCCAGTAACCCTTGGATTTTTTGTGAGCTTCTATTACTCTAACCCATAAGTCGTTAACCCACTTGCAGCATCTGAGAACTTGGCGAGCTCTGATTTAATATTACTCCAAAAATTTGCTATTGGACTTATATCTGGTAACTGCTCAGGTCATTACGTATATACAACATGAAATAAGTTAGTTTATGGACTTTTCACAATTTGCAGAACAGTGCAAATGTACAAGTATTCCTATTGGAAAATAGAACAAAAGTAAAATGTCAATATATGTATATACGTAAGTAATCGATAAATAAAAGCAAATTTCAAAAAAAAAAAAAAATAATATAAAATTTGTTTTCTTTTTAAATTGGCATTTCTAGGTGTAAAAAAAATTTTAATACTGTTACAGACTACGTGATTTAGAGTTTTTCGGAGAAAGAAAAGGCAACAATGTTTACATTTTATATAGTACCTTCAACAAAAAAAAAAAAATTGTTCACATACTCTTTTTTCATTTAATCAATCCAAGTAAAGTCTAAGCAAGAAACAAACAAATGTCAAAGGGCGTAAGCTTATTTTTTTTAAGTATATGTATGAAGAAGAAATTGAGCTTAACAAATATTGTGAAATTTATTAAATAGTTTATCTTTACATGTACATATGGGCGTTCCACAAAAAAACATTTTATTGATTTTTGCAACTTGCATTTATACTTATTTGCAAGGGAGGATATGCGACATAATTTTTTTTTTTGGTGTATTGTATTCATTTTTGTATTGAAATATAAAAACCGGAGTCAAAGCTGGAGCCAGAGCGATATCTGTTATTTCAAAAATTAGCTCCGGAGTCGGTGTAACCTCAACAGTTATAAAATTGACCAAATAAACAATAAAATTTCATTTTCAGATTTAGAAAATATTTAAAATAAACATGTTATACAGAAAGAGGATTTCGCTTCTTTTCACTTTATTAAGAAAGTCTAACAATTCTATTCTGTATCTCTAGCAACATGCAATTTTTTTCCATATTCTTATATTCGAAAATTCCTCAACTCTTTTAGAGTCTGAGTAAACTTTATAAACAAAATGTATGAAATTTTTAAAAATATTCCTAAGATTAATAAAATATTCTTTTGTCGAATTTTAAGGACTTTTTCCTACTTCTCGTTTAGTATTTGCAACGTAACTTATCTTATCTTCATTAAACTTTATCTATACATAAGTATATGATCATTAATGTTATGTAAGCTTTCATCCTTTCAAGGTGAAATCTGCCAACTGCAACAAGCGGAAATTCAACGGCTACAACTTGTTTCTTTTTTCTTGTACTGTTTATTTTTCTCATTTGGTTTGAAGATGCAAACAAGATTTATTTGTTGATTTAAAACTTCAACAGCAAGTTAAAATTCCAAATAACGTGTGGAGGTGTTTTACGCAAATTGTTTTTAAGCCGAATTTATAAAAAAAAAATTTAATCAAATGAAATGTTTTGTTATAACTGCACACAATGCCACTCAAATAATTATATTATATAAAGAGATAAGGATTTTCGTTGAATTTTTTTTGTTATAATGAAATTTCCAAACGGTGTGAATTTTAAAATATACACACGTGTTACACTTAAATATCTTAAAAATATTAACGGTAAAAATATTCAGAAGCAGGAAAAAAATGAAAGTACCATTGCAGGGTTATTTCTTATAAGCAGTAAATTAAATAATTACTTTTTAAAGAAAGTATGCAGCAGGTTGTAAAATAAACAGAAACATATCTGAAGATTTTACAATTATCCCTTTCGAGGAAGGAAGCAAGACGTACGCTTGAAAGAACGAATTGAAAAGCATTAAGATATAATAAGATGATATTTATTAACTCATTGTCATTTGATTTTACTCAAAAACCACGTGATAAATACGTCGCGGAAGTAGTTTTTTGAAAAAACGAGAAGTACTGTGAGCGTTTTTTTTATTCTTTGCAATTGCGTGTATTATTAATTCATAAATGAACATTAGGGTATGCCTTATCTCCCATCTTGCGAAATTGTATCGTAACTCCCCCTAGAAAGGTTCTCGTTAGTGCAAAAATTCCGTATGCAAAAAATAAGTCCGAACGGAGAACGGGAAGGCGTGGCTGATCCGCCCTAAAACGTTTAAAACCCAGAAAATTAATAAGAAATTTGCACAAGTCCTAATTATGGGATAAGCCTATGCAAAAAACTGAACATTGTTACACCCATTAGACATTTTTCATTGTTCTATTTTTTTTTTCATGCAAAATGCTGTTTTGATGACGTTTAATAGCAATAAAATCACTGTCGAAAAAATAACAACTCATACTGCTTATTTTTATTTAAAACAATTGAGAAGAGTAAAATTTGGATTCTGAATGAAGTGATGAGGAAGTATTTGAACATTTTTATCTAGATAAATAGAGTTCAAAATCCGAAAGATAAACCAGCTCTAAGCATGCCACGAAGCATGAAACATAACGTGAGCGACTTTGTAATAAAAGCAACTTCAATTAGCCTATATCGTACACGATTTCGATATGAAACAGGTAAAACAAATTCGAGATGCATTTAAAAACTCATAAATTACAGCAATAACTTTTCATTGGGATGGTAATACTTTGCCATCGTTGATGTGTAAAGAGCACGTCAATCGTCTGCCTGTATTTATACCCTCCACTCCAGTGTGCAGAGGGTATATATAAGTTTGTTTTTATTTCAAAATCATTAAAATCGGTGGAACAGGTCCAGGGAAATCTCTGAAAAAGGAAAAAAAAAATGAAAAATATGATGTTCCTATATTGTTCTTGTTGTTATTGTAAATGTTGTATTGTTGTCGTAGCTGGACTTGTTGTTTTTGTGGTCGTTGTGGTAATAGTATAATTAAAACTAACTCTTTGTACATTTTTTTTATCAAATCTGGTAGAAAAATTTCCAGTTTCCATTGTTTTGGCATCACTAAAAAAATTTGTTAGATCATTTCTGTCATTGCCACGAGCCTGCCTGCAAAGTTTCAGATTGATTGGGTCACGGGAAAGGGGTTAAAATCGACCCAAAATTTTTTCGACAAGCAGACACTACGAGTTAATATAAAGGGAGTAAAAATTCACCAGCATACATATAAAGCAAATAATGCTAAAATACGTAGTTGTTATTAAAAAAAAAAACAATGTAAATTTAGCAAAAAAAATTTTATGTATTAATTTATTTAAAGAGAAAAACACAAAAATAACGTTTGTTGTTGTATTTTTTGTGTGTAATATTACATATACATACATACACATATTAAACATTACAAATAATATAGTACATATAATCTATATATGTATGTATATCCATAATAACTGCACGTTAGAAATAAATCGGTACATTATTTTATTTACATAAAATTCTGCAATATTTTGTTGTGGGGAAAATACATTTCTTTTGCATTAACAGAGCGTCACTTCATTTTGCTCAGCGTGACTATGCCACAGTAGATGGCGCCACAATTTTTGTTTGTTCTAATTAGCTTTGCAATAGTTATTTCTATTTTAACATGAATGTTAATATTTTCAACGGGATATCATACAGAACAATGTTAAGAGTATACTCGTGTTGGTCTTTTATTTCATACGTATTTTCATTATTCTTTTACAAATATGAACATAAGTTTGGCATATTAACATTTTGTTGTCTTTACCGAGAGAGTTACCGAATGAGTTTTTTGCTTTCAAAACAGTTCTACATAGTTATATAGAATTATTATTCTGCTTTACCTACAAAATATCTGATTGCGATAACATCTAATTTTTAAAAGTTGTTTATAATTACTAAAGCATTATTATTCACATTAATACAAAATTGCACTTTTTAAATTTTCCATTCAAATTTTAGAAAATATAAATTCTAAAAACTGGAATTAAAAATTCAAATTATAAATTATTCAATTAAAATATTAATTGAATTTCAGAAAATCATATCAAAACGTCGGAAATAATAATTTTAAATTTAGAAGACATCAATTGCATCTTTAATATATAAATTTTATTCGTTAAACACAAATTGAAACTCCAAAAAAACACCAAATATGTTTACATTTGAAAAATGTTTACATTTAAAAAAAATATTGGTATTGGCATAATAGCTTTTCAGTGACTTCTTTTAGCGATAGTCGAATCGTTAAAAAAGAAAATAGCAAAATTATCAGTACAATTTTTAAACGACAACCATTTTTGTGTTGTTTATTCAATCGATTAAAACTTAAATTTTCAGATTGAAATGTCGTCATACATAAATAAAAATCATAAAATAGTGAAAATATTTTGGTTTTATTAAAAAACTTTTTTATATAAATAAAAAAATTAAATAGCATATTCAATTCATTATTTCATATTCAAATAAATAAACAGAAATATTAGTAAAAAAAAATAAAGATATTAAACATAAACATAAAATCATCCTGTCAAACACGAAGTATTTTGTTTTTTCTATTCTTCTTTGTGTTTTTCGCTTATTTTGATAGAGTTGCCAGTCGTTTACAATTTAAATTAATAGAAAAATAAATTGGTCGACTGTCGTTAAGATATATGTACTTAGTGAATCACTTAATCCTTAGTGCAAACATCAATAGCTGTCGATATATTTTGCGATTGTCGAATCGTTGAAATTTACAGAATCGGACTACAGAAAACATTAATTTAAATTAAATGAATTTTAGAAAACCTCATATGATACTTAAGAATTTCGAACATAAAAATTGTTACATAAATAAACGCAATTTGATGAGAATGTTAATTATACATAAATTTTCATAAGTTTTTTGGATGAAAATTTGAAGTTTTTCAGAAAATAAAGATAACAAATTATTTTATTTAAAATGTTTGGGACATTTGGTTTTTTGCGTTTGGCATCCTTAATTTAATTATTTGTTATTATAAATTTATTCTCTATGTTTTCCAAATATGGCAATATTTTAATAAAAAAGTTGAAAGAGCTTTTTTTGGTTATTATTTTGTTACTCCATCCGACCTATATGGCCGCAATGAAGAAATATTTGGCCAGTTAGAAGAAACTATACAGCCATCTCCAATTAGCACGATTTAATGCATATAGCCACCCTACACAACCATTAGCTTTGCAATGGAGGTTAGGGCGAGCTATTTAATTAGCAAAAACTAAATTAAACGAGAAGTTGTGTCATATAACCGGAAACGCATGCATATAGGTATATAACCTAAATGCATGCCGATCAGCAACCACGATGACCAAAAAGCAAACACCGAAATAAATCCGAAATCATAGAAAAGACGAAAACCAACCCAAAGAATTTGCTGAAATAATTTGGTATTAAGTTTAACAAATTGTTTACTTTTTCCAATATTTTGTTTACATTTATTATCAATACTCAAACCGAGGTGGAGGGTATCAAAGATTCGGCACAGCCGAATTTAACACTCTAACTTGTTTTATCTTTTAATGGACCTGGGATTCCTGCAGTTAGTACAGGCACGGGGAGGAACAGGCCATAGCCTTCTGTAATTTGCTGAAAGAATGGGATCTCGAAGAAAAGGTACCACTTTGCTACGATACCACAGCTTCCAACTTACGATGAATAAAAACCGCATGCGTTCTTTTCGAGGAAAGATTAGATAAAGGTCTCATATATTTTCCTTCTCGTCAGCATATATTTTTGATCAAAACTGCAAGTCTTTTGACCCTGGTATCACACAATTTCATAGATTTAGAGATGGCTGAATTGAATTAAATAAAAATAATTTTAAATCTAGAGTTGAGGATCGGCATGTTAAAACTAAATTTGGCATTAGAAGAGAGATGATTGATTTTACATTAAATAATCTAAAAGAAAAGCAAACCACTGACGATTACAAGGAACTTTTTCAATTGGCTGTAGTTTTTCTCAGGAGGCCAGGAGGCTTTTATCCATGTCCGCAAGATATCCAATGCAGTGTATGGTTTTAAAATATTTTTATTTCCGGACGTGTTTTTTTTACTGATTCTGAGAAGAATGGTGTTAAATTATATTAAATTTCATTTAAAAGTTTGGATAAAAGCACCAGTTTCTGTAGAAGCTCCTAGTCAATATATGACTTTAGTACAAAACTTAAATGATTATATTTTAATTGATGGAAATATAAGTCGAGAATTTCTAAGGAAATTTAAGGCATTTATCACTAAATGATGATCAGATTTCTTATAGAATCAACCTAAGAAATCAATCCAGAAATTTACAATTGTTTCTCATCACATAAACCAGTGCATCGATAAAAATATTGAAGATTTTATCTTGCAAAAAACTTTGAATTTCTTTAAAAGATTTTCTATTCCAATGGATTTTCTAATGAAAGAACCAACAAAATGGAAATGAGACACCTGCTATAATATTGGTTTCGGCATAGTAAGTAAACTGAAAGTTTTTAATGACACTGCAGAACGGGCAGTCAAACTGATGGAAGACTTTAATCATGAGTTATATAAAAAACTACATTTAAGAACTTTTGTATTCAACATAGATGAAAAAAAATATGATAAATATAAAATATTCATAAAAAATATTTATAGTTTCCTATAAAATTTTTACTACAAGTTTTCAAGTTGAATTAGTAAAAGTGAAAATGTTGGCTTAATTAAAATATTTTGCCAAGTTTAATATACATAAATATTTTCCAAGAAAAAATAGAATAACTTAAAAAGTTGATACATTGTGATAATTTTGCTGACAGATTCAGGTTTATCACCAAATAATATATTATGCTAAACTTAAAAATATATTAGCTTGGTTCATAGATATTAAATAAAATTAACATTTGTGTACATTTTGTACACACTGATCACACGAATTTTTCGTACAATATATTTTTTTTACCAAGCAGAATATTGCTGGGGGGGAGTTATGATGCAATAACACAAACAATTTTGGCCGATATAGGTAAAGCGCAACCTAATTTACATACAGACATACACTTGCTAGAAGGAGTATCCGTAAACCTAAAATTAAAACTGTCATAACCCGAAAAATTATAAGAAAAATTAACTAAGATGAATTATTGTTTTTTTTTTTTCTAATATATTGCACTATGCAAAAAATTAAAACTTTTTATGACACCTGGTAACAACAAAATTTTTTTGATGTATTATGATCCTCTAACAGCAAAAACAGTAGAAATTTAAAAATTTAAATTTATGGATAAGTTTCTTTTAAAGAAAAATTTTCTAAAATTTGGGATTTTCGAAGCTCCACCGATTTTATCATAACATGAGAACAACGTGATCAATTTTTTTTGTAGTAAACATCACAAAAATGTTTATTTTAATTATCCATAAGTTCTGCTAATATTTTTTTATACACTCACAGTTTCGGAGTTATTCTAAATAAAAGAATGAAAAAAAAAAAAAATAATAAAATTTTAGTGCAAAATTAAATGTTTTTATTTTTTTTTAAATTCATAAAAAATCGAATGCAAACGGCATACATCAGCATAAAAACTAACTTGCTTACTTTCTCAGAAACAAAAATATTGACATAATGCGTGTTTCTGAGACCCATTTAATAACATATGGTTTTTTCTCAATACGAGGATACCGTTTGCATGACACTAAAGATCCTAGAGACAGAGCATGTGGAGGCTCATGCTATTCGCAGAAAATTTTGATTTAAACACTTCTTAATGCCCCAGCTACGAGAAAATTATCTTCAGGCAACGACTATATGTCTCGGAGCATTTTACTCTGGCTTATCGATCTCATCCATTTACTCACCGCCGAGATTAACAATAACGGAGGAAAATTGCACGATTTTTTTTTAAATCATTGGGCTCACACTTTCGGGCAGCTGGTGAATATAATGCCTAGCATCCATTCTGGGCGTCAAGGCCGTGTTTCGCTTAGTACAATTTCAAAAATGAGTATGAATATAGTCTCAAGCGGAGAACCCACCTATTGGTCATCATATTAACAGAATATACCGGATCTGATTCATTTCAGAATCACAAAATCCACACCAAAACACCAAATGCAGGTAGAACCGTCTTTGGAGCTCTCCTTTGATTACACACCCACAATTAATACTCTCCTCAACCGTCAAGAAATTGTACATCCTACTGGCGACTTAGCGCTGATCGGCAAAAGTAAAAACAGGTTAAAATACAAAACGTGTATCAGTACCCACTGTTCAGAAAACATACCGCAAAGAGCTTCAGAAAATATTAATCTCGCGATAAAAAATTTTCAATTAAATGTCAAACTGGTTGCTCAAATTGCTAATGAACCCACAAGACCCAAAAGGCAATATTATGTTTCTTCAGTGGATATCGAATAACTTTTAAATAAAAAAAGGAGAGCAGGTAGAGAGTGGCAACACTATAGATACCCACAATTAAAAGCCCGTTTGAAGGAATGTACAAGGAGGCTACGAATATTACTTGAAACTCAGAGGACCCAATCACTAAATAGTTTCCTTGAAAATCACACCAAGAACTGACTACTTATTTTTGGCGTGCTACTAAAAGTCTTAAAAGACCAATAATGAGTAATCCTCCTTTGCCAAAATCAAATGGTGAATGAGCAAGAAATAGTTCGGAGAAGATAGAACTCTTCGTAGAACATATAAGAAATGTATTCACGCCAAATACATGTAACACCACAGTAGAGTTGTCCCGAGTTATACCACAGCAGAGAGCAAGTATCCCATTTAGGTTTGAGATGCGAGAGGTCAAAAATGCTATAATTGAATTAAACCCAAAAATAATCACCAATGATCGATAAGTACGGCAATAATAATAAGTGTTTATGAGTACCCCATCAATATCATCTATAATGCTACAAAACCCACATTTCTCAACTAGAAAATTGGCTGGAGAAATGGAAAATGAAAGTGAATGAACAAAAATGCATCACCTTTACCCTAAGAAGAGAAACGTGCCCCCAGTACAGATTAATAATAATAACATACCCCAACACACAAAAAATAACATAATAAATAAAATAAAATAACATACCCTCACTTGGAAAATTCACATAGATGCGAAACTTACCCAAAGTAAGTTGAAAATTTTACAAATGACATGGCTTATTGGCAGAAACTCTAAACTAAGCTTGGATTGTAAGTTATTTCTTTACAACTCAATAATAAAACTCATATACTGCCTCTGCGTCTAATGTCGATAAATTACAAAGAAGACAGAACAAAAGCCTAGGAATGATAACATGTGCACCCTGGTATGTCAGAAATTCCAACCTGGATGAAATTATGATACAAACTCAGAGATATTTGAATAAACTTGTTACCCACCCTAACATACTAGTCTGAAATTTACTAAATAATTGCGGCACAAAAAGTTTTAACGCAATTTTACTACACAATAGCAATAAGAAGCCATCATTACCCATCGCGCACGCCTTAAATGGGAGGGAATAACATGGCCAATTTATGAAAAGAAAATAAATCATATGAGTCCGATCACAGGGGAGATGTGTAAACATCTGAAAATAAATGAAATGCAGAAAACAGCGACAAAAAGTTTATTTCATATAATAATTTTTTCACCAAACAATCATAAGTCATACCGGTTTGTCTTAATGGTCACATCTTTCGCGTAAGATGTGACTCTCACATGTACGCTGTTTTTGTGATTGTATTGTGAAATAGAAATTTACCCCCCTGCGCGTATAGATGTTTACACATAAAAAATAAATAAACTATGGAAAGCACTGTTAGAAAGTGTGTTGCGACTTGAAAGTTGTTGCTATATTGATAAGTCTGCAAGTGGTTACGCAAAGATATGATGTTTGCTCTGTCTTTGGAATAATCGAGCTCGAATAATGCATTATGTATAGAAATATTGACCAAAAAAAAAAGAACCAACGGCACAGTAAAATATGCCACAATTACATATTAAGCTTGGATTGGTACAAAATTTTGATGTGTAAACATCTATACGCGCAGGGTGTAAATTTCTAATTCACAATACAATCACAAAAACAGCGTAACATGTGAGCGTAAGATCTTACGCATAACATGTGAGCATTAAGACAAATCGGTGTGACATGATTGTTTGGTGAAAAATTATTATATGAAATAACCTTTTTGTCGCTCTTTTCTGCATTTCATTTATTATCAGATGTTTACACATCTCCCCTGTGATCGGACTCAAATGATTTTTTTTAAAGGCACTAGATAAAGAAAGTGAATAATTTTCTTATTTAAAAATAATATCCAACAAATTTTTCTGTAGGAAATATTTCTGAATGCATTTTCAACGATCCACAAATACGCCAACTACTCCCAGGCCCTACATTTAAAATATTATCCTCATCCAATGGGAAAGCTGATTGTTTCGAACGTTTTGGGAATTAAGCGAAATTCAGGTTATAAAAAAATCATTTGTGATTTAATTAACGACTATTCCAAATTGCTAAGTGCATACGAGTATAATTATAATTATTATTATTTTTTGTATAATGTTTAATGTTTAATGTATAATGTCAGGCTTAAATATGTCTCTAAAAATACATTTCTCTCATTCGCATTTAGACTTTTTCCCGTCAAACCTTTGTGAATGCAGCGATGATCATGGTGAATGATTTCGCCAACAACTTATACCTAACGAGCAACGTTATCAGGGATTATGGAACGAAAATATAATATAAGATTTTATATGGTTCCTTAGGCCGAGGCCACGCAATGAGCGGCAAAGCGGAAAAGCGGCAAGCAGCAGAGCGTGAGCCGCAGAGCGATGAGCGGCACAGCGGTGAGTTTGAGCGGCAAGTGGCTTATTACTGAGCGTCATTTCTGAGCGGTTAGCTGTCAAAATGCCATTGTCAAAAGCAAAATATTTTCACAATTTTATGATTTTTATTTATGTATGACTACATTTCAAATTTTTTTTAACTTTTTATCGATTGAAAAACAACACAAAAATAGTTGTCGTTAAGATAACACTAACAGCTGACTTTAGCAATAGCGAATATTGTTTAAAAATTTTACTGAATACCAAAATCGATAATTTTATTGTTTTCTTTTTCTAACGATTCGATTATCGTTTTTTTTTTGCCATTTTTATTCTTTGCCGCTCAGAAGACAACTAAAAACATTGTTATTAATTTTTTGGCTGCAGATTTGAAAAAGTTCGTATCGGGTGCTATATTTTTATGTGGCCTAAGTCAAAAAATGGACTGATCCAGACCATATTTGGTAAAGTCATATTTGTATTCAAACCAAATTTGAGAAAAATCTTTGCAATATTTTTGTTTTTTTGATAGATTTAAGTGAATATCGGGAAGCAGCTCTATATGGGGCCTATGACTAAGAATTGACCAATAGGGGTTATTTTTGGATTACTGATTAATGGATACAATAAACACATAGAAACCCAATTTTACTAATGTCGTTTTTTTTTTCTGACAAAAAAGTCGCCCTTTTTTGTCCTTTTTTCGCAAAGTGTATTTTTTTATATATTCTGAATTAAGAACAACCTTATATTGTATATCAATCGAAAGGTCTCAAAGTACTGTGTTCATAAATGCAAAAAAAATTTTATTATTATCCTCTTGGAAGTCATAGGGTGAAAATATTCAAAAAAGGGTCACACTATGACCTGAAAGAAGTCAATGGCTGGAATATTTTGTGATTTACGAGGGCTCGACTTTGAGACCTTTCGATTGATGTATAAGATACGGTTTCTCTTAAATCAGAATATATAAAAAAATACACTTTTCGAAAAAAGGGCAAAAAAGGGCAACATTTTTTGTCAGAAAAGAAAACGGCATAAGATCTTTATGATAATTTGGATCATATGGCAATTTATGTCGATTTCATTGGGGTCATTTGTATGGGGACTGGGTCTGAACATGGACCGATTTTCACCAATTTCAACAGCGTTCATCCTATGGCCGATAAAAGCTTATACACCAAATTTCATCAAAATATATACATATTTGCGACCTGTAGTTTGATTACAAGGTTTACATGGACACACAGACGGACGGACGGACGGACATCGCTAAAACGACTCAGAAAGTGATTCTGAGCCGATCGGTATAATAAAAAATGGGTCAATGTCAAATATTTTTGGTAGTTACAAACAGCAGCACAAAGTCATTATACCCAAACCACATAGTGGTATAGGGTATAATTAGAACAAGTTCTATTCCTGAGCGGCGCCGCTTAGACGCTCAGAAATGCCGCTCATATGCCGCTCATTGCGTGGCCACTTCGGTAGTATTTTATATGTCTTAATTTTTTTCCGCTTACTGCTCTGCCGCTCGCCCCTTTGCCGCTCATTGCGTGGCCTCATCCTTATAAGAGAATCGAAATCTGAAGTTCACAGTAACACTGTAAAATTTTTGTCAAAAACAAGTACCTTCACTTTATTAAGAATAAAATCAATATTTAACCATAGATTTTCATGGTTTAATTTTTATTAATTTATTAATTTTGATTATTAAACAACACAAGACTATAACAAAAATTTAAATTATAAGTAAATTTAATTAATAAATAAAATTATTATGCAAAATATTCAAAAAGGAATTTTTAAAAATTTGAATTTGAAGTGCTGCTGTTTAGTTGCTGAGATTGTGGAAGCATGTTACAAAGACGTATATCGCTGACGTAGAAATGCCATTCAGATACCAGATAACGATGACGAGGTAGAATTAATTTTTTTTCCCGGTTTGATCTAGCGAACCGGAGAGTTTCATATAGGTAAAGTGGTTTTGCTGTAAAAATTACTTTATGAAGAAGGTAAACCAAGACCAGCTGACTACCTGGTCTTACTTGGCGATTTTAGTATCCCGACAACATCTTGGATAAACATAGCTGATGCTAATTTCTTAGTTCAAATTACCCTAACTGATTGGATTCATGATTTCCTTAAATCTCTTGCTGATATGTGTGTTTTCCAAAAAAAAAAAATGATGTTCCTAACTGCAATGATATAATGCTAGATCTCGTGTTCGTAAGTAACTCTTTATGTTTTCCTGAAGATTGTCATCATCCAACACTTTTAATACCCACACCTCTTCCACAGAGACCTAAAATTACTAAAGTGTCAAGTGTTAAATCAATTACTGTCTGACCTATTTGTAAAATACTTTCAACAAATATAATGAAAACTATTCCTTTAATAAAAATAGCTAAAGCAAATGTTCCTCTATGGAGTTACATGCTCACGAACATGATTGTAAAATTGGAAACAGAGGTTCTATAAAAAATTTAAAAAAAGTAATAACCAAATTAACCAAAGTCTATATTTTATAGCCAGAAGTCATTATAATTTTGAAGTTATCGCTTATAGCAATCAACTACAGGTGCTCTGCTAATATAAAAATATTTAGTATTTCAACTGGTTTATTTTTTATTTTTCGTTTTTAGTGTTTTGTTGTTCATATTTAATTTTTCAGTTCTCATTTTCCGTTTTTAATTTTTTATGCTTTATTTTTAATTTTTATTTTTCATTTTTCATTTTTTGTTTTTAATTTTTTGTGCTCATTTTACATTTTTTTTTTCATATCTTATATTTCATTTTTCGTTTTTAATTTTTCATTTATTATTTTTCATTTTACATTTTTAATTTTTTATTTTTAATTTTTTATTTTTCATGTTTCATTTCAATTTTTTATTTCTCATTTTTAATTTTTCATTTTTCATATTTCCTTTTCAAACAGTTTATTACATATCATAATTTTTTAACCACTACAACCATAAGTCACGGCGATTTTATCTTACTTCTCACATGTTACACTGTTTTTGCGATTGTATTGTGGAATAGAAATTTACGCCCTGCGCGTATAGATGTTTACACATCAAACAAGTAAGAGTGTTAAATTCGGCTGTGCCGAATCTTTGATGCCCTCCACCTCGGTTTGAGTCTTGATAATAAATGTAAATGAAGAAGTAAACAATTTGTTAAACTTAATACCAAATTATTTCAGCAAATTCTTTGGGTTGGTTTTCGTCTTTTCTGTTATTTCGGATTTATTTCGGTGTTTGATTTTTGGTCATCGTGGTTGCTGTTTGGCGTGCATTTAGGTTATATACCTATATGCATGCGTTTCCGGTTATATGACATAACTTCTCGTTTAATTTAGTTTTTGCTAATTAAATAGCTCGCCCTAACCTCCATTGCAAAGGTAATGGTTGTGTAGGGTGGCTATATGCATTAAATCGTGCTAATTGGATATGGCTGTATAGTTTCTTTTAACTGGCCAAATATTTCTTCATTGCGGCCATATAGTTCGGATGGAGTAACAAAATAATAACCAAAAAAAGCTCTCTCAACGTTTTTATTAAAATATTGCCATATTTGGAAAACATAGAGAATAAATTTATAATAATAATAAATAATCAAATAAGGGATGCCAAACGCAGAAAACCAAATGTCCCAAACATTTTAAATAAAATAATTTGTTATCTTTATTTTCTGGAAAACTTCAAATATTCATCCAAAAAAAATTGTGAAAATTTATATATAAAAAATAACATTCCCATCAAATTGCGTTTATTTATGTAACAATTTTTGTGTTCGCAATTCTTAAATATCATTTGAGGTTTTCTAAAATTCATCGAATTTAAATCAATGTTTTCTGTAGTCCGATTCTGTAAATTTCAACGATCCGACAATCGCAAAATATATAGACAGCTATTGTTGTTTGCACTAAGGATTAAGTGATTCACTAAGTACGTACATCTTAACGACAATCAACAAATCTATTTTTCTATTTATTTAAATTGTAAACGAGTGGCATCTCTGTCAAAATAAGCGAAAAACACAAAGAAGAATAGAAAAAAACAAATTACTTCGTGTGTTTGACAGGATGATTTTATGTTTATGTTTAATATCTTTATATTTTCACTATTTTATGATTTTTATTTATATATGACGACATTTCAACCTAAAAGTTTTTATCGATTGAATAAACAACACAAAAATGGTTGTCGTTTAGATAACAACAACAGCTAAATTAACCAATAGCGAATATCGTTTAAAAATTTTACTGATAATTTTACTATTTTCTTTTTTTAACGATCCGACTATCGTTAAAAGAAGTGTTTGAATCGCGATACTGAACGCTATTAATTTCTCCTGAATGTCAATATTGTTTTTAAATGTGAAAATTTTTTAAATGTAAACATAGGTATTTGGTGTTTTTTTTTTTTTGGATTTCAATTTGTGTTTAACGAAAAAAATTTATATATTAAAGATGCAATTGATGTCTTCTAAATTTAAAATTTTAATTTCCGACGTTTTGATATGATTTTCTGAAATTCAATTAATTGTAATTTATAATTGGAAATTTTTAATTCCAGTTTCTAGAATTGATATTTTCTTAAATTTGAATGGAAAATTAAAAAAGTGCAAGTTTGTATTTATGTGAATAATAATGCTTTAGTAATTAATTTAATTATAAGCAATTTTTACAAATTAGATGTAATCGCAATCAGATATTTTGTAGGTAAAGTAGAATAATAATTCTATATAACTATGTAGAACTGTTTTGAAAGCAAAAAACTCATTGATAGACCCGGTAATCCAGCCGTCTCACATCACACTGCAAGTTCGAAAAACTCAATACACTCAAATTTTTGTACTAATACACACACATTTTCCGCAGTGGTCACACTAATGGCACCAAAATTTTCGTGCGAGTAGTGGCAGAAACTAACGATGATTAATGTTACCCTGTTATAAATTTAATGCAAATTTACTGGATTCTGTAAAATTGTAATTAAAGTTTTAACTTGTTAAATCTATTATAATAATTTATTTTTCGAAATGCGCATACAAAAACGCAAGTTTGTTAATTATAGAGCATAAATATTATTAACTATTATTAAAATAATACTAATAATAATAAATGTAAACATTTTCCCTCAAACATGTGCCTGTATAATAAACTCGGTAACTCTACTTAAAATAAAATAAGAGAGAGAAGTATACAAATTTTTTCAAGTTTACGCTTCGACAACATTTTAAAAATGAGATTGCAGTCAGATGTGTGAGCATAAAATTTAATGGCGATGGATTCGACTAATTCGAATAATTTTTCGTTGATAATACGTACACAACGATTTTACAATTTCAGTGTGATGTGAGATTGGGGGGTAACTCTATTTTATAAAGACAAGAAAAAGTTAACATGCCAAACTTATGTTCATATTTGTTAAAGAATAATGAAAAAAACGTATGAAATAAAAGACCAGCCCGTGTATACTCTTAACATTGTTATGTATAATATCTATTTGAAAATATTGGCATTCATGTTAAAATAGAAATAACTATGGATTGCAAAGATAATTACAACAAACATTGTGGCGCCATCTACTGCGGCATAGTCACGCTGAGCAAAATGAAGTGACACTCTGTTAATGCAAAAGAAATGTATTTTCCACACAACAAAATATTGCAGAATTTTATGTTAATAAAATAATATACCGATTTATTTCTAACATGCAGTTGTTATGGATATACATATATAGAATATATGTATATTATTTGTATTATTTAATATGTTTATGTAAATATTACACACAAAAAATACAACATCAAACGTTATGTTTGTGTTTTTCTCTTTAAATAAATTTATACACAAAATTTTGTTTTGTTAAATTTACATTGTTTTTTTTTTATTAACAACTAGGTATTTTAGCATTATTTGCTTTAGATGTTGGTGAATTTTTACTCCCTTTATATTAACTCGTAATGTCTGCTTGTCGAAAAAATGTTGGATCGATTTTAACCCCTTTCCCGTGACCCATTCGATCTGAAATTTTGCAGGCAGGCTCGCGGTAATGACAGAAATGATCTAACAAATTTTTTTAGTGGTGCCAAAACAATGGAAACTTTTAAATTTTTCTACCAGAGTTAATAAAAAAAATGTACAAAGGGTTAGTTTTTATTATATTATTACCCCAACGACCACAAAAACAACAAGTCCAGCTATGACAACAACACAACATTTAGAATAAAACAAGAAAAATATAGAAACATCATATTTTTAATTTTTTTTTTTAATTTTTCAGAGATTTCCCTGGACCTGTTCCACCGATTTCAATGATTTTTTAAATATAAATCTTCCCATGAATTTGGTGAATCATTCTCATTAAAAATGATCACTGTAGCTGCACCATTGAAGGCGTGATCGTGACAAGAACAACATAGAAAATTATATTTTTTCAAGACTTTTTTTAGTTCTTCATTCAAATCTCGGGCCCTAATAGACCTATTTAGACGATTTTAAATAGCAAACTTTTCAGGATGTCACTGAATCATTTTTTATGCCAACGAGCACCCTAGCTCCCCGATTGATGCCGTCATCGTGATTTCCACAGACGGACAGACGGACATCGCTATATCAACTCCGGTTGTTATAAAGATCACAAATATATATATTTTATGGGGTCCAAAATTTTTTTTCTAATTATTACAAACGGAATGACAAACTTATATATACCGTCTGCACACTGGAGTGGAGAGTATAAAAATGCTGCGACAGTTATGTTATTAAAATTAATTCCAATATTAGAAAAGGTCCAAAAATGTTTTACAACTTTGTAAATTCTAATCGTAAAATTACATCATATCACTTGAAAATGAATGTTTTCAAACAATATTGATATCGCAAATGTTTTTGCTGAATTCTTTGCGTCCACACTTTCCACAATGATGTTAAATATGATATTCCAAGGCTGGTATCAATTAATATGTCATCCTTAGAGGTGTTGACTGTACTTAAAGAGTCTAAAAACTATGAAAAAAAAATTTTTTTTTTCAAAAGAACTATACATATAATTTAAATTTCGACTGTTTTTGTTGTAAGAGGACCATAACACATCAACAAATATAGTGGTTATCTTTGCCATATTTTTTGATCCATATAATTATTGATCAAATTATTAGCTTTTTTAATTTATTTAAGGTTTATTGTCTTTAACAAATTTTATGCAGGTAAAAAACCTAAAATGCGAAAAAACATATTCGTACATTTGAAATATTAATGCAAAAAACTAAGCTTACATAAAATATTGATTAAGGATATCCTTGCATTTACTTAATCAAATTGAAAGTATCTGCTACCCACTGATCCAAGATGATGCTTGTTAATATTTCTTTGAAGTTATTTTATGCCCTATAGGATTCAGATCTGATGATTTCTATCGATTTTTAGTATTGTAGAGCAACAAGCTTGACACTGTATCATTGGATCATCATTCCATTGTGCTTTGTTTTAAACTTTCTTTCAATATGCTTATGTATCCAATTTGATCCATTACAGACTCAATAATACGAGATTACCAACACCAAACCATAATGGGTTTAACCGTTGGCAAACGATTTGCCTTGTTTAATACAGTTCTTCTTTTTAGTCAAACTAACTTTATTCCATTAATGGCGAAAATGCAAAACATGCTTTCATCTGAAAATAAAATACGTTCCCACAATTCTGTAAATAAATGGCTTTCTGTGTGTTACACGGCCGTGATAGTCAGATTTGTTTAATGTTTTGCGAACGGTATATTCATGCAAGTTTTTACCAACGGATTCTTTAATTTTATATTAGAGAGATTTTGTTCTACTGAGTTGCCCCTCAGTTAGTTTGGAAATTAACAAAATTGAATTGGTTGATTTGTAGTTTTGGACGAGAGATTCTGGATTTGGAACTCATATCAAAATATGGTTTTCAAAATAAGTAACAAATCAAATCAACTTTAAAAAAACAAGTTTGTCTTCCACTAAAGTAAGATTGATGTAACAGACCTGTGCGTAGTTTCATAATACATGGGATTTCCCTAATTTTAAATGCAAGAATACTTTTTCTGACTCTTATGTTTGACATATTGCGTTTTTTGTGATGTACTCAAAAAATTTAAGTAGAACAAATCCGCAAGATTTTTTAAAAATAAGTTAAATTCCCAATATGTCAATTTTATAAAAATTTGTATTATTATTTCAAAGTTTCATCTTCATTTGCACGGTTACTTTTTCTAGCAAGTGTACATATGTATAAATAAAATTAATTTCATACAATATTCTCTTTTTAATTACAGAAGAAGGATTTCCAAAAAATTTTTTTTGCGCCCTTCATAAAGCCTTTATGCTGAACAGACAATAATTACTATAAAATATAGGATTGTAAGTGTGCTTGTATGTTTGACAAGAAAATAATACGGCTAGAAGTTCATTTACGAATCGAGAAAAGGATCTGGATATTGGAGGCAGACTTTTTGAGATTTGGTTGATATATGTTGACTACTTTATATATGCTGATTCCAAATTCGTTTTCCAATTCGGTATTCGATAAGTGCTTTTTTAACACCTTTACCTTTAAATATTCCTAGTCAATCGATAAGTGTTGCCCTGTGAAATTTCATCTCATATATACATATATAAAAATGGAGTTTTGTATGTTTGTACGTTTGTTTATTTGTGGTTTATAGGAGACTACACCACTGGATCGATCGTCTTGAATTTTTTATAGTAGGTAATTGCCTATCCGGAAGGAAAAATAGGCTATAGTTTTTTGGGTTTTTTCAAGTGGGCGTGGCACATCCCATATAAAATTAATTTTTAACATGAAATTTTAACATATAATATCTGGAGTTCTATGACAGTAAGAGTTCCGATACTATGTACACGTACATATTAAACTAAATTGAAGAGTTGCGAAAAAAATGGGCGGGATCGGACGATCATATATGAAGAGTACTGTAACAAATAAGGTCTTGAGACTTAGTGTGAGTTCATGTGTTACTAATGTGAGAAGTCTGTTAAAAAATGATCGTGGTCGGACCAGTGGGCGTAGCAGCCCCATACAAAGTAAGTATTTAATAAGTATTTAATATAACTGTAGTACTACATTAGTGAAAATTTTATCAATGTTTTAAAAAAAATGGGCGGGATCAGATCAGTAGGCATGTTACCTCCCATACAAAGTGAATATTAAATGTCATATATCTGGAGTATTGTAATAGTGAATGCCTTGGAACTTTGTCAGAGTTCATGAGTTATTAATGTGAGTAATCTGATAAAAAATAGGCGGGATCGGAGTAGTGGGTGTGGCACCCCCATATAAAGTAAATATTTATATCATATAACTGGAGTACTATGATAGATAAAGCCATGGAACTTTGCCAGAGTTCATGCGTTGTTATTGTGAATAGTCGGACAAAAAATGGGCCATAACGGACCAATGGGCGTGGCACCTCGTACACAAAAAAATATGTATAAGTACTATGAAAATGATAGTCTTGAAACTTTTGGCAAGTACATTAATTACCTATGTGAGTAGTCGCGTAATATACGGGCGGAATCACCAAAATCAAAAATCGCCAAAACCGAAAATCGCAAATACCAAAAATAGCCGAAAATCAAAAATCGCAAAAACCGCCAAAGTCAAAAATCACAAAAAACAAAAATCGTCAAAGTCGAAAATCGCCAATTCGAAAATCGCGAATAACAAAATCGCAAAAAACAAAAATAGCCAACACCAAAAATCACCAAACCGAACACCACAGAAAACAAAAAACGCTAAAGGGAAAAATCGATAAAATTCAAAAATCGCTAAAATAAAAAATCGCAAAAAACAAAAATCGTTAAAATCAAAAATAGCAGAAAAAAATACAAAAAATCGCCAAAGTCAAAAATCGCCAAAACCGAGAATCGCGAATAACAAAATTCGCAAAAAAAAAAACAAGAATTTCCAAAACCGAAAATCTTGAAAAACAATAATCGCAAACGCCAAAAATCACCGAATCTAAAATCGCAAAAACAAAATCGGCAAAATTAAAAATCGCCCAAAAATAAAATGGTTTTCTAAAATCTGTATTCCCAGTTTATTTATTTCGGTAACGATGGATGTAGCGGGGGGCATCGGGTTACTGCTAGTATGCAATAAAATATTAAAAACAAAAATTCTAATATTATAATTTTAATAAATAAAATTGTTGAAAGAAATGTGCTAATTCTTGTGGTGTAATTTAATCTTCAGCTTGATACATTTTTAACAAAATTTTTTTTAGCTACTGTCTTTTTATGCAGTAATATTTTGAAATCGCTTATACATTATGGCATTATTGGAAAGATGATTTCTAGTAAAGCAATCAAAAAGTTATCCAGTTTCGTGTTCTTGCACCAGTTCCATGACACATTACAATTTTTATTAGTTCTCACTTTTATTTTTCTTCACTTTTATTTTCATGCAAATTGCTCAATTTACAACCCCTGTCAACGCCTGCTGCACCAATTCTATTGCAATTTAGTGCAATTAGTGCACTACATGCTTTAAAGATCCATGTGATATTATTTGTGTTTAAGTATCCTGGAGATTTCCTTTTTCTAAATCCAGATATCTATAGAATCTTGTATTGGTTTCAGATCTTCAGTCTCAGATCTGCAGATCTGCAGTCTTTCATTCTAGGCATTACTATTCAGTTCCTTTTGATTTGTTTCCGGCCAGTATTTGATTAAAGAAATAGTTTTCGATTTTAATTTGTTTAGCAAGAAAAGATTACGGCGTAATAATAATTATGAGGAATAACTGATGGGGTAATCTGTTTTTCGCATATTCGAACATTGTTCCGGTTATACATACATATATTTAAGATGAAGTCCCAATGTAAAACAATTAGCGTCTTCAGTAGCTTTTTCTATCATAAGTATGTAACTTGGGGTAAAGCTAGGAAGATTTACAATTCTTTTCATGAAATAGTTTTGCAGCTTAGCATGTGCCTATATTGCTCTGCATATTGCCATATCCCTTTCAGACCTAGCTGTATCGATTGTGAGATCTGATGTAACGTACTTAAAATATAAACAAATATTGTGAGTTCTCTTGCGTGCTCTTTTCACAAAAGAAAGGAAAGTAGACTTTGCTAAAAGGAATTTTTATATTGCTTGGTTTGACAATGACTGTAATCATTTTACTTCTCAGGTCCATTTCATTCTCAAACTTGTTTCTGGTTTTCTAATTAAACTTTGCGATGTTGTATTTATTGCACTTTTTGCTTGCATATTTCTTTTTTTTTCATGCTTATTAAATTTAACTTCCGTCATATTTTGTTATTTTAATTTGTTCTCCATTTTTCTTGGTGACTTATTCGTTCACCATTTCTGAATACCATAATTTCGGATTTGTTTAAATTCACTTCTAGATTCCACACATTGTAATAATTTTCAAGATTTTGTATAATTTTTGGATTTCAATAATATCATTGGCTAAAATGACTATGTTATCAGCATATCGTAAATGTTGCAGATTCATATTCTCAACCGTAAGTTTACCATCCAGTAATGGGGACAACAAATACCTTTGTTTAACACTTGATTTCAGTTCGAGATACTCTTCTTCACCGGTCCAGACAGCAGATTGGGTCTTGCTACATATTCTTTCCATGAACTGAACAAATTTGTAAGAGACTCCTATCGCAAAGAGTTTATAGGTCAAGGATTTCTTGATACACTAACGGACTCAGCCTTGAAATCGACAATATGTATGTATAGTTTATACATACATACATATATTGAAAAACAATTAAGAATATCTAACATTTAAAAAATTCTTTTTTGTTCAACATAATAATATTTGAGTCAATATCATTTTGTTGATTTTTACAGTGACAAACATGTTAGTGTTGTTTTGGGTTCAAATCCAATATATGTAGAAAATATGAAGTCTATTATAAATGGTCATCTTCATTAACATCATTTTTTATACAAATAATAAATATACAAAAAAAAATCACTTGTGGTAATATTCGATACCATACGGAAGTTGTCATTACGTATTTTCTTTCCTGAAGCTGTTTCACACATTAACACATGATTAAATGAAATGTTGTTGACAAAATAAACAACTGCACTTACTCTTTGCAATGTCAAAAACAACAAACTAACAAAAAGAAGTAAGAAAATTATAGTCGGTCTAGGCCGACTATACGATACCATATACCATGCAATTAGAGACCTTATCTCTTAGGTCTAAATAATTAATTAATTATAGAAAATAAGTATAACCAAATTTGAGTGGCATTGTTATTAATTTGTTTGCCTTCAGATATGAAAAAGTTCATATCGGATGCTATATTTATATGGCGACTAGGTCGAAAAATGGATCAATCCTGACCACTTATTTTTTGCAATCAACTTCATATGGGAGCTATGACTAAAAATTGTCGTATAGGGTTTAGTTTTGGACTACTGATAAATGGATGTAATAACCATACACAAACCCAATTTGACCGATCTCTATATGACTAGGTCTGAACATGGACCTATTTTCACCAATTTCAGTAGCGTTCATCCTACGGCCGGTAGAAGCTTAAATACTAAATGTCATCAAAATTTATTCGTATTTGCTATCTGTGGTTTGATTACAAGGTTTAAAAGGACACACAGGCGGACGGACGGACGGACGGACAGACGGACATTGCTTAATCGACTCTAAAAGTGATTCTGAGTCGATCCGTATAAAAGAAGTTAGGTCAGGTCAAATATTTTGGGAAGTTACAAACATCATCACAAAGCCGTTATAACCTGACCACATAGTGGTATAGGGTATAAACAGCATAACAGTGTAAACAGCATAGAGAAAACAAAAATCTGCCAAGTAATGTTTGTACGTTTAATAGAAAAAAAGGGAAAATAACCATAGACAAAATCATCAACCATAGCACACTTATAAATGATAGTAAACACTGAAATGCTCTAAAAGATATTGAAGAGTCGTGCGAATACACATAAAGTATTTTTTGGGGTAAAACTAATTGAAAAAAAATGGTAATTAAACTAAAAGGTTTAACCCAGCACTAACAGCTACTGTTTAGAAACAAACTTCTCGTGGTAAAGTAGAAAAGTAAAAAAAAGGGTACAATTTTTTATCTTATTCTTTAAACGTCATTTAAAAGAAATGTATAAACACCAATGCATGGAGTTGGGATTCTGTGGTAGATATGGACAAAAATTCATCGAAGGTAGAAAACCCTGGATTTCAGTTATGCATCTGCTCTCTTTCTCCGGACTTAAACCTAATTAAGCACCTTTGTAGAGTTGAAATTAGGAAAACTAATCTAAAAAAAATTAATGTAAGAAAAAATTAAAATCATGTGTCCGTAGATGCTAATCTCAGTTGATCCGTGCATCGCAGAAGTAAACAAGTTTAAGAACTCAATGGAGCTATATCGACATATTGACAAGATATCCGGATATGAAAGTTACTAATATGAAAGTACAAATCTTTTTTATAAACCATATAATACTCTTCGCAGTTTAGTGTCGAATTTTGTAGTTCACGGAACAGTGGGAGATATTTTACATGCCGAAGAATCCACTCGAGATCCAGGAAATACCATTGAATAACATAAATTCACTGGACGTGTGCTGATGACGGGCCACCCAGATCTCCAGTCCTTACCCCTCCGCACTTCTTTTTGTGGGGTTATTTTAAAAGCAAAGTAAACGGTTAGTTTCAGACCATTCAAAATATCAACATTCATGCCGAAATCAGCAAAAAGGACACATTTTCCATCGCCAATAGAGGTGGCCATTTGATTAATGTTGTATTGAATAAGTAGAGTTAATTGAAAAGAACCAAATTAAATAAAAAAAGGTTAGAAAATGGTAGTCACTCCAGACCGACTATGCAATGCCTATGACATGGTTCTAGGGAATTGGCCTGAGGTCTAACTATTTGAGTATAGAAAAGAAAAATAAACCAAATCTGATTGGAAGTTTTATTATTTGTTTTTCCTGCAGATATGTAGCAGATCATATTGGATGCTATATTTATAGGGGGATTAGATCGAAAAATAGACCGACCCTGACGATATTTTGTAGTCATTTGTTGCAAATACATGACTATACCAAATTTGAGGAAAATATGTGCAATATTTTTGTTTTTAAGTGAAAATTGATGAAGGCTGTGTAAAAGAATTCTCCTATTGCGTATATTTTGGACTATTGATAAATGGATGTAATAAACACCTACAAGTCTTATGGAAATTTAAGTCGATCTCATAGAGACTATGGGGACTAAGCCTGAACATACACGGACTTTTACCAATTTCAATAGCGTTTGTCATATGGCCGGACGAACGGATGTACATCGCTAAATCGACTCAGAAAGTGATTTAGTGTCGATCGGTATATTTTCGGTAGTTACAAACGTTAGTACGAACGCATCATATCATGACCACATAGTGGTATCGGTTGTTTTTTTAAGTTATTCAATCTTCACATGCCAACATAAAAGATGGTTCACCCTGTATGCTTCTATGTAGGCAACACTTATTTAATTCCTTAACATCAGTTGATTGTAACTCATTTAATCGGAAATGTTTTATTTACATCAAGTGTATTTGTTTATTCTACAATTGTAAATAATGTACAATGTATATTCAAATTGTTTTGGCCAAACTTAATTAAGTTTTTATTATTGAGTTTGAAATTTAATCAGGCTCATATTCAAATATTTTGTTAATTTATTTTGTTTAGTTATAAATGAAGAGGGCAACAATTTTCAACATCAAATAATTGTTGTGGCCAGCGATAGAACGATTGTATAGTTAGTGATTTACTACTGTGTTCATAAGAAAAGATGACTTTTGTTAAAAAATTAAAATCTGTATTTATTATTCCAAATTAATTTCATCGCGTTCAAATTAATCACCTCCCGATGCAATAGATTTACGAGTATGTCGACGTTTTTTCCAATCGTCAAAATAGTTGTTAAAGTCGATAACCGAAATGGCTTTCAAAGCAGCCATTCGTCATTTATCACCAATAAAAAATAGCCAAAAGTCGTATGGCGCATGTGAAACTATATGGGTCGAATTTTTTGCGAAATGATCTCTAAGAACCAATGCACTGTGGGACACGGCATTATCGTGGTACAAACGACTTTGCTTGATAATCGACCTAATTATTAAATGATGTTTAGCGTGGTTGTTTTGGAAATTAGACACCTCCTTGTGAATCGATTATATTTCAGCACCAAATGTACTTTCTTGGAACTGTTTATACCATAACGCTTGTAGTTCCGCAAGCGAAATTTAATGGAACTTCTTTATTCAAGAAAATCAGTCATTCTTAGTATTGCCAAACTAAGTCTCAGCTTTTTACAAAAATTACCTGCACTGTTGAGCCAATATTTGTACAGAACGATAAACCAGCGAACTTTAAATTTAAAAGTCAACTTTTAATTTGGACATAGTATTAAGTACCATTTGATGTATAGCTGCCTAATACAACGACTGGAATGCCAATTTAACCAGTAGAAAATTAACTTTAGGATTTCTGTTAATCAGTCTCAATAACTATTATTAAAATTGTAGACGTACCTGTGTTAAAAATTCATTAATGGTTTTGAAAAGCCACCAGTATATTGTATTCTATTAACCGAATGGCAAACCAAACCAAATTATTTAAGATTGGTCTGATGATAGAGATCTAAATCCCTACTTATTACTTATTAGTACTTTTTAACTTGAAAAAGTTTGTATGTGAATATTAAAATTTTATAAAGAGATTTCATAACAACAAGAAATCAAAATACATTCAGAACCAAAGATCTAAAACAGACCTATGGCTCATTATACCCTATACCACTATGTGGTCAGGGTATAAAGACCTTGTGCTGATGTATGTAACTATCAAAAACAGTCGCTAAATCTGAGTAGCAAAAAAATTAATAACAATTCAACTCACATTTGCTTTATGCTTATTTTCTATATCTAACTAGTTGGACCTAAGAACTTTTCTCTCCGGTGTAAGGCAAGGGTGCGTTTTATCTCCCCTGCTTTTTAACTGCGTACTTGACGTTGCAATGGGTAAGGCATTGGGGTCTCCAAGGCGGACTGAAAGATCTACGCTGATAACAATTGTCTACTTACTCATACCTTTTTATACCCTCCACTCCAGTGTGCAGAGGGTATATATAAGTTTGTCATTCCGTTTGTAATAATTAGAAAAAAATTTTGGACCCCATAAAATATATATATTTGTGATCCTTATAACAACCGGAGTTGATATAGCGATGTCCGTCTGTCCGTCTGACCGTCTGTGGAAATCACGATGACGGCAACAATCGGGCAGCTAGGGTGCTCGTTGACATAAAAAATGATTCACTAACATCCTGAAAAGTTTGATATTTAAAATCGTCCAAATTGGTTGATTAGGGCCCGAGATTTGAATGAAGAACTAAAAAAAGTCTTGAAAAAATATAATTTTCTATGTTGTTCTTGTCACGATCACGCCCTCAATAGTGTAGCTACAGTAATCATTTTTAGAGACAATGATTCACCAAGTTCATGGGAAGATTCCTGTTTCAAAAATCATTAAAATCGGTGGAACAGGTGCAGGGAAATCTCTGAAAAATAAAAAAAAAATGAAAAATATGATGTTTCTATATCGTTCTTGTTGTTATTCTAAATGTTGTGTTGTTGTAATAGCTGGACTTGTTGTTTTTGTGGTCGTTGTGGTAATAATATAAATTAAAAACTTACCCTTTGTACATTTTTTTTTATTAAACCTGGTAGAAAAATTTAAAAGTTTCCATTGTTTTGGCACCACTAAAAAATGTGTTAGATCATTTCTGTTATTACCACGAGCCTGCCTGCAAAATTTCAGATCGAATGGGTCACGGGAGAGGGGTTAAAATCGATCCAAAACTTTTTCGAAAAGCAGACACTACGAGTTAATATAAAGGGAGTAAAAATTCACCAACATCTAAAGCAAATAATGCTAAAATACCTAGTTGTTAATAAAAAAAAAAACAATGTAAATTTAGCAAAAAAAAAATTTTATGTATAAATTTATTTAAAGAGAAAAACACAAAAATAACGTTTGATGTTGTATTTTTTGTGTGTAATATTTACATATACATGCACATATTAAATAATACAAATAATATACATATATTCTATATATGCATATCCATAATAACTGCATGTTAGAAATAAATATTATTTTATTTACATAAAATTCTGCATATTTTGTTGTGGGGAAATATATTTCTTTTGCATTAACAGAGTGTCACTTCATTTTGCTCAGCGTGACTATGCCTCAGTAGATGGCGCCACAATTTTTGTTTGTTCTTATTAGCTTTGCAATAGTTATTTCTATTTTAAAATGAATGTTAATATTTTCAACTGTATATCATACAGAACAATGTTAAGAGTATAGACGGGCTGGTCTTTAATTTCATATGTTTTTTCATCGTTCTTTTACAAATATGAACATAAGTTTGGCATATTAACTTTTTGTTTCTTTACAAAATAGAGTTACCGAGTTCACCAATGAGTTTTTTGCTTTCAAAACAGTTCTACATAGTTATATAGAATTATTATTCTGCTTTACCTACAAAATATCTGATTGCGATTACATCTAATTTTTAAAAGGTGTTTATAATTACTAAAGCATTATTATTCACATTAATACAAAATTGCACTTTTTGAATTTCCCATTCAAATTTATGAAAATATCAATTCTAAAAACTAGAATTAAAAATTTCCAATTATAAATTACAATTAATTGAATTTCAGAAAATCAGTCGGAAATTATAATTTTAAATTTAGAAGACATCAATTGCATCTTTAATATATAAATTTTATTCGTTAAACACAAATTGAACTTCCAAAAAAAAAAAAAAAAAAAAACACCAAATACCTATGTTTACATTTAAAAAATTTTTTCATTTAAAAAAAATATTGACATTCAGGAGAAATTAATAGCTTTTCAGTACCGCGATTCAGTAACTTCTTTTAACGATAGTCGAATCGTTAAAAAAAGAAAATTGCAAAATTATCAGTAAAATTTTTAAACGATACTCGCTATTGTTAAAGTCAGCTGTTGTTGTTATCTAAACGACAACCATTTTTGAGTTGTTTATTCAATCGATAAAAACTTAAATTTTTAGGTTGAAATGTCGTCATACATAAATAAAAATCATAAAATAGTGAAAATATTTTGCTTTATTTAAAAAAATTAAATAGCATATTCAATTCATTATTTCATTTTCAAATAAATACACAGAAATATTAGTAAAAAAATAAAGATATTAAACATAAACATAAAATCATCCTGTCAAACACGAAGTAATTTATTTTTTTCTATTCTTTGTGTTTTTCGCTTATTTTGACAGAGATGCACCTCGTTTACAATTTAAATATATAGAAAAATAAATTTGCCGACTGTCGTTATGTACTTAGTATATTACTTAATCCTTAGCGCAAACAACAATAGCTGTCGATATATTTTGCGATTGTCGGATCGTTGAAATTTACAGAATCGGATTACAGAATACATTGATTTAAATTCAATGAATTTTAGAAAACGTCAAATGATATTTAAGAATTGCGAACATAAAAACTGTTACATAAATAAACGCAATTTGATGAGAATGTTATTTATATATAAATTTTCACAATTTTTTTTGGATGAAAATTTTAAGTTTTTCAGAAAATAAAGATAACAAATTATTTTATTTAATATGTTTGGGACATTTGTTTTTTGCGTTTGGCATCCCTAATTTGAATATTTATTATTATAAATTTATTCTCTATGTTTTCCAAATATGGCAATGTTTTAACAAAAAAGTTGAGAGAGCTTTTTTTTTGGTTATTATTTGTTACTCCATCCGACCTACTTGACTGCAATGAAAAAATATTTCGCCAGTTAAAAGAAACTATACAGCCATCTCCAATTAGCACGATTTAATGCATGTAGCCACCCTACACAACCATTACCTTTGCAATGGAAGTTAGGGCGAGCTATTTAATTAGCAAAAACTAAATTAAAAAAGAAGTTATGTCATATAACCGGAAACGTATGCATATAGGTATATAACCAAAATGCATGCCGATCAGCAACCACGATGACCAAAAAGCAAACACCGAAATAAATCCGAAATAATAGAAAAGACGAAAACCAACCCAAAGAATTTGCTGAAATAATTTGGTATTAAGTTTAACAAATTGTTTACTTTTTCATTTACATTTATTATCAAGACTCAAACCGAGGTGGAAGGTATCAAAGATTCGGCACAGCCGAATTTAACACTCTTACTTGTTAGGCATGCAATCTAAGTATTCACTAGTTCAGGAAAGTGCATCACACGTTAGTTTGAAAATGAATATCAGCAAAACCAAAAAAAAGTGAATAAACATAAATAAAGAACAAACATTAACCGTTCAGAACCAATCGCTTGACGAAGTCGATTCATTCTGTTATCTCGGATCCATATTTGACAAAAGTGGAGGTTCCAAAGCTGACACCTCCAGCCGCATGAACAAAGTCCGGCAAGCATTCGGCTAACTCAAATCAGTGAAGAACTCGTCATAGATATCAAGAAGGACGAAGCTAAAGATATTTGTTGTACGGATCCGAGACATGGAAATCAGCACCACGTGACATGCATTCCATACAAGTTTTTGTAAATAAATGCCTTAGAAAGAATCTTCACATATTCTGGCTTAGAACAATCTCAAATTATCGTCTCTGGTCAGAAACTGATCACAACCTATCCAAATTGAAATCAGCAAACTTAAATGGAATTAGATTGGACATACGCTGCGTCAACAGCCCAACGACATTGCTAAATAAGCCATAGACTGTAACCCGCAGGGCAGTCGTCGTATTGGAAGATCATCACACACTTGGAGACGGCAAATTGAAACTGAAATATCCCATTTACAACTGCGTTGGACTGAAATTAAACATCGTGCATCAGATCGAACTTATTGGAATAATTTTGTGACGGCCCTATGCTCCTTGCATGAGTAAAAGGAACAAACATATATGGGGCGTTTCACATTTTCAAACCGATGTCTTCCGATCGGGATGAAATTTGCACCAAGGTTAGTCCTACTAGATAGTAGTTTAGGCACAATTTTTCAACTAGATCGGTGTAGAACTCTCTGAGTTAGAGGGGGCCAAAATTTGACATTTTGGCCAAACAAGTGTTTTTTCTCATCCATGTAACTTTTTACCTATTGTTCTTAGCAAAATTTGTCCCATCTAGTTTAGATACCTATATCTTCAATCTTTCGGAAAAAAACGTAAAAAAAAAATAAAAAAAAAAATTCGACTTTTTTTGCAAAATCAAAAATTTTTTTGATTTTTTTTTTTCAAAAAACGCCTTTTCTTGCTCAAAAGAAACCTTAGGTATTTTTTTTAAGAGCTTTTTTGTCGCTTAGTGGGGTGCGAGTGGGATATCTATCAAAAAAAAAAAAATGTTTTGTAACTCGAGACAACGGGGTTCAATTGTTAGCATATGTACAAATTTGAATTTTTTCCTATTAGTGTGTGAGTATATCTAAAACCTTAGAAATAAGATGTATACTGAGAGACTAGACAAATTAACATTTCCGACATGTAACATACCTAACTAAAATTTCATACCTTCTATACTGTAATACCCACAATATGTTAATCTCAGTAGAAAAATCACTATTTTTCTATAGAAATGTTGAAAAAATATTACTTTTATTATACCCTATACCACTATGTGGTTTGGGTATAATGACTTTGTGCTGCTGTATGTAACAACCAAAAATATTTGACCTAGACCCATCTTTAATTATACCGATCGAATCAGAATCACTTTCTGAGTTGATTTAACAATGTCCGTCCGTCCGTCCGTCCGTCCGTCCGTCCGTCCGTCTGTGTGTCCATGTAAACCTTGTAATCAAACTGCAGGTCGCAAATTTGAATATAGTTTGATGAAATTTGGTATATAAGCTTTTATCGGCCATGGGATGAACGCTGTTGAAATTGGTGAGAATCGGTCCATGTTCAGACCTAGCCCCCATACAAATTACACATATGAAATCGACATAAATTGCCATAAGATCCAAATTGTCATATAGATCTTACTCAAATTGGGTTTGTATGCGTTCATTACATCCATTAATGAGTAGTCCAAAAATGATCCCTTTGACCCCATATAGAGCTGCTTCCCGATCTTCACTTAAATCTATTAAAAAACAAAAATATTGCACTGATTCTTCTCAAATTTTGTTTGTATATATTTTTGCAAAATACAAGAGACCTTACCAAACATGATCAGGATCGGTCCATTTTTGGACGAAGTCTCTATATAGATATAGCATCCGATATGAACTTTTTCATATCTGCAGCCAAAAAAAAATAATAAAAATCCCACTCAAATTTGGTTTTTGCTTATTTTCTATGTCCAGTTAGTTGGGCCTAAGAGATAGGGTCTCTAAACGCATGGTATAGGGTATCGTATAGTCGGTCTAGACCGACTATAATTTTCTTACTTGTTTTTTTTTAATAATAATTATATTAAAATATAATAATAATAATCAAAATTAAAAAATAAAGAATTTAATAAAATTTTATCGTAATCACATTAGGTCCATTTACAACATAACTATTTTTTTTTAAATTAATTTATTGTAGCTGATGAAGTATTTAAGTTTTGTACATTTTTAAATACACAGTCTTTCATCCAGCTTACTTATCGCCTTTATTTGCTGCTTTTTTTTGACAATCCTTTCTTAGCGTTTCTATGTTCAGCTTAGTGGTCGGAAACTATCGATGGTACTATCGTGACTATCGATGGTTTGTAACTATCGCGCCCATCGATGGTTTTAAAATGACTATCGATAATTTTCGATATTTTTTTTTATGGCAACGCTGTAGTAAAAAAGATAGAATAAGGCCGTTGATGGCAACTATGTTGCGCCAATTTTATGTTGAATGGTAAAAAAAGACGCGAAACTTTAAAATCAAGAGAAAATGAAAAAATTATTTGTATTTATTTGTAAAATAATTATTTTAAAAGTAGGTGTGGAAGTATGTCACAAAGTTGCAAGAAAAAAACTCGCTAAATGCAACAAATGTGGCAAGGAATATAAAACTGGTGGCAATACTAGTACTTTGCTGGATCATTTAGCCAGATTCCACCCGATTGGAATAATTGGAATAATAAAATATTTCGCCCGGCCTTTTCACTTGTTTAACCTATCGAAAACTATCGATTGTTGTCGATGGTTCACTAAAAACTATCGTGGTGCCGACTATTCATAGTTTCAGACCTCTAGTTCACTGTTGATTAAACTGATGTTGAAGGAAATCAAATGAAAATACTTGATTCGCCAGAAGAGTTACACGATTACCGCGATTGCCTTAAATTGGCTATATGTCCTAATGCAACAACTTCTTACCAATTAGGTGAACGTTCAAAGAAATGTTTCAAATATATACGAAAAACCTTAAGATCAATTTCTAAATATGAATTTATATATAAGTTGTATTTGAAAGAAAACACGCACACATAAAATGAAGACCTTGAAAATTTACAAAGTTTCGTAACATAATATATATTTTTACAAAAATATTTTAATTTTGATTCCTAAAATAGTGGTGTGCCAAATTTTTTTTTTATATTCACTCACTCCGTAATCAAAGTATAAGATTTTGCTGGTTTGTAACTCCAAAAATCTACTCCTTTTTCGTGATGTCTATCTGCGGGTCTATAAAAACATGTACGTAAATTACAGGTCGCAATTGTACAATTCTATTAGGAAAATATTTGGTAACTAAGCTTTAATCAATGATTATGTTATCTTACCCTAAAATCTAATTATCATAACTCATTAGGCCAAGATTAAAACGTGTAAGACAATTTTTAATCATAAAGCCTGCTCACAATATTCAACAACATATACTTTAATGAATAAACAATTTCTAAATAAAAATAAAGTACTGTTCTGCTCAAGTTTCGGTACCATTTCGATAATTAAGTTTTCAATATGTTATGACTGAAAATCATTAAATAGAAACTAACAAATTTTTGTGAGTGTAGTTTTGCCCCTATGAATGTAAATACTTAAATATTTATGGATTAAATCGTACGTATGGGTGATGTGCAGAAAAATGATGCATGAGATTTATCTGAGTGTTAACAGAAAACCTATTAAAAATAATCATGGTATTTCTTCAAAAGATGTATCAAATATAAACAAAAGCATTATGGGAAATGGAAACATACAATATCACATACCTATGACAAAGAAAAAAAGCAATTCAACAAATAAAAACACCGATCAATTTTAATGAGTGTTGGTTAAATAGAAAATAATAATCATAAAAAATAACATTTGTTTTTTTGTTGCGCCAATGTAGACACCATCTAAATTGCAAAAAACCATACAAAGTATAGATGGATGTGTCAATATGACACTCAACAACATTAGTGACATACAAGTAGCCCATAAATTTTATATGATAAAGGTGTATATAGTACTATATCGAGTCATAAAAGCCTAAAAGACGTAAGCGCCAAAAATCGATATCAATATCTTATTATATCTTTAGTATGTAGGTAAACATATTAAGATTGAACAACATCGTCAAAATTTGCTTTCAATGTAAATTTGTAACGGTACTCAGTTTTAAGATATGTTGCGAATGAATGTGAATTATCGAATTTCATCCTAATACGACAATCGGAGTTTGTGGCCCGATATTTATGTAACTAGTTCTAACATTAATTTCATTGAAACAAAGTTAATTGACTTAATTGATTCAAATGTAGATTTAAAGAAAGCAATTCCATTTGTAAAATTATGAACCAGGAGATTAGCGATTAATCTTGAATCATATCCAGAAAGTTTTGCTGAAACAATGGTAAAAGTGATCTCAAGAATTATTTATACAATTATTTTTTACTATATAAAACTTGCAAGGATGGAAACCGCATCGCGATTGCACTTGTGAAATTTGGATATCTTATAAAACACGAAAAAAAATTGGCACTTACTTTTTTATCTGCACAATCATATTTAGGGGGTAAAATTTATATAAAAACAGCGGTTTTTATTTTATTTTTCATATTTCATTCTAAGAAACCATATACAAAGTGGACTCCGTAGGAGCTCAAGGCTCAGGCTATGAATCAAAATCAGAAGTCACATATAAATATTACTCGCAGTTCTATTTTAGTGAGGACGTATTACAGATTTACTCAATATAATTGTAGTTCTTATTTAAGTTTTTATTTAAGTTTAATTTTTCCGAACTCACCTCATAAGTTCTGTGGTGGTAACCTTGTGCATAAAATATAATCAATATTTTTAATTTTTTTTAGTACATAACCAATGTGTTCTATTAGTGTGAGCGTCAAAAAAAGCAAATAACAATGTTTAATCTTTAAATTGTCGTATAAAAAAGTTATTATTGACTTACGATAAAAAAATATTACAGGGTTTACTACTATACCTCTTAGAAATTAACTACTATATAACATGAAATCAAATCAAGTGGCAACGTTGCACAAATCTCTCGAAAGTGAAAACCCATCAGATTTGATGCGTCACAATAAAGGAAACAGTGTTAACACTTCACTTTTTTATACTTCGGGGAAGATAATAAACTTCGATAACAATAATAAAATAACGTGTTTTAATTCACTAAAAATCATTTTAAGGTGATGTGTATTAATTAATAACTAGCAGATTCCAGGCCTCGAAATTCGAGTGCAAATTCCAGAAAATTTTATTTTTTAAAAAGACAAATTCAACAGAAAAAAAAACAAACTCATTTTTATTACAAACACATTAAAAAATTTAATAAACACACACATAGCATTGTTTAATTTTATGAGTTTGGTAGTAACAACTTTAATGCAATTTACTCAAAATAAAGGAAAAAAATTAAAAATCTGTAAATCTGCAAATCGGCTAAAAAGAAATACCTTTCAAACAATATACGTTTGGTAAAAATCAGGATAAAACGGTACAACAAAAAATAGGTCACAAGAAATCGCCTAGCCTATTAATATTATAGATAACTAAAAAGATATAATAGAAAATATTCTTACTATGGAAAAACAAACATAGGTCGATACTCGGAAAATTACACAGTGCGAAAAATGGTAGGGGTCAGTAATCGGGATGGGGTGAAACCACTGGGGAAAGTTCTATCGGTAGAAAAAAGTTACACGTGTCCCGCCGTTTCGCTGGGTAACGTCTAGGAATCGAGATATATCGATTTGAAATTAGTAAGTTTCATATAGGGGAATTTGTCATATTTTGGGCTCTTTTGTTTGACATAACTCGAGAACCACTAGTCCGATTTTGCAGAAACAAAAAATTTAGAATTTCAATTCCTTTAATCTATTTATATAATGTTTCGCTACATAAGCAACAGTTATAAATAAATGTATAAATAAATGTATGACAAAAAATATTTTTGCCTAAAAAATAAAATTTTTGTTTTTTTATTCATAAACAATCCAAAACGGAAAAAAGTGTCAAGTCCTATTACTTTCGTGTAAAGTCACATAACCTATGAACAAAATGAGATATAGATCATGAAAATCGATGTACGCGTTTCGCTTTTATACACAATTAAGTAAGATATCTCATTTTGACAAGAATATTACATGTTTCAATGAATTTGGATAATATTTATTATCCAATATAAAATTAAAGATATCAGGTTATTACATAGATCATAAAAATCGATGAACGCATAAATTTATTTTCGTTTGTTTGCTCCCTTTACTTTCTTGCGCGGTGGTTCGCCTACTTGTTCAGAGTCTGTATCGGATGAGGATCTGTCTTTATGAGGAAAAAAAATGAACTGATTTTAATTAGTCACATAACTTCAATTTTGCGACTTACCCTCGGAGGAAACTTCTATTGTATATTCTTCTTCTTCATTGTCGAGATCGTACGTCTTTTGCGAACACCAACAAATTTCAGCCACCAGCGAGTCGAGCCAAAAGAAAGTGTTTCCCTTGGATCCACATGTGAAGAGCATGGTAGCACGTTTTACAAATTTTGTCTGGGGGCCCACGAAACGCCGCGAAATATTTCGGAAGCAAAATAAAGTTTAAAAGAACGCTCCACTTGCTCAATGAGTAATGCAGTATTTGTTGAAAAAGCTCTTTTGCCACAAAGGTGACAAAATAAATTAATTTTTTTTGGACAATTTGCACTCTTTTCGATTTTCTACTTTTATTACTTTTTCGTCATTTTAAAAAACCGTACTTTTCGCGTTCGTAAAACGACATAAAACGACAATGAACACCTATATATACTACTTACGTATTTTTCCATACGTAACTGACAGGTACTTATGAATGGACGCATCTTAAAGGAGTATATTTACCTGATTGAGCCTTCTAAAACCAGGGCTCATACAAATTCGTTTAAAATTTTTTATAACTTTCCAAATAATGAGCACTCATAAATGTCGGTGATATCTCTGTAAAAAAATTGTCTCATTTGATGCACAGGTTATGACTTTACGCCAAAGTAATAAGACTTGACACTTTTTCCCGTTTTGGATTATGCGTGATTTTTAAAAATACAAAATTTTAATTTTTTAGGCAAAAAATTATTTTTTTTCTCCATAAATTTATTAATAAAAACTGTTGATTGTGTTGAGAAATGGTATAGAAGTTGATTAAAGTTATTGTAATTCTTAATTTTTCTAAATTTTCTTCAGCAAAATCGGATTTGTAGTTCTCGAGTTATGTCAAACAAAAGAGCCCAAAACGTGACAAATTCCCCTATACGATACTTACTAAGTTCAAATTGATATATCTCGATTCCTAAACGTGACCAAGCGAAACGCCGGGACACGTATAACTTTTTTTTTTACCGATATTACTTTCCACGGTGGTTTCATCCCATTCCGATTTTGGCTGTCGCACAGTGTTATTTTAGATTTAGAAGAAAAAATTGTGGGCTGGAACCACTGCATAATAAAAAAAAATATTTGATAAATACGTCAAACACTATCACGGTGAAGATTTATCGAGATCTGGATGCCCTAAGCGGCTTAATGGTACTAAAGTTAGTGCTTTAAGAAGAGTAGTAGAGACATATCCAGCCTCAAGTGCAGGTAAATTAACAGAAAACATAATACAGACATCAGGCATACCGGTAAGTTCGAGTACAGTAAGGAGTTCGCTTCCAACGCGAATTAGACCAACCGTATGGATTTCGCTGAAAATTACAAAAATGAGGCTCTATCATTTTGGGAAAACATGTTATGTACAGATTAGGGCGAATTTTTAACTTTTGTGAGCGAAAATGCTCCCAAAATCAGGGCCTGCTAAAAGTCAAATGCAGTTATGGTTTAGCGCTGTATGATGGCAACAGGTGTTGCTATTCATGTTTATATTGACTCCACTATGAACAAGAAGGATTTTTGAAGGACAATGTTGCTTCTAGCGTCGAGAAATTAGGTTGGCTGGAAACTGGATTTTCCAAAGCCTACGTCTAAAATTGTAAAGAGTATGTACTGTACCGGACCTTAACCCGATCGAGCATCTATAGAGACACGTTTACAGATAAATCAGACGAAAGACTATTTCAAACAAGGCAGACTTAAAGATGGCTCTAAGGGAAGAATGAATCAAAATCACACCAGATATAACAAAAAAATATATCGAATCTTTGCCAGACTAAACGAGGTGCTTAAGGCCAAAGGAAAACAAATCAAATTTTTAAAAATTTCAAAAGTTAACTTTTTGTATTGAAGTTCTTTCTCTTTTGTTGCTTTTTATTTTTTTTAAATTAAAATTATTTTATTTTTGTATTATATTACTTATTTTTATTTTATATTGTTTATATTGAGGCATTTTTCCAATTATGTTCATAGTAAAGCCATTTCTTAAAATAAAAATTTGTTTATAAAATTCGATTCACAAATTGTCCGCCAAATAATTAAAGCAAAGACTGCCATTGCTAGTTTATTTTTTTTTCTTAAGTCTATGAGAAATTATTTCTTATTAACTTCTCTTAACTTTTGTTAGACTTGCGGTGATTTTGTATAGAAAATATTGGAATGTGGTGAATACTAAAGAACAAACGTTAAACTTATTTAATTGGACACACATAAATTTTAAATGCTTAAAGATTCTAATTAAAGAGATTTTCTAAAAATTCAATATGTTGAATTAATCAAAACAGGATAATTGTAAACAAAAAAATCAGAAATTAGGAAAACTGAAAATGTTTTCAAATGTGAAAACATGTAATACGGAAATTTTTCTATAAGGTGAAATTTGGAGTTCTTAAAAAAACTGCTTACATCTAACATGTTTCAAAAAAAAAAAAAAAAAGAAAAGAGATATGATGATATGAAAGTCTGATTAATTTTTATTTGTATTAAATTTGTAACGTCGCAAAATACAACGTACATATATAATACGTACTACAACTACCCATACTTAATCGTTCATACACATTAACAACACGAATACTAACTGAACCTATACCAACCACATTACACTTAAACACCATCTTTTTGATTCTCATTCAGTCAATATATTAGTTTAGATAAGTAAACAAGGTTGGTATAGGCAAAGTCAGTCAAGTCGGGTTAATGACAAGACTCTGGGTTAAGTCGATTTAATGACAAAACCTTGTGTCGGAACAATCTGCCACCACGTAGATATATCCAAGGACATACTTTATACTGACGATCGACCTCGGTCGTCATCAATAAATTCTACTCCAGCAACCTTCGGTTGACTGCTCTCGCTACTCCAGCAACCTTCGGTTGACTGCTCTCGCTACTCCAGCAACTTCTGTTGACTGCTCTCGCTACTCCAGCAACCTCTGTTGTCTGCTCTCGCTACTCCAGCAACTTCTGTTGACTGCTCTCGCTACTCCAGCAACTTCTGTTGACTGCTCTCGCTACTCCAGCAACCTCTGTTGACTGCTCTCGCTACTCCAGCAACCTTCGGTTGACTGCTCTCGCTAATTGTTCTCTTCTGCTTCCAGGTCGGCGATCGCCATCAACCTACGTTGCCATTACAGCCGACCCTTGCCGAGTAGCCAAATCAGCCGACAACTAAGCGAAGCAACCGAGCTACCATCACAACCGATCTGTGCCGAACAGCCAAACCAGCCGACAGCTAAGCGAAGCAACCAAGCTATAATCACCAGCCGACAACTAAGCAAAACAACCGAGCTACCATCACAACCGATCTGTGCCGAGCAGCTAAACCAGCCGACAACTACACGAAGCATCCGATCTACCAATAAGTCCGACTAACACCGATTAAGTAGTCGACCTACCGATGCAGCCGATCTGCGCTGATTAAATAACCGAATCACCACTATAACCGATTGCTACCAGCTAAGTAGACGATCTACCGATACAACCGATGGCTACCGATTATATAACCGACTCACAACAACCGATCTACCGATACAACCGATGTGTACCGATTGAATAACCGAATTAGCAATACAACCGACTACCACCGATTAAGTAGTCGGCCTACCGATGCAGCCGATCTGTGCTGATTAAATAACCGATTCGCAACTACAACCGATTGCTACCAGCAGCCGATCTACCGATACAACCGACGGCTGCCGATTAAGTGATCAATTCACCAACACAACCGATTGCCGCCGATTACGCAGCCGACTTACCGATACAATCAACTATAGCCGAAATTGTCGATCTACGGATAAACAACCATTTCGACCACCGATAAGAAGCCTAGAGGGTCCGAATAAGAGACGAAGAGCCATTCGCCAGTGTGTCATTATTTACGATATATATACATATATCAATTACACAATAAAATTTAGTTTGTTATATTCAATCCTAGAGAAGGAAAAACAACTGTCTTATTATTTAAGATTTTGAGGGTCCTTGAATATACCCTGGACGCGACTAGCTACCCCAGCCGCAAGACAAAACACTCGTTACAAATTCTATGTTTTTTTTTATTAATTTTTTATAAATAAGTAGGTACTCTTCTAAGAAAACTTTCCTTTTATTCATTTCGGGGTAACCTTAAAGTGTGGCAATACCGGCATAAACTAATATAACACATGGAGTATAACGATACATAAACACTCGGTAACATACGATGCAAAAACTATAAAATTTTGAATAACAACAATTACAAGAACAACAAAATTGTATTTTTCAAGCGTTTCTTACATCGAAATCTCTAGACCTATTGAACTAATTTAAATGATTTCAATTAGCGAGCAGCTCTGGAAGTCGATGAGATCATTTCGCCATAAAGTCTGGCAATAACGGCATAAACTAATATAGGTGGCGTATAACGATACACACACACTCATTAACCTCCGATATTCGAATTACAAAATTTTTAACAACAACAACCACAACATAGACAAATTATATTTTTCAAGAGTTTTTTTTACATTGAAATCGCTGGACCTATTGAAATAATTTTAGTGATTTTAAATAGCAACCCGCTCAGGATGTCAGTGAATCATTGTTAATAAAAATGAGCAAAGCCAGCTATTGTGGGTGTGATCATCATTTCCACAGAAGGACAGAAGGACAGAAGGACATCACTATATCAACTCCGATTGTTATAAGGGCGTAGAATATATATATTTTATGGGCTCCAGATTTGTTTTCTAATTATTAAAAACAGAGTAACAAACTTATGTATGTATGTACTGGTGTGGAGGGTATCAAAATGTGAGCAAAACTATTGGAAACTAGAAGTGGAAATACAATTAGTTCGCAATCAAAAACTATCCTTAAAGAAATATTTAGTTGTGATATCAGATGTGCAAATATGTGAACATAAGTTGGTAAGTGAAAACTTAAGAATTTAGTTGCTGCAATTAAATGCTTCCCTACGACAGTATGATGAAGAGTGCACAAAAAAGTACATTACAATGGACCGCACATTTGCTGTATTTGCAAACAACCATTTTTGTGGTCATCTTTGATAAAAAAAAAAGCGTTTCGCTTGTTTTTATAAATTTTATATATTTAATGTATGTATAAAGTCTTTTGTACACGTACTAGCATTTCATATTAATAAACAAAAAATAAGACCACGACGCATATGTGCAATAACTGTCGACATTCGTTTATAAATAAAAAGAATACATAAAACTGTGTAATGCGCTGCTGCTGTCTCTTTATGGCGAAAATGCTGAAAACTATTTATGGTTTCGGTAATGAAAAATATATCTGTATCACAAGTTTATACGTAACAAAGTGGTTCAAATAGCTCATTCCCAATAAGTAGCGATGGAAAATTCAAAAAAACTAAAGCAATTCACAAAACCAGACTGGTTACTAAATTTGGTTTAAGTAAATAAGTTGATAATTTTGAATGTCGAATTGTGGACGTAAACAATGAAGCGCAACTGAGTCACTCATACAATATAGTTAAAAATAAATCAATTTGTGGGAACCATGTTAATAAATGTCAGACTTTAAGGAGCCGTTTAAACATTCTCGTTTTTTTTTTTTTTGTTTTTGTTTGATATCAAACTATTTACGAATTGATGAATATGTCATTACAGTAGCTTTTTTATTTTTTTAAAGATTGTTTTGTTTTTCATAATAATTACTCGAATACTCGCATCCATTCTCGCATCATATGGAAAATATAACATTCACGAGGCAGAGGAAATGAATGTTCAGAAATTGTCAAGCCTGTAATTTACAACGCATCGATTCTACAGTTGAAATCATATCTGAATTTTTTGACAAACTCACATTTTAAAGTTCGTTTAAAAAGGAGAAAACAGAAAAACATAGAGTGACATAAGCCCGTCATTTATTATGTAAAGCAACTAAAACCTTGTTAACCCCAAATTTAAAATAAAAGGTTTCCCAAAGAAATGAACAAATTCTCCAATTTTTAAAAACTAAATAAAAGATGAACTTACTCCCCAAATTCATTCTTAAATTTTTACATATTTTTATTTAATGAATTTTTTTAAATATTTATTTAAGTGAAAATTTGCATACTGCTCTCAATATATGTTCGCAACAAACGCAGTTATAATCTGTATTCTTTTCAATAGCATCATTTTGATGCGCGGAGGCGGCGCGCGGAACACAGCTCAGCTAAAATATTGGAATGATCTGAAAAATATATCTTGGAGATTTAAACAAGTTGACGACAACTACGCGGCAGCACGGGCGTGGCTGCCACACGCGCAGACGCGACACGCTCGTAGAACACAGCTCAATGAAAAGCCTTATGATAAATTTTATCTACGTATGTTCAATAATTACCTGTTTATCGAAATACTATAAGCAGTTGCCTAAAGCAACCTTGCGGCATAATTTTAAACGGCACACAGTGGACCATTTGACGAGAAGGCGGTCAAAAATCTATATAATCTATCAGTTCATTTTACAGCTAATACTTTTTAACAATTTTTTAAGTTAATTTTTTCAGAAAATACCAAACTTTGGCCCCCGTAAGCTTTTTAGTCCTAATGCGCACAAGGGCCAAAGGTTGTTTTTTTTAAGATCCCGAGTTAAAATATAATTTATTAAACAGCGAACGTAAAAGTTACCTTATATTGGTTCAAGATAGAGAAGTTTCAATGAAAAACTCGTATGTTTTTGCTTTAGTTAAATTTTTTTTATCGTCTTTTTAAATATTTCTATATCAATTTTTATGGTAAATTTATGAAATATAACAATTTTTATTGTAAATTTACAAAATATATAAATTTTTAAATCAAGAGAATTTTTCAACTATATAGAAAAAAGTGTAACTTATTGTTAGTGTAATGAAAAAGTACTTTAAATCAACCAATTTTAGTAAAAATTTCTTCTAAATAGCCTTGATTTTCACCTTCTAGAAGTTGTTTAGCTTCTTCGTCTAATTCAATAGAGGTAGTGTTCCATTATTGACGAATGTTGGACATATATGGATCTGAAGTGCACAACAAAATAGTGATAAGGTCTTCATTAGTACAACATCTGGAAAGAATCTGTAGTCAGATAGATCTCCTATTGGTAGCATATTGTTTTGAATTATTTGTTCGCCATGGTACAAAATTTTATGAACTGTGGATGGCATATATCTCCAAGAGTATTTTTCATTATAAATTATAGCTGTTTTATTGGCGTACTCTCCAAATTTTTTTGCATTTATCTTTCTGCTGCATGCTAGAACTTGTAATATGATTTTGAATCGTCTTATTAATTCATGATCTACACCTGTGATAGTTTCCGGATCGGAAAAAAATCTCCTTGCAGTATTTCCATCATTTGTGTTTCCTTCCCGTTGTTTTGTTTGTTTTGTTTTTTTTTCACTGTTTCGCCTAACGGACCAAATTCCAAATCATAACCCAATTTAAGAATATGCTCCATGAAACGTATTCTAGCATGGAGAGGGGACATTCCAAATTCGTTAAAACTATCGTCTTCTGGTGGGGGTTGGCTTAATTGACTTGATGTCTTTTGGCATATAATGCAGCTTGACGTTGACTTTGTTCCAGTTAAAGCTTGTCCAACTTTTCCATTAATCATTGTGAGACACATTTTAAAATGTACTTCAATGTCTTGGTCATCAAATTTAAATATTACTGGTTGAAGTTCCTTAATTTCATTTTTTGTTTTTTGAACTTCTTCAATTATAACATCTTTGGTTTCCTTTTTGAATGCAAATTTTATTGGTCTGCAATACATTGTTGAAGAAGGAATTTCATTTTTCCATATATCAATTTCTGTTGCTCTACTAGTTGAGGGCTCTAAGACGCTATACCTTTTTGTTAAGCGCAATGGAACGAAAGATACTATAAACAAATTAGCATCTGATGAATTTTCGGCATTAAATTGCTTGCATTGTTTTTGACCAGAGGATCCATCACATCCCGCAATTCATTATATTGATTTTTGGTCAATTTCAAATCCAAAAATAGGGCGAACGCTTTTTCCGGCGTAAATTTCTTATCTTCAATTGGTGTAGGAATGCTTTTCAAAATCCTCTTTGTGCGCCTTGGGCTCTCTTCTACTATTTTTTCAATTATTTCAATTTTATTTTTTTTTATTTTGTGTTGGTTGAATTTGGTGCAAAAATGAATCCTTAATAATTCTTTGAGACATTTTTTCATTGATATTCTCCAGCTTGCGCCTTCGAAATCTTTCACTACATCCGTCAATTGGTTTTGCTGGTCGACCCTTTTTCCAATTTCGTTGGCAGTTGTAGATGCACTCTCAAAAATAAGTTCCTTTATTAACCAGTCTTGGTAACGTTTGTACATCTTTGCCTTGCTATGAGAGCATTCAATGTACCGTCTTTTCAAATTCGATGCAAAATTAGTAATTTTTCCTTTGTGCATTTCAATGTCTTCTAGGTTACAATTCCTAAAGAAGTCGTTGCTGACTATGTGCAAAATTACATCGTCTACATCATTTCGTTGAAAATAAATATCTGCCAGATCTCTGTAACAGTACTTAGCCATTGCACAAATTGTAATGAATAATAATTGTGGAAACATTATTATAAATACTCTTTCTTGCAATTATGTAAAATAAAGATTTTTATCTTTTATTACCACTTTTAGAAGCATAAAAAACCCACACCCACCTTTTAAAAGTGAAGCATACCTGCTCATATCTTAAAGGGCTATGTCGCAATAGTTTTTTTTTTTTCACCATTTACCTGTTATTTACATTGTTTCCCATTTTGTCAGGTATTTAAACTATATAACTCTAATTCAGACTATTAATGTTTTTGAGAGATATCTATGTAAATGTACCTGTAACAATTAAGCCCATTACATCTCAACCCTTTTTTATAAGTATATAACAACTCCTGACAACTCTACCGACACGCAAACAAATACACCGCGGTGCACCGGTACGACCAACTTTTGTATTCATAACACTCAGACGGACGGACGGACATCGTTTAATCGACTCAGAAAGTGTTTTTGAGTCGATCCGTATAATAAAAGATGGATAAAGGTCCAATATTTTTGGCAGTTACAAACATCACCTCAAACTTAATATATTCTAACCACATAGTGGTTAACTTTTGTATTCATAAATTTTGCAGAAATCCTTGGGTCAGAAAAATTGTACTGGTGCACACGGGCGGAAACCGGCGGGTATATAATGGGGTATAGGAGTATAGGGGAGGGTTCGGACTATAGAAGGGTGCAAGATTTTTTCTGACTGCTTTTGACTGGCAGGAGTTATGCTCTATTAAGTAGGAGATTTTCGGAAAATTTGGACCTTTTTAAAAAAATTTTTATTTAAAATTTCGGAATGACTCAGTGATTTTACATTTTTAACATTAATAGTATGGAAGCCACAAAATTATACAAAATTTATTTCACTTCAAGACCTTTTAAATCAATCCTTTTACAAAGAAATTTTTAATTTTAGCAAAATACATTTTCGAAGGCCCTGTTCCCTATGATGTAGTTGAGATAGAATCGCAATTTTTTGGCTCCCGAGGTTTACTAGTATTTACTTTCAAATGAATAACATAACTTTAAAATCGTTAACAAAAAAAAAAAAAAAAAATGATTTTTGGCCGCCTTCTCAAAATATGGTCCACTGTGCGGCGCATCCATTTTCCATTTTTGAAACTTCTATAAATTTGACGTTAAGAATGGCTTTGAATAAAATAATACTTTTATGTGTTGATTTGCGATAAAAAAAGAACCACTTTTTGTTAGTAGGTCATGAAAGGGCCGGAAAAAGTTAAAATTAAAAACTTTATGAACTTTTGAAGGAGGTTGGTGAAGAAATTATATTCTTAGCAGTTGAATTACAAGTTAAGGCTGCAGGAAAACTGAACCTGGCTACACTTTAACTTAACTTTGTGCAGTTTCTTCATGGAGGGGATCTATTAAAAAAAGACTCGAAATGAGTTTTCAAAAAAACATTTGCCAGAAGTTGCGCTAGCTTTAATGATTGGCTCAAATTAATCGACTCACCAAGAAAATATTATATCTATATCTATATATATAAAATTAATTTGCTATTAATTTGTTTGTTTGTTCGCTACACAAACTTCAACATTTCAACGGATTTCTCTCAAATTTGGTACACACGATCTGTATACCCCAGGGAAGCTCGCCATATGGTTCTTACCAGCCACGCCTACAATTAATCTCACTTTTTTAAATTTTTTACCGGTTTCGCTCGAATTTACTGCACATTTTTCTCATATACCAGGCAAGGTCGTCATATATTTTTATTTTTTGAATTTTCTATATACGCTTTTAGTGTTTGTTAACATATATTAATTTTTCAATGGACCTCCCTAAAACTTTGTGTATAAATCTCTTTATTTGCTACTCTTGAGTTTGTATCATTATGAAATAAACATTGTAAATCAACCTATTACATTTTTACTATATGAGCTGTAAGACCCCAAAATTAGTGCAGATTTATTTCATGGGTGACAAGATACAGGTTGACTACCACTGTAGGATTACTCCAATGAGGTTAATTCATACAACTATTTCCATCTCGCCTTTTTAACTACATTGGAAAACAAAATATTACATTTATTTCCATCTCGCCTTTTGGCTACATTGGAAAGCAACCTATTACAAATATTTCCACTTTATCTTTTTCACTATTTAAATGAGTTTTATAGGTGGAAAAGCAATTATTTGCAATTATGACTTGCACACGGCATAGCATATAGGCCGTACTACCTCAAATGCAAAAAGGATTAGACTAAACAGAACTCTAGAAAATCCGAGTTGGACAATCTGAGTCGAGAATAATAACGTCTTGAAGCCCAAAGATCAAGCAAGACAAGCTTTGTTAAGAGAAGCGGAAGTGCTGAATCTATTCGAGTGCATCTAGAAATCCAGCGGATAAGACAAGCTGAGTTGAGGCAATGTGAAACCCCTGAAACGACTCAACAACATCTTCAGGCGTAACGGATAAAACAAGCTGAGGCCAGGGTATCTGAAACTCCTGAAACGACTCAGCAGTGTCTTGAAGCCCAACAGATAAGACAAATTGATTCCAGGGAATGTGAAACTCCTGAAGCGACTGTAATATCCCTACCAGAAAACTTTTGTCAGTTGGATCCTTCATTGCAAGAGATGGTACAAAGTTTTTCCTAACATAACGTACACAAGAGGACAGTCTGTTACGGTAGCGGGTATCAACTTAGAATCCCCTGTTTTTCTCATAGACAATTATATGTTGCCTGCTCCATAGTGGGGAGCCGACAACATATTTTCTTAAATGCACCGGAAGGAAAAACTAGAAGTGTTGTATATCCCAAAGCTCTAGAATAACTAAAATTCGTAACTTTTAGACAAGATTCACTCAAAATAATCCCTGTATAAACATAGGTAGTTATAATGGTAAGCGGGTGCTGAGTACTTAGTCCCCAATGAACAAATTCCCCACAAAAAAATTGGACTTATTCCCCAAAAATTGAGGAATAACTTCCCAATTAACAAATTCCCCAAATTTTTTAAAAAATGTCCCAAAAGGAAAGAAACAATTTCCCCATACTGCTCTCAATATCTGTCCTGCAATAAACATATTTAAAATCTGTATTCTTTCCAATAGCATCATTTCGATGCGCTGAAGCGACGCGCGGACGCGGATGCTAGGGAATATCGGAATGATCTGAAAAATATAATTTTGCATTTAAAATAAGTTGGCAACAATTGCGCGGCAGCACTGGCTTGGCTGCCAAACGCGTGGAAGCGGCACGAGGGCGTGGACGCGACGCGCTCTCGGAACACAGCTCAGCTAAAATATCTGAATGATCTGAAAAATATATTTTCACAAACGCGCGGACGCGGACCGACACGCTCCTGGAACACAGCTCAGTGAAAACTCTTATGATAAATTTTATCTACGTATGTGCAATAATTACCTGTTGATCCAAATAGGATACACATTTAATTTTAAACGTCGTATCCATTTTCCATTTTTGAAACATCTATAAATTTGACGTCTCTGCTCATTGGTGATCACTTATTGAATGAAGTAATTCAATTTTTGAAAGTTCTGATTCCTTTAGTTTGCAAACGATTCCGTTATATTTCATGTTTACAAAATACATAAACTTAAAAAAAATTAAAAATCTTTAAGCGGTTTCGCAGCTTATTTTTGAAGCGTTTTTGCTGTAGCGTTTTACAAAAAAACTACTAAATCAAAAAATCAAAAAATTTTAGATTGAAATAAAAAATGAATTTACTCCCCACAAAACTTAAACATTGGGGAATTTTTTCACCATGAACATACAAATGTTTGTTAAGAAATTTAATTTTTTTTGAGGAATTTGTTCATTGGGAACTAAGTAATCAGCCAGGTAAGCATAGTGAATCATTTTTCAAGTCAAAGGCTTTTGGATCCCGGGTAAGACCGGGTTAAAACAGCTAGTATACTTATAAAATACATAGTTATTTAATAAAGAGACTATTTATACAATCTGATCCTTATATTAATAGCTTATGAAAACCATTTTAAAAAAATATTTCCAATTTAGATCGATCCGATGATGAAAATCAACCAATTTATTTTTTCGAAAATGAAAAATATAACATATTTAATGGAACTTCTTTTTATTATAAAATTAATTACGTGTTCCGTTAATTTTAACGTTTCCTAGTAAAATAATTAAAGTACATAACTGATGGTACTAAATATTTTATATGAATTTTTGATTACAGGATACGCAGTTATAGCTTTTTTTTTCTAAATCGTGTGCGAAATTTCAAAACTTTATCGTAATCATATTGTGCTTCGTAATACCGTATTTAATTGTGTCATATTTTTTCGAGAAAAAATATTAATTTTACCGATGCTGTAATTCCTGAACCATTTCGACAAATTGTCATTATATTTTTTCAATAGGCGATATAATTTGGAATATTAATTAGCAAAAAACATAAGAAACTGGAATGAACATTTTAAAATACGTAGCGGTTTAAAAAAATTATGGTTATCTATTAAGATTTAATTTTTTGCAATTCGTATTGGTTTTTACATTTCTTGTGCTCAGATACATGTAAGTAATTATTATTTATATCTCATTTTATTTAATCGTATTAAATGTGAATATTAATCTTGTCTTCAAGCTACACCATAAATAGTCAAAACTTATGTGACATCATGTTGATTATCTCAAATTTCTCTCGGTACATAACTTTGGTTTAAATTTAACCACGCTAAACATGTGAACCACAAAGTTTGTGTGGCTTTATCACATTTTCAGTCAATTAGTAAGCGTTGACAATACTATTGATTAGATTTAACCGACAATAAATTAATGTTTAAGTAAGCAAATGCATATAAACTACGAATTATATTATCACATGTTGCCGTTGACATATAACCGCCAAAGATACTGACAAAGACACTAATTATTATGGGTTTTGAATGTTTAAAGGCTTAGTAAATTATAATTAAAACTTGAAGAGGATATGTTAACTATACAGTTTATTAAGCTCCTGAATAAGTTCAACGACATTTATATCATATAATAGACTACCCGAGATGGCTCCAGTTGGCAATTTATTGAAATTTTTAACTTTGTTACGGCCGTAACTAAATAAACTTCAAAGCAGGAGGCTTGCGTTTAACTTGTACAATAAAATGAACGAAAGTTAACTTTTAAATAATACAAATAGAATATTAATATGAAATTTGTAATTCAAGTTGCTAAATACGTACCGCAGTTTAGCATGTCTTCTAGAATCACAACGAAAATGAGATACGACGCTAACTAACACAAATTAAAAACAATAAACTCAAAGAAGCATGCACAAACGCGGTTTAAAAATGATATGTCAAATACAGAAATACAAGAATATAGAACAGAATAGTAAACAGTTTCATTAGATGAATATAACAGGGCGTTCCGTAACAAGCCTAGTCTTTGTCCAATTTTTTAATAAACAAAAACAGCGCAAATTTACAATCTTTATTATTTGCGACATTTCCAACTTAAAGCTGGTTAATAAAACATAACACTACTTTAATTATAATGTCATTGAAACGACAAAATAATTAAAACTTCCACGGTCGTACGTCATATGTTTACATTTTGGCTTTCCAGAAAAATGCCAAAAACCTTTCTAATAACTCAAATTCTTAAATAACAAAACATAATAAAAATTATAATAACTAGCAGAGCCAAGCTCTCGAAATTCGATTGCAAATTTTAATTTTTCATTCAATTTATTTCTTTCAATACTTTTAATCTAATTCATAAAATTTTTTTATTATAAATATTTGCTGAACACATAGAAATAAGACGCTAAAGATATCTGAACCAGCTTGTATGCCAACTTAAGGTATACTAATTTTAGGCAATTCACAATTAAAACAAAGAGCGTGTGATATGCAATTATTATAATGAAATTCAATTGCTTTATTGCCGTTATTGGTTTATGTACAAAACTATTCTTCAATTCAACACAGGGCTTTTCATATACAATTTTTACAAACTCATTAACAAATTTAATAAACACACACATAGCAAACTATTTTCCTTTCAGGTACAGAGGAAAGAAATCTCCAGATGAAGTACTCGCTGAAATTTGTTCATTGTATAAAAACACCTTTGAAGAAGAGGAAGACGAGGAAAAAGAGGAAGAAGGGGAAGACAAAGATTAAATACCAGAATATCTGTTGGACGAAATTATCGACCTTTCTGATGATGATGACGATGACCAAGATATTAGAGAGAGCAGTCGCCTGCTAAACGGCAACTGGCGAAATCATTAAATTAATTTATTTAATTTTTCTACTTAAAACTTTTCATAACTAACATTTCAAAAATATGTTTTTTTCCATACCAACCAACACTGAACAAAATTGGTACATAAAAAATGAGATGTAAATTAATATTAAGCTGGAAAACGCAAGTTTTGTATTATGATTGTTTTTTTTTTTCAAATGAAATTTATTGAAGCAACTGAGAAGCATATTATAGATCAAACAGAAAGCAAAAAAACTTAGTTTTGTGGAAAATATTTTTAAAAAGCATGAAAAAAAATAATTTTTCCAACATTTTGCTTCATAAGCACCACAAAAATTTTCTAAATCATTTTTTAAAGACGTACAAGTTGTTGCACAGGTCTCTAGCAATAATTTGGCTTTTACGGATTGAAAAAATATCAATTAGTCGACGAGTTATAGCCAAAAAACCATATAAACGATATGCTGAAAATCGGCATTTTACTGCAAAGTTCGAAGGTCGATTAAAAAAAAATTCGAACTAACATAAACAAACGCCGCGATACGGGTCTTCTAATTTAGCCTCTCTCCATTCACCCCTCACTCTCAGAATCGACCTAACTTTTGCTAACCTGAATTTGTTCCACAGTGTAATGGGAAAAAATCATATACATAATATCTTTTAATATGTATTCACCATGTAGGCTCTGAGATCACATCGGTCCATTTAAGTGGCATAATTTAAAAGCTACAGTCTTCGTTTAACAACAAAATTTAGTTTGGGATTTGTGTCCGATATATATATATAGGCATATATCAACCACTGGTCGTCAATGGATTAATGGAAATAATATATCAATGATTTTCAAGTATTTTAATAAATTATAAATTATCTATTAATGCGTCATTATACCCTATACCACTATGTGGTTTGGGTATAATGACTTTGTGCTGCTGTTTGTAACAACCAAAAATATTTGACCTAGACCCATCTTTAATTATACCGATCGAATCAGAATCACTTTCTGAGTTGATTTAACAATGTCCGTCTGTCCGTCCGTCCGTCCGTCCGTCTGTGTGTCCATGTAAAGCTTGTAATCAAACTGCAGGTCGCAAATATGAATATGTTTTGATGAAATTTGGTATATAAGCTTCTGTCGGCCATGGGATGAACGCTATTGAAATTGGTGAGAATCGGTCCATGTTCAGACCTAGCCCCCATACAAATTACCCATATGAAATCGACATAAATTGCCATAAGATCCAAATTTTCATATAGATCTTGCTCAAATTGGGTTTGTATGCGTTCATTACATCCACTAATGAGTAGTCCAAAAATGATCCCTTTGACCCCATATAGAGCTGCTTCCCTTAAATCTATTAAAAAACAAAAATATTGCACTGATTCTTCTCAAATTTTGTTTGTACATATTTTTGCAAAATACAAGAGACTTTACCAAACATGATCAGGATCGGTCCATTTTTGGACCTAGTCCCTTTGTAGATATAGCACCCGATATGAACTTTTTCATATCTGCAGCCAAAAAAATTAATAAAAATCCCACTCAAATTTGGTTTTTGCTTATTTTCAATGTCCAGTTAGTTGGGCCTAAGAGATAGGGTTTCTAAACGCATGGTATAGGGTATCGTATAGTCGGTCTAGACCTTGTTTATAAATAACTTTGTAATGAATTTTATTTATGGCATTTGCAGGAGTATTTTGTCGTAATCTGCGGTAAAGCTCGTTAAAAAAAGAAATTATTTACACCAAAAAACGGTATTACCCAGCAAAATATTGCGAATCCTTTAAAAACGAACAAATTTGTCATAAGGCCAAAAATAAACAGTGTCATACGCATTTTAGTCATAGTCTACCACTACCCACCTTAGATAAGTTTCCGTTTGAAACATGTTGCTATACATATGGTCGGACCAATTGTTAAATACTATTGAAATCATTTCGAAGTTTTACTAAATAATTATAGTTATAGAACCATTCTATTTATCTATAATATTAACAGGCTAGACGATTTTTTGTAACCGATGTTTTGTACTACCGTTTTAACCCGATTTTGACCAAACGTATATTATTTGAAAGGTATTTGTTTTTAGCCGTTTTGGAGATTTACAGATTTTTAAATTTTTTCCCTTATTTTGAGTAAATTGCAGTTAAATTTGCTACTACCACATACATAAAATTTTACAATGTACGCGTTTATTAAATTTGTTAATGTGTTTGTAATAAAAATGAGTTTGTTTTTTTGTGTTGATTTGTGAATTGGCTATAATTGATTTAATGAAAAAATAAAATTTCCTAGAATTTGCACTCGAATTTCGAGGGCTGGAATCTGCTAGTAACTAATAATAAGAACATATTATATTGAGAGACGAAGTTGACCATAGAGGTGCTGCTGTTTTATGGTTTCATATAGCTCGAACTTTTGAGTATCTAGGCAAAAATCAATGTGTTCGAGTTAATCGCACCTTTTGAGACATCAATTAAAACCTTAAGCTTACTTTAAATTAATTTATATATTATATGGTCAAGGTATGAGTTTGTGATAATTGTTTGTAACTACCAACTTTTATTATACCGATCGACTCAGAATCAGTTTCTGACTCGATTTAACGATGTCCTTCCCTCCGTCTGTCTATCTGTGTGTCGTAATAAACCCTGTAATCAACGTACATATCCGTCGACCATAGGACGAACGCTAAAGAAATTGGTGAAAGTCGGTACATGTTCAGACCCATACAAATAATCCCAATCAGATTGACTAAAATTTTAATATGTGTGTATTGCACCCACTAATCGATAGTCTAAAAATTAACCCAGTATGACGATCTTCACTTTAATCTACCAAAAATAAAAATATGGTACATTTGCTTTATATATATATTTTTTTTTTTTTTTTTTTTGAGAAATGTGACTTTGTTAAATCTTGTTATGATCGGTCCATTTTTATGCTAGTCCCGATGTAAAAATAATATCAGATATGAATTTGGCTTATGCTATCCAGTTATTGCCTCTATTGGATCCAAGGCCCTCCTTCGAAACGCATGTTATATCCTATGGTCGGTCTTGGGCGACTACAATTTTCTTGGGTTTTGTTGATTTTATTATGTATTTGAATAAACGAGAATGTTATAAAAATTGGGAAAATAATTTTTAAACAAGTAAGAGCGTAAAATTCGGCTGGGGCGAATCTTTGATACCCTCCACCTTTTTCATTTTCAATTTTCATTTTTTTTTATCATTTTCCATTTTTTACTTTTCAATTTTCGTCTTTCGTTTTTAATTTTTAGTTTTTCATTTTTAATTTCTCATTTTTCATTTTCCATTTTCCACTTTTCATTTTTCATTTTCCATTTTCCATTTTCCATTTTCGATTTTTCATTTTTCAATTTGCATTTTTCATTTTTCATTTTCCATTTTCCGTTTTCAATTTTCCATTTTTAATTTTTCATTTTACGTTTTCCATTTTTCATTTTTCATTTTCCATTTTTGATTTTTATATTTTCATTTTCCATTTTTCCTTTTTCCATTTTTCATTTTCCATTTTTTATTTTTATTAATTTTTAATTTTTAATATTTAATTTTAATGATAAAAATATATGTGGTAAAACTTGCTTAGGCCAATGTGACACGTGCAGTATTAATGTACACACAACTGTAATGACTTCAACAACACGAAGAATTACGTCATATACAACATACCTTAAGAAAAACAACAAACACACAGAAAAATTTTATTTTTTCAAGAGTTTTTTCAAAGTTTCATTTATAGCTCGTGAACCCTTTGACCGATTTTGACGATTTTGGGATGTTGATAAACGATTTTGTACAAAAACGAACGGTCTAGCTTAGAAATTGACGGCGTGATCGTGATTTCCACAGACAGACGGACAGACGGTCATCGATAAATCAAGGATCAAGAAAATATATATTTTTGGGGTCTCAGAAATTTATGCGTTACAAACGGAATGACAAACCTATATATACCCTCTGCCACTGTGGTGTGGAGGGTATAAAAAAGCAAATTACACCACGCGGCGATCACTTCTTAAGCTTTGCCTTTGAACTGTTACAAAATCTCCAGCTAAAGAGAATACTCGCCCACATTTGGTTGATGTTGTTTGTATGATTTTTAACGATTTATGCATTTTTCCCCCTATCTCAGTCATCAATTTCAATAGCCATCATTCTATGGTCGACAATAGCTTATATCCAAATTTCACCAAAATGTATTCATATTTGCGACGTAGTTTGATTACATGGTTTACATGGACACACAGACAAGCGGACGGACGGACAGACAGACTAACGGACAGACATTGGTAAATCGACTCAGAAAGTGATTCTGTGTTGATCTGTGTAATAAAAAGTGGATTTGGGTCAGATTTTTTTGGAAGTTTCAAATATCAGCACCAACTCATTATATCCTGACCATAAAGATTTAGAGAGTATAACAACCCACATGTCGTTGAGGAGTTGCAGTTGTTTATCAACCTAACTATAGATAATTGCTATTTTTGCTTGGTATTTACAGTTCTAGGTAAATTAAGCTAGCTTATGTGTCATGGTACACAGTTATAAAGGTGGTGTACTTGTTGTGCGAGTTCTTACAAATTCATTCATGCCACTAATTAAATATATACCTATGCAAATATTTTCATTTAGCACATACAACAAAAAATAGCTATAGTTTTTATGGTTGCTTATAATTAGTGGGAGTATGTGCTGCAATTCTAAAGATTTTTTTTATACCCTATACCACTATGTGGTTTGGGTATAATGACTTTGTGCTGCTGTTTGTAACAACCAAAAATATTTGACCTAGACCCATCTTTAATTATACCGATCGAATCAGAATCACTTTCTGAGTTGATTTAACAATGTCCGTCCGTCCGTCCGTCCGTCCGTCCGTCTGTGTGTCCATGTAAACCTTGTAATCAAACTACAGGTCGCAAATATGAATATATTTTGATGAAATTTGGTATATAAGCTTTCATCGGCCATGGGATGAACGCTATTGAAATTGGTGAGAATCGGTCCATGTTGAGACCTAGCCCCCATACAAATTACCCCTATGAAATCGACATAAATTGCCATAACATCCAAATTATCATATAGATCGTACTCAAATTGGGTTTATATGCGTTCATTACATCCATTAATGAGTAGTCCTAAAATGATCCCTTTGGCCCCATATAGAGCTGCTTCCCGATTTTCAGTTAAATCTATTAAAAAACAAAAATATTGCACTGATTCTTCTCAAATTTTGTTTGTATATATTCTTGCAAAATATAAGAGACTTTACTAAACATGATCAGGATCGGTCCATTTTTGGACCTAGTCCCCATATAGATATAGCATCCGATATGAACTTTTTCATATCTGCAGCCAAAAAAATTAATAAAAATCCAACTCAAATGTGGTTTTTGGTTATTTTCTATGTCCAGTTAGTTGGGCCTAATAGATAGGGTTTCTAAACGCATGGTATAGGGTATCGTATAGTCGGTCTAGACCGACTATAATTTTCTTACTTGTTTTTTTTTTGTTTTTGCATATAAAGTCATATACCGAATAAAACAAGGTAGACATACTAATACTTTTCGTTCTTGTTAATAAGTTAGTGGGCTTAAATTGTTCATAAGAAATTGAGAGTGGAAAGTATGAATTTTAAACATTTTCAGTTGCTTTAAACTTTTATAGAGAAACAAGAACAGCGGTAATGAATAACGGAGTTGTATTACTATTGAGTTTTTCGAAATAACTAATAATTTTTATATCTTAAGAAATTTTATTTTCAGTTAACGGGTGTACAATGACTGTATACTTCCCCATTGATTGATAAAGTTTCAAAATATCTTAGATAAATTTTCTTTAAAGAAAAAAAAAAAAAAAACAAAACAAAAAAAAAAAACTGACAATACGATAGCAAACGACAATAATTTCGAAAAAAGTCAGATCTTTAGTTATTTGTTGAATTAAGATATGTATATTAAAGTTTACATTGGGTAAGATCATTCTACAGAAATTGCAGTAATATGATAATCCTTACTTAATTAGATTAGATTTTTGCTTCAACAAAAAAATTTTTTTTCTATTCATCTAATTGTAATGTAAAGTCGTAATGAAATCGTTACAATGTATATTTTTGGCTACAAGTATAGCCCATAAATTCGACATATCACAAAATGAGAGGCCCAAGCAGTTTAACAGCATATGCTTGGATCCGTGAAGAGATCCAAATTAAAGACCCATCTCACGATAATATCTCTATTTTGCATCACGGCGAGAATAGATGTCACAAATTAGATTAATCAATTCCTCTGTACCTTACAAGCCAAAGATTTGATATATAAAGATAACAGAATTTATAGCCCATTGTACTATTTGAAGTAAAACTTTGTAAACCGTTTAGCTCAATCATTATATACGAAGCCCTATTGTACAAGGTCTTGGTGCTATTTTATGCCATCCAACTATTACAAATAATTTACAATGTGTGGTGTGATGAACACAAATAATATTTGCATGGAGATAAGTGCATGAGGCAACGAAAACCAACTTCAAATTTTATTTGAAAGTACAACAAAATATTTTACAATCAAACACCGGTATGACAAACACGCCATTTAATATTTTAAGAACTTTTATACTCAACATAACTAAAGGTAAGAAACGAAATTTTTTTTTAAATACCTACGAAACAGCCAAAAATATCATTATGTAACTTCAGGTAACGGTACAATTTAGTATAACTGAAATATACAAAAATCATATAATTAACCGAACAAACATTATAAACTTTATTATAGAAGTTATTAATAGTCCATTTTTGTTATGATTAATTACGCTTTTTAAGAAACTTTAATTAAACACAGGAGTCCTACGACACAATGAACTCTCAAAATAGAAACGAAGGTTGTTCCTTTATATCGCATTTGTTCACATTGGCGATTACTGAAATTTGTAGCAGCAATTTCGTAAGGAAAAATTACATAAAATAAAATATGTATTATTAACTTTTCCCCAAAATTTTTATTCACTATTTGGAACCATCCGTCTCTGTTAACTAGTGGATGTTTACATTTCTGTCAGTTCATTGTATTTGATACGACATACCTGTAATTATACTGTAGTGTTTTTTTTTTTTTTTTTTTTTTTGACTGCCATAAAGAAAATTAAGTAAACCCAATTTTAAGTAATGACTTCATGACTTTATAACTCATTAAAAAATTAACATTTGTTTATGACTGTTTTCTTCTTCAAGCTATTTTTTTCCATCCCGCACATTTTCACATGCAATCAGCCAACACAATTATTTTTAGCTTATACTTGTAAGACTGTTAGCTCATGTGAGTATTTTATGATTTGCAAACTTTAGTATTTTCCTCTTCGCCCTACTATGAGCAGAGGTGTTTGTTTTTACAAATATTAAAAATCTTTGAAGAATGTTGGCCTTGAGCAATGCTTTTAGAAAAGGTATTTAGTAAAATTGTTTTAAGTTTGTCCTAAGAAAATTATGAAAATTCGATCAATACCGAGCAGTAGTCACCATTACATTTAAATATGTCAATTGTTTTTGACTATTATTTCACAAAAATAAACTTATCTAAAAACAAGTAAGAGTGTTAAATTCGGCTGTGCCGAATCTTTGATACCCTCCACCTCGGTTTGAGTATTGATAATAAATGTAAACAATTTATTTGAAAAAGTAAACAATTTGTTAAACTTAATACCAAATTATTTCAGCAAATTCTTTGGGTTGATCCGCTTAACAGATGATTTTCGTTTATTTCAAGAATTGGTCTATAAAGCTTTCTCACATTAGTAATTCGCGTTCCAACGAGGAAAGATTGTTTTAGTCTTTTCTATTATTTCGAATAAAAGAAAACACGTTTCGGTGTTTGCTTTTTGGTCATCGTGGTTGCCGATTGGCATGAATTTAGGTTATGTCCCTATATGCATGCGTTTCCGGTTATATGATATAACCTCTCGTTTAATTTAAAGTTTTTGCAAATTAAATGGCTCGCCCTAACCTTCATTGCGAAAAAGCTCTCTAAATTTTTTTTGTTAAAATATTGCCATATTTGGAAAATAATTTTTTTTTACAATTGAAAGGGAGTTTTCGCTATTAAATTTTGTGATAACACAATATAACACAATACAATACAAAATCTAACCCAGTGATGCCAACTTTGGATTTTGAATTAAATTATGTTAATAAAATATATTTTCATTTATTGGCTCCAAATACTACTACTTGGGAATTATTATCGAACTTAAATTTTTTGGGTTTTACTTTGCCTACCATTAAGTCAAATTTTGAAGTCATCATGGAGGATGAGGGATGCCAAACGCAAAAACCAGATGTCCCAAAAATTTTATATAAGATAAAATTTGTTATTTTTATTTTCTGACAAACTTCAAATTTTCATCCTTAAAAATTGTGAAAAATAATATACAAATAACATTCTCAGCAAATTGCGCTTTATTTATGTAACAATTTTTATGTTCGCAATTCTTAAATATCATGTGAGGCTTTCTAAACTTCATTGAATTTAAATTAATGTTTTCTTATCCTGAAATGCTATTAATGTCAAAACATTTTTAAATGTGTTTTTTGAATTTCAATTTGTGTTTAAAGAATAAAATTAATATTTTTAAAATTCAATTGATGTCTTCTAAATTTCAAGTTATTATTTCCGACGTTTTAATATGATTTTCTGAAATTCAATTGATATCTAATAATTTATAATTGGAAATCTGAATTGCAGTTTTTTGAATTGACATTTTCTTTAATTTGAATGGAAAATTTAAAAGGTGAAATTTTGTATTTATGTGGAAAATAATGCTTTAGTAATTATAAACAATTTTTAAAAATTATATATAATCGCAATCAGATATTTTGTAGATAAAGCAGAATAATAATTTGATATAACTATGTAGAACTGTTGACATTCATTTTAAAATAGAGATAACTATTGCAAAGCTAATTAGAACAAAAATTGTGGCGCCATCTACTGTGGCATAGTCACACTGCGCAAAATGAAGTGACACTGTTTGTTAATGCAAAAGAAATGTATTTTCCCTTCAACAAAATATTGCAGAATTTTGTTTAAATAAAATAATGTACCAATTTATTTCTAGCATGCGGTTATTATGGATATACATATATAGAATATATGTATATTATTTTATTATTTAATATATGTATGTATGTATATGTAAATATTACACACAAAAAATACAACACCAAAATACTACAAAATCAACATCAGTGCATTTTATATTACTTTTTTTAGCTAATAAATACGTATTACTTTTTTTTAATAATAAACAAAAACCATACATTTTAACATAATTCTTTTACAAATATGACCATAAGTTTGGCATATTAGCTTCTTATTGTGTTTACAAAATAGAGTTACCGAGTTCATCATATATGCACATATTTGGGGAAACAGTTAACATTTATTATCATTAGTATTATTTTAATTATAATTATGCTCTATAATTAACAAACTTCCATTTTGATATGCGCATTTCAAGAAATAAATCATAATAATATACATTTAACAAGTTAAAACCTTAATTGCAATTTTATAGTAATCCAGTAAATTTGCATTACGTTTTTAACAGGGTAACATTATTCATCATTAGTAGCAGCAAGCAATAATGGTCGAACTAACTTAAGGCCTAGTTAACCACACATAACAATAACGTAACGTGTCAGCTGTTTTTTAGTTACATGAAAAGCGTTAGGACGTTCCGGTTACGTTCAGTAAGTTCTAAATGCTTTTCATGCATATGTATATTATATTGTATATACATATTATTTAGAGTATTTTGATATTTGCAAAACTTGCGATGTTACATGGTGTCTCGACTAGCTATGATTCATGGCAATGAGCAGGTTAGTGGATACCGCTAATGTTGAAATGACTGAAATTCTGCATTAAACCCTGCCATTAATTTGAAGTTTCCTTCGATTTTGACGTTTCAGTATTTTAAGATGGCGCAACTTAAATCAAATAAAAGCCAAGTTAATATGTATCGCGAATATGAGCATTTATGGAACTACAAAAGTGAAAACTATAAAATCGGATTTAAAAAGAAAAGAAAAGCAAAACAGTTCTACATAGTTATATAAAATTATTATTCTGCTTTGCCTAAAAAATATCTGATTGCGATTACATATAATTTTTAAAAATTGTTTATAAATATAATTACTAAAGCATTACTATTGACATATGTATATAAAAATTGCACCTTTTAAATTTTCCATTCAAATTTAAGAAAATATCAATTCTAAAAATTGGAATTCAGATTTCCAACTATAAATTAGAAAATATTAATTGAATTTCAGAAAATCGTATAAAATTAAAAAATTTTTTTTTTCTTAAGAAATAACCATTAAAAAAATCTTTTCTTAAACAAGTACATTTTCTTAAAAATCTACCATTTTTTAAAAAAGAACATTTTCGGAAAGAGTATTTTTTTAAAGTACTCTTTTTTTTTAAAAAATACATTTTTAAAATAACTTTCTTCTTAAAATAAATTTACTTAGAAAGTTACCTTTTCTCAATTAAGGATCTTTTAATATATGTATTTTATTTTATTATTTAATATATGTATGTATGCATATGTAAATATTACGCACAAATAATACAACATCAAAAGATATTGTTGTTTTTCTTTAAATAAATTAATACATAATTTTTTTTGGTAAATTTACATTGTTTTTTTTTTAACACCTAGGTAGTTTAGCATTATTTGCTCTAAATGTTGGTGAATTTTTACTCCCTTCGTTGTGTCTGCTTGTCTGCTTGTCGACAACATTTTGGATCGATTTTTAACCTGTTTCCCGTGACCCAATCGATCTGAAACTTTACAGTCAGGCTCGTGGCGATGACAAAAATTATCTGACAAATTTTTTTGTGATGCCAAAACAATGGAAACTTTAAAATGTTTCTAACAGAGTTGATAAAAAAAATTTACAAAGGGTTAGTTTTTATTATATTATTACCACAACGGTCACAAAAACAACAAGTCCAGCTATGACAACAATACAACATTTAGAATAACAACAATAACAATACAGAAACATATATTTTTCAATTTTTATACTTCTTCAGTGATTTCTCGGGACCTGTTCAACCGATTTTCATGATATTTCAAACAGAAACCTTCCCATGACGTAAGTCAATCATTCTTACTAAAAACGAGCGCCCCAGTTATCCTATTGAGGGTGTGATCGTAACAAGAACAACATAGACAAATCATATTTGAACCGATTTGGACGATTTTAAACAGAAAACTTCCCAGGATATTAGTGAATCATTTTTTATGCCAACGCGCACTCTAGCTGCCCGATTGAAGCATTCATCGTGATTTCCACAGACGGACAGACGGACATCGCTATATCAACTCCTCTCGTTATAAGGATCACAAATATATATATTTTATGGGGGGTCCAAAATTTTTTTTCTAATTATTACAAACGAAATGAAAAACTTATATATACCCTCCGCACACTGGGGTGGAGGTTGTAAAAAGTCGTTGAAAACTGCGTGCATAATAAATGGTTTAAAAAAATTGTGGATAAAATAGTATAATTTTTGCATAAACTAAATATAAATATGATACTATTGGCAACCTATTTTGTGTTCTTGTTTATTGATCATGTAATATTTATTTACCATTAGTCTAAATGTAAACAAAAGAAAAAAGTGATTTGCTTAAAAAAGTCCCAACTTTATTTGAGTATAACAAAAAAAGATCAAAATTGGTATTTTTCATTTTAACATTATACTATGGCAAGTATGTACATATGTAAATTAATATATCAGATTTGCAATAACTTATAACGTTTTTTAGATTTAATATTTGTTCCACATGACTATAAGTTTTCACTGAATGAGAGTGTATTGCTAATTTCTCCATCTAATTTACATCATTTTCCCTTAACTATTGAAATTGGTTCTTATAAGTTTTTTAAAAATTCTCTATGTTAATTTCAATTTTAACCGTTGTAATTTGGAAGTGCTTAATTCAATACTTAAGGTGCGTTCAGACTACGCAAATATTTGACCAAATAAACATAACCCCTAATTTTATGAAAGTTTTATTCAATCTTACATGATATATAAAAGACAAAATTAAGTTATGTTTTATTACATTAGTAATATTTAATATATTTAACTATATTCTATATCATATATTGTATAACTTAATGAAAATTATACAAGGAAAATTATACATTATTTAGGGGTTACGTTTATTTGGTCAAATATTTGCGTAGTCTGAACGCACCTTTAGTAATGTTGACTGGATTATGATTTTTTTTGGGTCAAGTAACATCATCATGTTATGATATATTATTAAATACTGTTTGGATATTTGTAATGCAATTGTCCCTCTTAAAAAATCAAAACCATATAAGCTTCCGTGGTATACGAGGGGTCTAAAAAAACTTAAGAATCTGCGAAACAAGTTTCGTAAGTGTTTTATTAAATCTGTTAGTTCAGAAGATAATGAGAAGTTCATTTATTATCAAAGAAAATTCAACTTTCTAAACAATTTATCTTATAAAAAGAACTTATGTAGAACTGGGGTCGAATCGTCGCATTCGTTATCGAAATTTTTCGATCGAAATTGTTTCTTTGTTTTCCAAAATAAAATACTAAGAGTAATTTTACTCTGTCACAGCTAACGAGTTATTGTCCACAGTTAATAGTAAAAGTGAAACGAGGTCTGACAATTTTCCGCCTTCCTTAAATAATAAACCAAAATATGGGATTTCGAATGATTTTACTCGATATCGAATGCAACGATTTGCCTCCTGTTTTGAAAGCAAAAAACTCATTGATTAACTCGGTAACTCTATATTATAAAGACAACAAAAAGTTAACATGGCAAACTTAAAATAAAAGACCAACACGTGTATACTCTTAACATTGTTCTGTATGATATCCAGTTGAAAATATAAACATTCATGTTAAAATAGAAATAACTATTGCAAAGCTAATTAAAACAAACAAAAATTGTGGCGCCATCTACTGTGGCATAGCCACGCTGAGCAAAATGAAGTGACACTCTGTTAATGCAAAAGAAATGTACTTTCCCCACAACAAAATATTGCAGAATTTTATGTAAATAAAATAATATACCGACTTATTTCTAACATGCAGTTGTTATGGATATACATATATAATATATGTATATTATTTGTATTATTTAATATGTTTATATAAATTTATAAATAAATTTATACATAAAATTTTTTTTTTGCTATATTTACATTGTTTTTTTTTTATTAACAACTAGGTATTTTAGCATTATTTGCTTTAGATGTTGGTGCATTTTTACTCCCTTTATATTAACACGTAGTGTCTGCTTGTCGAAAAAATTTTGGATCGATTTTAACCAATTTCCCTGAACCATTCGATCTGAAATTTTGCAGACAGGCTCGTGGTAATAACAGAAATGATCTAACAAATTTTTTGAGTGATGCCAAAACAATGGAAACTTTTAAATTTTTCTACCAGACTTAATAAAAAAATGTACAAAGGGTTAGTTTTTATTATATTATTACCACAATGACCACAAAAACAACAAGTCCAGCTATTACAACAACACAACATTTAGAATAACAACAAGAACAATATAGAAACATCATATTTTTCATTTTTTTTTTTTAATTTTTCAGAGATTACCCTGGACCTGTTCCACCGATTTTAATGGTTTTTCAAATTGAAATCTTCCCATGAATTTGATGAATCATTCTCACTAAAAATGATCACTGTAGCTGCACCATTCAGGGCGTATTCGTGACAAGAACAACATAGACAATTATATTTTTTCAAGACTTTTTTTAGTTCTTCATTCAAATATCGGGCCCTAATCCACGGATTTGGATGACTTTAAACAGCAAACTTTTCAGGATGTTAATGAATCATTTTTCATGTCAACGAGGACCCTAGCTGCCCGATTGATGCCGTCATCGTGATTTCCACAGACGGACAGACGGACATCGCTATATCAACTCCGGTTGTTATAACGATCACAAATATATATATTTTATGGGGTCCAAAATTTTTTTTCTAATTATTACAAACGGAGTGACAAACTTATATATACCCTCTGTACACTGGAGTGGAGGGTATAATAAGTTTATTATTTTATGGTAGATAAGAAACAATTATGAAAAACTAAATCAGTTGGAGAATTATGATGACACATTGCAGATGTGAGAGAAAGGAAAAACTTGGACAATAGAACTTCAATATTTTTACATATTTTGCATAAGCAAATGGGTTCCTTCATATTTCGACAGCCATTTTTGTTAAAGAAATTAAAATTTTTTTTTATTTAATACTAGCTGAACCAGCAAACATTCTGCCTAAGATAATTATTTTATCCCCAGATTTGTTTTGATATTTATTTCAATTATGGAACGATTTTTTTTAAAGAATAAATGTTTTAGATTTAATACATCAAAGTTTGTTTCACACAATACTTCCTTTATCTGATATTATTAAATAATAATTTATTGTAAAGCCAAAAATATTTTTGTTTCTACATTTTCAGCATACCGATGATTATGATCATGCAAGCAGCTGGCTTGCATATGCTGGACGATTGGCAATTGAAAGACTTTAAATGCAAATGAAAACCTGTTGGAACCATCGTAATGCTTGGCAATATGATATGTTCTGTTTTGAATTTGCTATTGATAGTTGTCGATTCAATAATGTTACTCATTACTTTCTTGATAACACACCGAGATATATGGTATTCAATAACTTTTTTCTATTCTATGCGATATTGAATATTTACTGTATCGGAGGTGCCGCGCCTACTTATCCGATATCGCCCATTTTCAGCAATGCCATTCACACCAAAAACGTGTGAAATCACTCAAAGTATCGGTAATCTCCCTTTTTATATTGCTCAAGATATAAGATATTGAAAATGCACATCGGTCGAGCAGTTTTTGAGTTGTAAATTATAAATGATGTAACTAACCCGACCTTGTTTTACATATAAATTGATTCTTTTAGTACCAGATTTTAGTTAATATGACCGGTGCGTTATCTTGGAATTGCTTCATATCTGTTATCATGCAGGACTTGGCCTATATCAGATAATTTTTAACATCAACCTAATCTCTGAAACTATTAAGAGAATGCAAAATCGGGTAGTGCAATAATTACGTGTTTTATTTATTTCGATAGTGTAAAGATTTATAATTTTAAGTATTATACAAGTCTGAAATAAATATGTTTTACAACACTGTAAAACAAAAAAACATACGTTTATTATAAAATTGAAAAAAAGTGACATTAAAATATTGATAATTTGATTTAACTTTTTTTTATTATTCATCTTCCGATTCCGTACAAATTTTAGATGAATGGTTAAATTTTATAAAGCATTTGGAAATGTATGTACAAAATTTGATATTTTTTAAATTTATATAAAATTGTTATTTTTAAAATTTGAACGTTCCTCTTAAAATTTCGTTTGTCCAAAATGATATGAAAAAATTATCCACGAATTATACAAGTAGGTCTTGCATGTAGAATGTGGCAAATATATATAACCAAATGATTCACCACCGCCTTAAGCTGTGTGGTAATGAAAAATTCATTTATTTTACATTGGCCGATGATCCCCACTTACTGGCCTTTAATATTTTGGAACAAAAGGGGCACTATTGTCAGTTGAGAAGTAAAAAATTTTGTACGATCAATGAATATTTATCTATAAAACCCAGGCACATTCGGTCGTAAAAGAGAGATTCTTACCTTGGATGGTGATGACAACTTGTATACAACTCCAAATACATTCAAACACATCTCGAAGCCAAACAACGAAACGACAAACATAAATATGTTATTGATTGGTATGGTGCTTTATTTTATGTGATCACAAAATTCGGTGCGGTAGTTCGTTGTGTTTAAAAGCAAAATATGACGGCCGAAAATAGTAAAATTATACACATGAGTTCGAAAAATATACAGGAAATTTTCTTTAGCGCCGAGGGATGGGTTTGGTTAATATCCGACAAATGGTTAAAGCTGCATGATCAATGCTTTTCGGGGTATTAATTTCATTGGAAAAAAATTTTGAAAAACGTGGCTAATTTGAACAAAAAATCTTAAAAACTCTTAGTTTTTAAAACATTTTTTCGTTAAGACACATACATAATTGTACATAAAAATTTGGATTTTTTTTGGGTGTTCATTGAATCTGATTGCAAATTTATATAAATTTAAAAATTTAATTATTTTTTGACCAAAAATTACTAAAACTAATATCTTTTCAGATATATTATACATATATAATTTTGGCCTAACATATTTTTTTCTCTTTATTGGAGAAAAATGTCTTTTCGTTTGGTATTTTCCTAAAGAGTAAAATATCACGAGGTTGCATTCGATTGATCCCAATTATCGGATCCCAAAATCAGAAGTTTCGTTATATATTATTCGTTATTTATACAATTCGCACGTTCGAATAAAAATATTAGACCCCAGGATTGGTTTTCAACTTATGCCTGGTTTTCACTATGTCATATTCGCTGGCAACAAACAATTGCCTCAACTGACATCTCGTAATTTTCCATTCATTACATCTTATAATCGAACAAAAAATCCGGCTGTCAAACACAAACAAATTGCCAACATGCTGGCAATTTCATTTCAGATGTCAAATGTTGCCAGGGGTTGTAAATGACAAGACATTAAAACCAGTTTTCATACAACTGACAATAATTGACAACAATTGCCATTGAAAATGACATAATGAAAACCAGGCGTTAGTAACTACATTGCAAACAAATTAAAATTAAAATTAAAAAAAATTAAAATTAATTAAAATTAATTTTAAATTAAATAAAAATTTAACTTACGTGCTTTTAACATTTGATTCCTTGTAAAATATCATTAGTTTAGAGCTTACCTAAAATGAAAAAGAAGTATACATTATATATTGGCATACGCTTATATATATCGCACCTATACCTCAAAAGTGAGTCAACTCAAAATTTACAAATTTTCAGTAGAGGCAAAAAACGGTTTTTTTTTTAATATTTACTAAAAAATATAAAATTAAATATAAAATTTAAAAACAGTTGTTTCATTGTAAAGAATGGCGAATAATAAGTATACAAAAATGTACTTGTAGCGATTTTTTCAGTGATCATCAAAAAAATCAAGTTTTTTGGGTACAACTCAAAATATGTCTTTTTAGTGGATTCTAAAGAAGCTACTCTTTTAACACAAAGAGGGTTACAACCGTATTTTTTTTACGAAAGACTAGAAAAACCCATCTCAGATTTTTACAGTGGATAGATATGACCACTGTGTATCGCTTTCTAGCAAAAAGTGAAAATTGAAAAATTTTGAGTTGACTCATTTTAGAGGTACAGGTGCAATATGTATTAATTTTTTGTATGCGTTTGATATTTAATATTTATGCGACCTGTGCCGTGCGTACAAAGGAAATGTACTAAAAATATGATTCTGAACTTATATATGCAAGGTATGATCAGTAAGAGCGGTACTTTTTGTATTTCCCTCATAGACAGTATTAAATCAACTCTGCTCCCGTCAACTATCATCTGTGAAAAGACTACTGTCAAATTTGAGTAAGCTCCATTATTAAGTTTATGTTTGTACCGAGTACCGAAACGGGCAGACGCGTCTGCTTTGTGTTGGGAACAAATTTATTTCTCTGTGCTTGAAAATGACCAATAATACAAATTTACCCCTTTTCAATAGAGTTAGAAATCGAAGTGAATCAATCCAAAATGTGAGTGCAATGCATTTTTATTCAGTAAATTTATTGTACTTTGTGAGTAAATACCGATTGCAACCAATATGTTGACACCGAAAAAAATTTTCACCACATCTCAAGATGGCTGCAAAATTGGATTGTGGCCACTAAAATTGGTTGGGTTGTGGCCACCCCTTTTTTTTTAATGGTGAAATATCGTCGTAGATGTCAAAATAACTACCCAGTAAGCAATATAACACATATAAGTAATAATAACTCCATCAATTGTTTCGGATGCGATTGGCCCGTTCATTTGAAGTGTGCTGGCACACGAGCCAGCTGCTTCAAATGCGAAAATTGTGAGTCGGAAGACGTATAATGCCATTTATTTATCATTATTATTTTTTATTTAGTTTTAAGTTTTTCTCAATAATAATGCCAATGAAGGCTTTGAAAATAAATAAACTTTAAGTTTTTCTATATTCGTAGTGCTTTTTCTTCATATTTTCTTATTTTTACCAGATTTTCCAAGGTGGCCACAACCCAACCAAAAAAAAATTGCCCCAAAAATGGCCACTTCACAAAAGTTAGAAAAAAAAATTTCCATTTGACGAAATTGATTTAGTTTCTTCACCAGCCAAGGTCTCTAGCTTTCCACAGATACCCAGTTGTCCGAATAATTTGCACGTGGTGAAAAGTTATAAGCCGAAAACCTAACTATGGCCACAACCCAACCTCTTCCCCTATAAAAGGATCTAATGTAATTAAGATTAAATTTTATTAAATTATTTATCTTTTTCTTTTTAATATTACTATTATTATATATTAATTTAATTATTATTACAAATAAATAAAAAATAATAATGTATGGTACGAAAACTGAAACTAACCACACTGCTCGTAGGCCTGACTTTAGGTGAGTGTGTTAAAGCGCTGACCAAAAAAAAAAGTGCAAGTACGAGTGTATGTGAAGGTTCATGGTTCAAAACCTCACGGCCGCCCTAAGTAGAAAAAATTTTCATATAGAAACAATCTATTCAATTAAAAACATAACAATTATCACAATGTTCAATAAATCGCTGATGAAGGCTGAAATGCCAGAAACCGGTCCGATTAAGAATACAGTGCAGTTATGAATTTCTGAAATATATGCTTTCTTCTTCTTTACCACGCACCATTTAAACAAAATTAAAATTGCATATTAATTACAGTAGTAATTGCAATATGTCTGAAAAATGACGATAAATCTAACAAATAAAAAATAATAATTTTTCAACATTTCTATAGAAAAGAAATGATTTTTTTCCTGAGGTTAACATATTCTGGGAATTACAGTATCGAGGGTATGAAATTTTAGTTAGGTATGTTACATACCTTCGGAAAGGTTAATTTGTCTAGTTTCTCAGTATAAGTTTTATTTGTAAGGTTTTACACACAAATAGGAAAAAATTCAAAATAGTGCTTTTGTGAAAAATTGAAAAACCGTTGTCTTGAGTTACAAAACATTTATTTTGATAGATATCCCACTCCCATCCCACTAAGCGACCAAAAAACTCTTAAAGGAAAAATCCTATGCTTTCTTATAAAAAAAAAAAAATACCTTTCTTTAAAAAAAAAGCAAAAAATGCTTTGATTTAGCAAAAAAAAAGAAGTCTAAAAAAAATTTTTTTTTTAAAGTATTTTTTTCAGAAATATTCAAGAAATAGCTATCTAAATTATTTGGGAGAAAATTTTCTAAGAACAATAGGTAATAAGTTACATGGATGAGAAAAAACACCTGTTTGGCCAAAATGCCAAATTTTGATCCCCTCTAACTCAGAGAGATCTGGACCGATCTTCTTGAAAAATTGCGTTTAGACAACTATCCAATAGGACTAATCTTGGTGCAAATTTCATCCCGATCAGAATACATCGGTTTCAAAAGTTGGTGCACTTGACATGAAACACCCATATACATTTCATATACATTTTTAGAAACAAATCAGTGTAAATAATTTCTTAAAGGCAACTATATGCGCACGAAGCTATTAAAACTTGAGCTGGCAAACCACAAGAAGGTACTAATATTTATAAAAGAAATCGAGAGTTTTAAACTACAAGTAAGAGAGAGTGAATTTGTTGCGAATATGAAATATTCGTTTATGAAAGTTGCGAATGCATTGGCCAGAAGTACCAGTCTGAAAAAAGTATTAATAACGCAGCATGCTTTTGTTGTTGTGATAATAGAGAGAAGAATTCTCGGGCAAACAGGAGCATTACAGCCATGCAGTAATGAAAAAGAAAATTGGGAGAAGTGTGTAGGACGTATAGGCCAAACATTGGCAGCTATTAAGAGCATACAACCTCGAAAATTTTCTACTTTTTGCCGAAAACACCATCAGTCAAAACAAGGAAAAGCTTGATAAGTACCTCGGGGACTACAAAAGTCAACAACTATTTTTATTTGAGAGATATTAAAAAAACTAAAAACAAAAAGCTGTATGGTATGACAATTGATTCTTAACCACACTGCTCGTAGGCCTGACTTCAGGTGAGTGTGTTAAATCACTGACCAAAAAGTGCAAGTACGAGTGTATGTGAAGGTTCAGTTTCAAACCTCACGGCCGTCCTAAGTAGAAAAATTTCATATAGCACAATCTATTCAATTTTAACATAACAATTATCACAATATTCAATAAATCGCTGATGAAGTCTGAAATGCCAGAAACCGGTCCGATAGGCATACAGTACAGTTATGAATTTTTGAAATATGTATAAGCTTTCTTCTTCTCTACCTTGCACCATTGAAGTAAAAACAAATAAGTTTTTTAATAGAAAAATTGTTTCCTTGGATTTCATAATACCTCTTATATATTACTGAATTATATAATTTCTTTAAAGTATTGCCTTGAAATTTTATTCGTGACATTTAATACACAATGCATGTGTCGTTGTAAGCAATAAAATATAAAAGCAACTTTTATTTTTGGATTTATGGTCACTTTTTTGTTTCAATTCATATCATAAAAAAATAACATTAAAGATTTATGTTCTAGTTCCCACCCAAATTTCATTTATCTTTTGAACTTTTTTTTTTTTTTTGCAAAGGTGATTTTAACTTTTTAAATACCATTCACTTTGTTTTTCTTTGCTTTAAAATTATTTTATACATTTACTAGAGGACCCCTGCTGCTCCGCAGCATTATAGTATATTATATTAATTTTTATAATATAATACCAAAATTTGCCAAGAGAAGTTAACGTACAGTAATGCCAAAATATGCCAAGAGAGAAGTTAACGTACAGTAAATGTAAAGTTGATTGTCCACGCATAACTTTCCTCAAATCCAACGAATTTGCCAAGAGAAGTTAACGTACAGTAATGCCAAAATATGCCAAGATAAGTTAACGTACAGTAAAAGTAAAGTTGATTCTCCACGCATAACTTTCCTCAAACCCATCGAGTTTAAGCAGTTAATAGCTCAAAAGAAGGAGCTTGATCCACTGAGTGTTCTTAGACCTATGTCAACAGCCTACGTTAATTAGAACTCTAGTTATAGAGGTTTGAGAGAAGAAAAATATTGAAAAAAATCTTGAATGCAAAGTTTATTCATAAATTCTTTTAATATATAAGATTTTGCAGTTAAAACGATATAAAACTACGAACTCTGCGTTAAGACCCTGCGATATATGTATATATATAGGGGGGATTTCATGTCAAGTGCACCAACTTTTGAAACCGATGTCTTCCGATCGGTATGAAATTTGCACCAAGGTTAGTCCTATTGGATAGTAGTTTAGACACAATTTTTCAACAAGATCGGTCCAGATCTCTCTGAGTTAGAGGGGCTCAAAATTTGACATTTTGGCCAAACAGGTGTTTTTTCTCATCCATGTAACTTATTACCTATTGTTCTTAGAAAATTTTCTCCCAAATAGTTTAGATAGCTATTTCTTCAATATTTTGGAAAAAAATACTTTAAAAAAAAAATTTTTTTTAGACTTTTTTTTTACTAAATTAAAGCATTTTTTGCCTTTATTTTCAAAAAGGGCATTTTTTTTTTTTCTTCATAAGAAAGCTTAGGATTTTTTCTTTAAGAGCTTTTTGGTCGCTTAGTGGGATGGGAGTGGGATATCTATCAAAATAAATGTTTTGTAACTCAAGACAACGGTTTTTCAATTTTTCACAAATGCACAATTTTGAATTTTTTCCTATTTGTGTGAAAAACCTTAAAATAAGACTTATACTGAGAAACTAGACAAATTAGCCTTTCCGAAGGTATGTAACATGCTTAACTAAAATTTCATACCCTCAATACTGTAATACCCACAATATGTTAACCTCAGGAAAAAATCACTTTTTTTCTATAGAAATGTTGAACAATTATTTTTTTATTTAGTTGTAATAATAATTAAATTAATATATTTATAATAATTATAATAAAAATAAATAGATAAATTATTTAATATAATTTAATCTTAAAACATTAGATCCATTCATATCATAACTATATTATAGTTAATTTATTGTAGCTGATGAAGTATTTAAGTTTTGTCACCTTTTAAAAATCCGATCTTTCATCCAGCTTATTTGTCGAATTTATTTGCTGCTTTTTTAGCCAATCCTTTCTTGGCGTTACTATGTTCAGCTGTTGATTTCGCTGGTGTTTTTTTTTTTTTTTTGACTTTTGAAAGAAATTGCATTGAGTAGAGGCAGAAAACTTTTTCATCTCGAGTCTTCCATCGACAAGCGGTATAAAAGCGGTATAAAAGGTATTGAGCGGTGCCATCGATTGTTATCGCAGCATCGAATCTGCTCTTTAGTGTTTTCAATGTTTCCTCATCCTCTTTGCTACTAAAAACTATTTTAGTTTCTTTACAATAATTCTTTGTCCAATGGAATAAAGCAGCCGCATCTACGATGCGATCTTGATGAGAGCACTGGAGGCTATACTTCGCTGCATTTCTTTTAAGGTTTGCCCCAATACCATCACCTGCTCCTTTACCATGAGCCGTAGGATGAAAATGCCACTCAGCTGGCATTCCAAAATCTTTTTCATGAGCAATAAGATTTGCGAAGCTACTTTTGTTTTTAAAATGATGACAAGCTCCGTCCGAAACGTAGTATACCTTCTTTACTGTAAGTTTAGATTTTAGATATTTTAGTATTATCTTCTGCAACTGTATCATGTTTTAAATCGTCGGATATGATTGCCATACTTTTGTGTTCCAGTTTTTCATATTTCATGTAGTAAATAACTACTGTGAATATAGTTGCTTGGTCGTTATTGAAGTGGAATGCTTGTATGGCATCCTGAAGAACATATTTATAGTTTTCTGCGAAATCATATGAAATAACGAATTCACCAGGCTTCAAATATATCTTAAAATCCTTGAAGAATGACTAAAAAGTCATGGGTTCTCAAGTTTAGCAATCCTGTACACATTTCTTCCACAAAATCATCCACATTTAAAATGATTGTTTTCAATGTGCATCTGTCAGTCTGAATCCAAGAATCAAATTTGACCTCCTCTATATATTATCGATCTAAAGAGTTGATTAAGTTTTCTTTGATGAATGTGGTTTTCGGGTAATTAGTACATTCACCTAAGTGGCAAGAAGTTGTTGCATTAGGACACATAGTCAATTTAAGGCAATCGCGGTAATCGTGTAAATCTTCTGCCGAATCATCTGTTAAATACTTTAAGTTGATTTCCTTCAACATCAGTTTAATATTTTCATGGTAAATGCAAACGCATACTGTGTGAGTTCCACTGCTTCCTGCCAAAACGCAATGTTTTGGCCTCATTTGGGTTAATTTCGTGAAGCCAATTTTAACATCCTCGTGTTCAGATTGAAATGTTGCAAATAACTCTTTCAGGTTACAGAGAACCATTCTCTTCTGTTATGTTATGAAGGTATGTTACATACCTTCGGAAAGGTTAATTTGTCTAGCTTCTCAGTATAAGTTTTATTTGTAAGGTTTTTCACACAAATAGGAAAAAATTCAAAATAGTGCATTTGCGAAAAATTCTAAAACCGTTGTCTTGAGTTACAAAACATTTATTTTGATAGATATCCCACTCCCATCCCACTAAGCGACCAAAAAGGTCTTAAAGGAAAAATCTTAAGCTTTCTTATGAAAAAAAAAAAAAAAAAAAATGCCCTTTTTGAAAATAAAGGCAAAAATGCTTTAATTTAGTAAAAAAAAAGTCTAAAAAAAATTTTTTTTTTTTAATATTTTTTTCCGAAATAATGAACAAATAGCTATCTAAACTATTTGGGAGAAAATTTTCTAAGAACAATAGGTAATAAGTTACATGGATGAGAAAAAACACCTGTTTGGCCAAAATGTAAAATTTTTATCCCCTCTAACTCAGAGAGATCTTGACCGATCTTGTTGAAAAATTGTGCCTAAACTACTATCTAATAGGACTTACCTTGGTGCAAATTTCATCCCGATCGGAAGACATCGGTTTCAAAAGTTGGTGCAGTTGACATGAATTCCCCCATATGTATTTATTCATGTACATATCTAAATAAGATAGACCTTACCAAATATATCTGCCTACCGTCGGATACTTTCAACTAACTTCCATTTTAATAATAGCAATCAATATTGAATTTCTTTACCCCGTGACATATGGTTTGTTTGCATTAGTTTGACAGTATAAAACACTAAAATATATGTCTTTGGAAATGTAATGTGTACCTGAAATATGTATATCTCTAATGAAAATCCCAAAATTTTTCGGGCAATGTTAGTTAAAAATTGAATAAACGACTTGGGAAAAGTTAAAAGTTTCATACCGATGCAGAAAGGAATATATGAGCTAAAAAGATGCTTAAAGATCAAAAATTATTTTTAAGACCTTAGATCCATAACTACAGGTTTTTCTCAAATATTACGGAAGTAAAAAACTATGGTCCGATCACAAGGGAGATGTGTAAACATCTACTTACACATCATTTACAATCAAACAGTAAGCGCCATCTATGTACAGGAAGCAACTGCTATGGTTGTGTAACTTGATGGTTGCAGTTGTTTGCTATACATTCATGGCACTTTCTGTTGGTTGTTGAATCAGCTCACACCGATTTTCCCTTACGCTGTTTTTGTGATTGTATTGTTAAATAGATTTTTACCTCCCTGAGCACATAGATGTTTCCACATCAAAAAGCTCTATGCAGTCTTAAATATTTTGACGTTGTTAGTTAAACTACAATATTTATTTTCATCTTGTATTTTTGGAAATTTGTTATATAATGATATCAAGCTTCCATTGATGTTTTCATACATTTGTATGGAAAGTGGTTGAGCTTCTTCGAGTCCACCTTAAATTTGCAACTTTAAAAAATTTAAATTTTTTAAAGTTGCAAATTTAAGGTGGACTCGAAGAAGCATAGAAGTGTCTGACCTTTTTCGTTCGAGACAAATTTTGGCCGAATTACTTTGAAATTTGAAAGAAGTAATTCCCTCATATTTTTAACTTTAAAAAGTATAACGTTGTACCATGTCTTTCCCATATATGTTTTGTAAATCGATCTAAAATTTCAATGGACTGTATATAGTTATGCATACATTTATATTGCAAGTGGTAGTTCGCCAACAGCACAATTATTACCGGATTGCTTTGAAATTTTTGGATTATGTTCATATATTTGCAACTGCAAACTGTAAAAATGTTTGCCAAGTCATCATGAAAATTTTCTAAAAATAATAGCATATTTTCACGCATTTGTATAGAGAGTGGCTGGTCTTTTTCGAATAATGGTTTGTCCATAGGTCAATTTATGGGCATTGAAAAAGAATATTAAAAAAAAAATTTTTAAATAAATATGGGGTCTACGACTAGGAGTTTATTTTGTCCTATATGGTTTATATTTGAACTACTGATTAATGGATGCAATAAACATCATAAACTCATAAACTCAATTTGATATGATAATTTGGATCTTATATCAAATTAAGCCGATCTTATAGGGGTCAGTTGTATAGGAACTAGGTCTAAACATGCACCTTTCACCAATTTCAAGGGCTTTCATCCTATCACTGATAGAAGTTTGTATACCAAATTTCATCAAAATATTTTTATATTTGTGAGCTGCACTTTGATTACAAGGTTTACATTGATACAATTTGACTCACAAAGTGATTCTGTGTCCATCGATATAATAAAAGATGGGTCTATGTCAGGGGTCGGCAACCTGCGGCTCGCGAGCCACATGCGGTACTTTGGATGTGAAGAAGCGGCTCTTGAGTTCCATATGCAAATATTATTTACTATAAGAAAAAAAGGTATTCAACTTCCTTCTGCCTTATCAGTTGCTATAGATGAGTCTTGCGACATAAAATACATGGCAGAAGTTGCCCTTTTTGTAAGGTATATATCTTTCCAAGGTCAACAGAAGAACTACTAGGATAGCTACCGCTCTCGGGACAAACTAGAGGGAACAGATATAGCGAATGCCATGCAAATTACTTGAAGACAATAAGTTCGTTTAAATAGCAACTGATGACAGAAGTATGCCAAAAAAAAATAATGGGGCAACAACGATTCTTCAGAGCAAAATAAACCACTGACTTTTTACGTTTCACTACATAATAAACCAAGAAGCGCTTTGTGCCCAAACATTTCCGGCCGAAATAGTTGAGGTCATGAATTCGGTAATTCGGATTGTTAACAGCATCTTGTCAAAAGCATTCTGCCATCGTCAGTTTAAAGAATTCTTAAACGAAATGGAGACTCAGTATTCCGATCTCCTTCTTCACAATAAATTGCGATGGCTTTCCAAAGGTAAGAAACGTTTTGCTTTGTGCTTGAATGAAATAAATACATTCTCAAATAAAAATAACATTAATCACCCTGACTTAGAGAATGACAAGTGGTTGCAAAAAAATTACTTTATTGTGGATAACACAGCAAAATTAAATGAATCTAAAAGTGTTAAAAAAAATTAAAGATGAATTTGCTGACAGATTTGAGCAATTGATAGCCAACAAAACCACTTTAGAATTCATAGTAAATTATCTCACGAAATCCGTATTGGTCCATTTGGAATAGATACTGGATCTCTAGAAATGCAATTGATTGATAGATTTAAAAAGTAAAGCTTTGTGGAGTGGAAAATTTACAGAGTTGAAAAGCAAGCTGGAAGAGTTAGAGGTCCAGAAATGTATGTACGTAACGCGACAAAAGTGGAAAGCTTTAAAGTAAATGCTGCGAGTTAATGCACTTATATTCGACGCACGGAATAATCTTTGACATTTTGAATGCTGACCGTCTTCTGATCGACATATTCGTGCGAGCAGGCTTTCTCTTGCATGAATGAAATTAAAAGTAAAATAAGATGCCAACTGATAAATGAAAATTTAGAGTCGTATTTGAAACTTAAAACAGCAAATTATAGGCCAAATTTATGTAAATTTTCTAAAACCATGAAGCGTTGTTGCTACTTATATGTATATCAATAAATAGATATATTTCTTATGAATAAATAGATTAGTTTTTATATCAAAAGCTTTATTTATGCGAGTACTATTGGCAAGAAACAATTTTGTGGGTCTTTAAAAACTTTAATTTTGTAAGTTGTAATGTTTGACTCTTCCGACTCAAAAGGTTGCCGACCCCTGGCCTAGGTCAAATATTGTTGGTAGTTACAAACATCACCACAAAGTCATTGCACCCTAACCACACAGTGAAATAAGGTTAAAAACGTGTTTTATTATATTAATTTTTTGATTAATGAAAAAAACTTTTTATATAAATACCAGGGGGTCTAATCGTCGCATTCGTTATCGAAATTTTTTGATGGAAATTATTTATTTATTTCCAAAATAAAATACTAAGAATAATTTTACTCTGCCACAATAACGAATTATGCACCTAGTTAAACGTAAAAGTGAAACGAGGTTTAACGGTTGTCTGTGTTCTTAAAATAAACCAAAATATGGAATTTTGTTTAGTAGAATTTTGTATACTTTACTATAAAAATTCTGATTCGATATATAAAATTTAAAACAAAAATTTTAAATTGCAAAATTGTGGTCCTACAAAAAAATTTTCTGTTGAGATTTGAAATAAAAAAGTAAGAGTGCTAAATTCAGCTATGCCGAATCTTATATACTATCCAACTAAAATCGCCGTTTGTATTAACATCTGCACATATTACACTTTTTATAGCAAACGTAACCAAAACATATGAAAAACTATTCAATTTAATAAAATTAATACTAAATAATTACAAAAAACACAATGATTTCTTAGAGGTGTTGTAACATTTTACTCCATTTCTTGGCACAATGATCGTAGGTTTACCCAAGTAAATGATTTATTTTGTTAACGACCGTAATTTCAACCGACTGACGGATAGACAGGCATCTCTTATTGATCAAAAACATATACACTTAATGGGGTCGTAAGTTCATTTTTCGATTAGTAACAAACGGAATGACCAACTGATATATACCTTCTGCACTGTGGTGTGGAGGGTATTAAATAAAAAACCAGTACATAAAAATTAAAATTTAAAAAACCTTTTGCTGGAAATTGTGATTAGAGAGGGGTTAGAATGTACGGAGGTATGGTTCTACAAAAAATTTAATGGGATATAAAATAGAATTCAATTTCAGTACATAAAATATAAATAATTAAAAAAAGCATTTTACTGTTCCTACGATGTGGAAGGGGTTCAAACTACCCCGAATGGTGATCCTTTCAAAAATATTCTGATAGTATTTAAATAAAATGCAGTATCAAAATATAAAATAAAATGTTAAAAAATTCTTTAACTAGCAAACCCGGAAGTTTTATAGATCTGGCAACACTTAACTATTGGCCTTGACTTAAAATATCATTTGGCAATTTTTATTTTTATATTTACTTTATATGGCAGGTGCCATGCCTATTGGTCCGATACTGCCCATTTTTTTGTCCGACTACTCACATTAATAATAGGTGACATCAGACAAATTTGAAAACCTCTCTCTATCACAGCACTCGAGATATATAGTATTGAATTACAACTTGTATGGAGGTACCACGCCCACTTATCCGATCTCGCCCATTTCCGGCGTAGCTACTAATATTAAAAAAAGGTGACCTCACACAAATTTGCAAAGCTCTCCCTATCATAGTACTCAATATTTATGATATTAAAAAATCATGTGAGTCCGATCACAGGGGAGATGTGTAAACATCTAGTAATTAAAGATTTTTTTATGTCACTATTTTAAAATCATACAGAAAGCGTCATCTGTGTATTACTTATAGCAAACAACTGCGGGGACTCTGGTTATACTTGTGGGGTTGTTGAATTATGTATACGGTTGTTGAATTAGCTGGAACAATTTTTTTTTCATAATTTTTTCACCAATACAGTCATAAGTCACAGCGTAACATGTGATTGTATTGTGAAATAGAAATTTACACTCCTACGCGTATAGATGTTCACACATCAATAATTTACTTTGTGAGGGAGGTGCTACGCCCACTAAAAATATTTCAAAAACTATAGCCTATAGCACTTCCCATATCCACAGTAAGACTCTGTGAAAATTTCAGGAAGATCAGATGAGTAGTTACAAACAAACAAACACACATTACCTCTTTATTATATTAGTATAGATTAGTAAAGATAATAATAGTGCAATCAAATTTCATTGAAAATACCTTTTTCAGAAAATTGATTTTGGCTTTGTAGCCAATATGCCATATACGGCCTAGTGTAGGCTAGAAAATTAACGCTAAAGACCGCCCATACATCTCTTCCTTGTTGTATATTTTTTTATTTTAATCAAATAAATATCACATCCACATAAATATTTCCATACTATATGTTTCTTTAAATGTACACGCATGTAGTTGCTATTTCAGAAAAAATTATTTTTAAAAAAATTGAATATATTGGCATAAATCATTTTGTGATTTTTTTTTTTTTGTAAATGTATAAAAAAATAAGATTAATGTTTCCGACAGTTTAAAAGGTTTTTCAAATATTGAATAATAAACATTTTAGACAAAACATAAAAACAGTAAAATATTTCAACAATTTTCTTCCAATTATATACGAGCAACGAATATTAGGGTGTCATTCATTTAAAATGTGTTTGTTTTTGTTTCCATTCCTAGAATCCCACGACTTATTTTTTCCATATTGTAAAGATTTTATTAACAACGAAAAAAATAGTTTAAGATTATTATATTTCAGAATTGTTTATTATTATAGTCATTTATAGTCATATGGTGTTGTCAAAGGAGAGAATTACATCTATAATGACCATATGAACTTGGTCTCTTAATGCCAACAAAACGGGGGTTTTTTTAGCACTAATTTCAAGGATACTGACAGAAAAAATATTATTTTTAACCAAGATCAAAGTGGGCAGTGGCCAAAATACAGATTAAGGCTAAAAAAACAGGAATAGCTTAAAGGAAAAAATATAACATATATTACAGAGTGCAGCACCCATTGTGGGGGGAGGGTGTGTGAGACATTCCAAGTCAAGTTGAAAGTACTAGACCAGAATAGTAAAACCTCCAACGGGCTTGGCGTTCTCAAGCTAAAATTTTTATGATCCTTTATATTTTTTTTCCTTATCTTGATGTTTGTTTGTTTAGTCTTTTCAGATATAACTCAAGCACAAGTCATGATATCTCATTTCATTCTTCAGCAGAATTAATATATCCATGTAAAAAATCAAGTTGGTCTAATTTTATTATTTTTACCTCTTTTTCCATAAATTTTCGTCAATAACTGGTCATTAGCACCAAATTTCTGGCGATAACAGCTGAAAAAATTAAAGCCAAAAACATTTCAAAATATTTTTGAGCAATGATTTTAATTTTTATTTCGAAAAAAGCAATTTCTCTTTGAAAAATAACGTCTTTACTCGATCTCTACAAATTGTTACTATAAAACAGTATACACCACATGTGTTCAGCGTCAATTTAAAAATATTTCCTTGTACATCGTATATTTCTTTCATATCTGTATTATACGCAATTGGAAGCGAAGGTTTATCACTGGTCTAATGCAGTAACACCAAGCTGCACATTAACATTTTAAATTTAATGTCTATACATGAAAAACTAAGCAAACAAACATCAAGATGAGGAGCGTAAATAAAAGCTTATAGAAAAGTTTGGCTGAGAACGCCAATCCTGTGAAGGTTTGACTTGGAATTTTTCAGCACCCAGGCAATGACCCCGAAAATGTTACACAGTGTTACACATAGCCGACATATAACTTAGCGGACATTTATTAGAATGAAAAAAGCAACAAATTTTTTATTCACATAGTTTACGTACATAAATATGGCTTTCAATGATGTTTTCAGAATTTGGGAGACAAAATCGGGAAGTAATTTTATTCATTTCTAATGAGGTATAGGTATAATACTTAATATATTTACAGTCACCACTGACTCTCTGAGTCTGTAACGCTGTATACGAGTCTTTAATTGTTGATATACGTTGGCTCTAGCGGCGCATAAATTCTATATGAATTCTATATAACAATAGGCATCCTCTTTCTTAACAGTTGGGAACTTTTCCACCTGTTTATAAATTTTAGTTTTCCTCTTACGGTAGAACTAAAACACGTGGCACAAAATGTTTTCGATACTGGTTCTATCGTGAAAAATATCGTAGAATCAATAAGTTGTGAGACAAAAAAAATTTAGATATCTTTTGTGAAAATTGCATCATAGAGTGAATTAGCATGCAATGTAATGTATAAATTTAAAGGTTATAACACTATTAAATACAAGAAAGTTGATGAATGTACCGAATTCCTAAGCAATACCATGATTTATATCAAACTGAGGTAGGCCGAAATCGTTGAGTTGCAAAAAGTTTGATATTTCGTATAAAGCAAAAACATATTCCAGAAACTTATAAACTTGAAATCTATAATATTACAAAAACCAATTCACTTGTTTAAACATTATTATACGCGAGCGCATCGCATGCTTTAGAAACACAAATTGGAATAATATGTTGAAAAATCTTCATAAGTCCTCTCCAAAATTTTGGAACATTTCCAAAATTATTCGGAAGAAATCGAAATGTATTCCAAGCCTCAAGTCAAATGGTAATTTGTTTACAACAAATCACGATAAGTCAGAAATACTAGCACAAACGTTCCTATTAAAGCATTCTATTTCCGCTAACTTGAGTGATCCAGTCACAATGCAGACTGTTTCAAATTCGTTAGAAGTTCTAATAAAGTTTTACATTGGGAAATCAAAACGTTTTAAATATTAGCACAATTACAAATATAATAAAGAAACTTAAAAATAAGAAAAGTCCAGGCATCGACGGAATTTCAAATAAATGCCTGAAAGCACTTCCTACGAAAGGTTTAGAAGTAGTTGCACAGCACATCAATGCATATATTAAACTATGTCACTTCCCACATATTTGGGAAAATTCTAAAATTATTGCTATTCCAAAGCCTGGTAAGGATCGTTCTAGCCCGGACTCTTATAGACCAATAAGTCTTTTAAATTCAATGAGCAAAATACTAGAGAAAATCATAAAGGAAAGAATTTTAGCGTTCATTGAAGATAAAAACATTCTTCCTATCCAACAATATGGATTTCGTTCTGAACACAACACAACACAACGGTTAGTCAGAATAAAGAAAATTGAAAAGGATAATTTTAACGATGGCAAATCAAGGGCGATGGTATTATTAGATATTAAAGCTGCATTTGATTCAGTGTGGCAGACGCGTTAATTCATAAATTAATCGTTAGTAGATCAGATAAACCCACAATTAAGATACTACAGAGCTTCCTGAGAAACCGATATTTCAGAGTTCACATTGGCAAAGATTTTTCCGAAGAATATAATATTACCGCTGGGTGTCCTCAAGGCTCATGTCTTTTTCCAATACTCTACAACATCTTCACATCCGATTTCCTAAGGTTGTCAGATTGCGAAACCTCAATTTTTGCGGATGATACTGCAATTCTAAGTTCTGATACCTTATCTGGCGACGTACTGAGTAATCTTCAAAATTCAGTAGATACAGTTATTGCGCACTTTAGTAAATGGAGAATCTCAGTAAACCCTACTAAAACCCAGTCAATTTTTTTTACAAGGAAAAGAAAAGAACGCTTTCTACCACAATACAACATCAAAGTCGATGGAGTCGATGTCCCTTGGGAGACAAAGGTAAAATATCTAGGTGTAATACTGGACAGAAAACTGTTATTTATCGAGCATATTAGTTACATAGTAAACAAGGTCAATATCACTTCTAAAATACTATACCTATTTATAAACCGTAAATGCCATCTCAATATTAAAAAGAAGCTCTTAATTTTAAAGGTAGTATTTCATGCAATATTATTCTATGATGTTCCTGCATGGTGCAATACTTCTGATTGTCACTTAAAACGTCTACAAGTATGCCAAAATTAGCTTCTGAAAATGATTTATAATCTACCATTTCACTATTCAACGTTACGTCTTCACTCACTTTCAAATATCCAAATGGTTAAGGACAAAATAAATTTTATAACTGAAAAATTTTTTAATAGATGTGAAAATTCTGCTTATGAAAACATTAATGCTTTATGTCATTAAATGAATACTTTTAACTATTAACTCCCTCGCTTTTAAATTGTAAGTTTTTTAAATCTATTTTCTTTTTCTAATTGATCATAACATTTTTTTGAATATATTTTCCTTAACTTATATTATAAAATAATATTTAAGAAAATTATAATACCTCATATAAACTATATATTTAAGTTGAAAAGTCAAAACTGGCTAAACTCTTAACGTTTATATATCAAAATTATTGTATTCCTAACTATAATATTGTGAACAATAAAAAAAAAAAAAACTTGAAATCTATAATATTAATAGGCAAAGCGATTTCTTATGACCGATGTCAGTTTCACATTTTTCCCCGATTTTGATAAAAAATTTATCATTTGAAAGGCATTTCTTTTTAGCTGTTACCCAGATTTACAGATTTTCTTCGTCTGGAATATTTTTATACCCTCTACTCCAGTGTGCAGAGGGTATATATAAGTTTGTCATTCCGTTTGTAATAATTAGAAAAAAAAATTTGGACCCCATAAAATATATATATTTGTGATCCTTATAACAACCGGAGTTGATACAGCGATGTCCGTCTGTGGAAATCACGATGACGGCATCAATCGGGCAGCTAGGGTGGTCGCTGACATAAAATATGATTCAATAACATCCTGAGAAGTTTGCTATTTAAAATCGTCCAAATCCGTCGATTAGCGCCCGAGATTTGAATGAAGAACTAAAAAAAGTCTTGAAAAATATAATTTTCTATGTTGTTCTTGTCACGATCACGCCCTCAATATGATCACCTTATTTTTAGTGAGAATGATTCAACAAATTAATGGAAAGATTTCTATTTCAAAAATCATTAAAATCGGTGGAACAGGTCCAGGGAAATCTCTGAAAAATAAAAAAAAAAATTAAAAATATGATGTTTTTATATTGTTCTTGTTGTTATTCTAAATGCTGTATTGTTGTCATAGCTGGGCTTGTTGTTTTTGTGGTCGTTGTGGTAATAATATAATAAAAACTAACCCTTTGTACATTTTTTTTTATCAACTCTGGTAGAAAATATAAAAGTTTCCATTGTTTTGGCATCACTAAAAAAATTTACTAGATCATTTCTGTCATTGCCACGAGCATGCCTGCAAAGTTTCAGATCGATTGGGTCACGGGAAAGGGGTTAAAATCGATCCAAAATTTTTTCGACAAGCAGACACTACGAGTTAATATAAAGAGAGTAAAAATTCACCAGCATCTAAAGCAAATAATGCTAAAATACCCAGTTGTAAATAAAAAAAAAATTTAAATTTAGCAAAAAAAAAATTTTATGTATTAATTTATTTAAAGAGAAAAACACAAAAATAACGTTTGATGTTTTATTTTTTGTGTGTAATATTTACATATACATACATACACATGTTAAATAATACAAATAATTTACATATATTCTATATATGTATATCCATAATAACTGCATGTTAGAAATAAATCGGTATATTATTTTATTTACATAAAATTCTGCAATATTTTGTTGTGTGGAAAATACATTTCTTTTGCATTAACAGTGGCACTTCATTTTGCTCAGCGTGACTATGCCACAGTAGATGGCGCCACAATTTTTGTTCTAATTAGCTTTGCAATAGTTATTTCTATTTTAACATGAATGTCAATATTTTCAAATAGATATCATACAGAACAATGTTAAGAGTATACACGGGCTGGTCTTTTATTTCATACGTTTTTTCATTATTCTTTTACAAATATGAACATAAGTTTGGCATATTAACTTTTTGTTGTCTTTACAAAATAAAGTTACCGAGTTCATCAATGAGTTTTGCTTTCAAAACAGTTCTACATAGTTATATAGAATTATTATTCTGCTTTACCTACAAAATATCTGATTGCGATTACATCTAATTTTTAAAAATTGTTTATAATTACTAAAGCATTATTATTCACATAAATACAAAATTGCACTTTTTAAATTTTCCATTCAAATTTTAGAAAATATCAATTCTAAAAACTGGAATTAAAATTTCCAATTATAAATTATAAAATATTAATTGGACTTCAGAAAATCATATCAAAACGTCGGAAATAATTTTAAATTTAGAAGACACCAATTGTATCAAATTCCAAAAAAAAAAAAACACCAAATATGTTTACATTTAAAAAATGTTTACATTAAAAAAAAATATTGGCATTCAGGAGAAATTAATAGCTTTTCAGTAACTTCTTTTAACGATAGTCGAATCGTTAAAAAAGAAAAGCAAAATTATTAGTAAAATTTTAAACGATATTCGCTATTGTTAAAGACAGCTGTTGTTGTTATCTAAACGACAACCATTTTTGTGTTGTTTATTCAATCGATAAAAACTTAAATTTTTAGGTTGAAATGTCGCCATACATAAATAAAAATCATAAAATAGTGAAAATATTTTGCTTTTATTAAAAAATCTTTTTTATATAAATAAAAAAGTTAAATAGCATATTCAATTCATTATTTCATTTTCAAATAAATAAACAGAAATATTAGTAAAAAAAATAAAGATATTAAACATAAACATAAAATCATCCTGTCAAGCACGAAGTAATTTGTTTTTTACTATTCTTTGTGTTTTTCGCTTATTTTGACAGAGATGCCACTCGTTTAAAATTTAAATAAATAGAAAAATAGATTTGTCGACTGTCGTTAAGATGTAGTACTTAGTAAATCACTTAATCCTTAGTGCAAACAACAATGCTGTCGATATATTTTGCGATTGTCGGATCGTTGAAATTCTGTCGGATCGTTGAATTCGCACTACAGAAAACATTAATTTAAATTCAATGAATTTTAGAAAACCTCAAATGATATTTAGGAATTGCGAACATAAAAATTGTTACATAAATAAACGCAATTTGATGAGAATGTTCTTTATACATATATTATTTTTCACAATTTTTTTTTGGATGAATATTTGAAGTTTTTCAGAAAATAAAGATAACAAATTATTTTATTTAAATGTTTGGGACATTTGGTTTTTTGCGTTTGGCATCCCTAATTTAATTGTTTATTATTATAAATTTATTCTCTATGTTTTCCAAATATGCCAATGTTTTAATAAAAAAGTTGAGAGAGCTTTTTTTTCAGTTATTATTTTGTTACTCCATCCGACCTATATGGCCGCAATGAAAAAATATTTCGCCAGTTAAAAGAAACTATACAGCCATCTCCAATTAGCACGATTTAATGCATATAGCCACTCTACACAACCATTACCTTTGCAATGGAGGTTAAAGCGAGCTATTTAATTAGCAAAAACTAAATTAAACGAGAAGTTACCGGAAACGCATGCATATAGGAAACGCATGCATATTTTTCCAATATTTTGTTTACATTTATTATCAATACTCAAACCGAGGTGGAGGGTATCAAAGATTCGGCACAGCCGAATTTAACACTCTTGTTTTTTTTTTAATATTTTCAATTTATTATTTATAACAACTTTTTTGTGCTGAGTGTTAGTGTAAAATGTCACCCTAATACATTATATAGATTTTACCTGAGTGCTACTCAAACAGATATATATGTACATATACAGTGTCTTCTACTAAAGCACAGAGCACTAACAAAAATCAAATAATGAATAATAATTATTATTTAATAGCAAAATTTGAAAATGTTTTACATACTAAGAAAACTTATTGCACAGATGTGACTCACTCTTTTATACTTATAAAGTGATAAATATTTTATAATAGGTTTAAAGCTTTTAAAAAAAACCTTCAATATGAAAATATAAGAAAATAAAAATACAAAAATGAGAAGATATTATCGATATGATTTATCAGGATACAAGGATAAATACTTGTAATTAATGAAGTTAATATAGGTTAGAGATTAAGCTACGATTTGATCCAAAATAGGTGGTGATCTATACAATAGCTTCGAAAACAATACAAGTGTTACTGGTAATGAAATCTGGAAGTAAAGAAGCACTATGACAACTTTAGACCCACTTTAAAAATTTTTGTATGATATGTTTAGGCGTTTTTGCACAATATCTCCATATTGGGGAGCTATAAAGCACTATTGTCTGGGAAAATAGATTAAAGTCCAAAATTTTAATAGAGTTGTTGAGAAGAAAGTTTCTATTCTATGGATATTGTATATTTTTTACTTATCAACTTTATCATTAATATGAGATATATGTCAGCTAAAAGTATCTTTGTATCTTTGTATCTAAACAAACACCTATATATTTAATAACGTCTCGTAAATGCATTCATTTTATTTAATTTCCTATACAATTTTAACCTTTCCATGTAATATTACAAAATTATAATGTGCGTTCAATTTCGATATAAAGTGTAGTTGAGTGTGTTTTCGCACGTTTTAGGCCCACACATTTTTTGCGTGAGTGATGTGTTTCAAAATATTTTTTGGTTTTATACACATACATAGTATCCCTGTGATTTCGATATTATCTCATATATTTGAAAATTATGCTCGTAAATTTACTTCACACCTGACATACAAGAACTGTACAAATAGAGAAGGGTTCTGTTGCGAAAAAAATTTGTATAACAAATTAAATGTGTTCCATCAAGTACTTAATAGCTAATTTCTATATATATTCTTATATGTATATACAGTTTCAATTGTGTGGTTTAAAGTGGGGGGTCAATGAACTGAATTTAAATGTTTGTGGTAAGACCAATCTTACCAAGAGGTTGGATCAATAAATCTGCATGAAACCCAAATGATTTTTTTGTTTGAGCAAAACCCCTTCTGCCGAGCCATTAGTCACTGGGAGATAAATCCAAATATGTTTGTGTAATTGATAACTTCTTCATCCCAAATCTCTTACCGACGAGCCAAATATTCAGGTTTGAAAACAGGCTAAATATGGGGAATCTATTGGATTGTTTAGCAATTCGTAGCCCAATTTGTGAAATATTGCCATAGGGGATGTCACCTTGTTTATTCAAATGCGGTTGTTCTTGTTTCATATCATGTCAAATCAGTCCAGCAGTCGTGAATAATGTTCACCGTTCATCATTTTACCTTTTTCAAGGTAATCGATGTGAATGACACCGCATACATTCCAAAAAACTGTCTCCATTAATTCTCGGCTGACGACCCACCACCACTGTTTTGAATGTCCTTTGTTCTCTGATGTATCGTCGTGCATGGTTTCAAAAAGGTTTCAATACTACTTAAAGTTGCGGTTGAATATCGACAAACACACCATTGAAGTGTGAGTGAATGTGAGCAATTGTAGCACCACCCATCATCCTCACCACCTCAATCACTTTAATTTTCTGATCGTTAAATACCACTCTATGGATTTTATCGACAATCTCTGCCACGATGTGGTTGTTTCGCAACATCCGTGTTGGTACGACAACAACGGAACTCAGTAATCCATTTTTTAACAACTAAAGTTGGTGCCACATAGTCCACTTAGTATTTGTCAAGCTTTTCCTTGGGTTTGATGATGTTTTTCCCTTAAAAAAATAATAATTGATGAGAACTCGAAATTCACTTTTTTTATCTTTTGCAAAAAATCGCTAGGTTGCTCCGAATATTAAGTTAAAAAAGTAATGACAGTGCCCATATGTATCTTAGTACTCTAGTAAGTTCTATAAAGGTAAATGCTGAAAAACTAAACTGTGACCTAAACAAAATAAAAAAAAAATTATTAAAAGTGCTTCTGTTAGAAGGGCAAGTAGATTTTACCATATGTGGGTTGTTCTAACATAATGAACAAAGAAAATAAGTATTTGGGCCGTATACACTTTGAATTTGATTAAAATTTATTTAAAATTACGGACCTCGGAAAAATTTATAAAAATACTCAAAAATTCAAAAAAGATGATGAATATTATAAAATGGTGAAAAAATAGAAAAAATTAAAATTTTTCGACATTTTAGCTAATTTGGGGCACTCGAAGCCCCAAGTCTATAGCTACAATTGGTTAAGGAGATATAACCGTAAGAAAAATTGCATATTCTACGGAAAAATCAAGTTTTAGCCAGAATATACACGAAAAGAAGTTTGAATTTTATGTGTTGGACAGTGTAATTGTGCTTGTCTTAAAAATTTGTTAACCTCTAAGTCTGATCACTTTTACTGAGACAATAACATGTGACCTAATATTATTTGCGAAAGGTCAAAGGTCATTCTCATATGATATAAATTTTGTGAGGGAGTACATTTTAAAGGTGATATTTTTAATAATCTGATTGTTTGATTTACACTTGTGGTAAGTTTAATGAGTGTTTTATATTTGTTCCTGATTAGCCATTTCATTTTGCAATTGCTAAAAATCAAACAATGTAAAACTAAGTTTAAATAGAGCTCAACAAATATCTATATATATAAAATTGAATGTGTGTTTGTTTTTTTGTTTGTTTGTTTGTGTGTACCTTATAGGAGACCAAACCTCTGGACCGATCTTCCTGAAATTTTCACAGCATTTAACTGGGACTCTGGCATGATTAATAGGGTACTTTTTTTTGACCACGCCCACTTTTACGCCCACTTTTTTAAAATTATGTAATTGCTCCCATATAGTTTTTAACAGATTTACTTCAAATTGTATACACATTATACTCCAGGCGAGGTAGAAATAAACATTTCTTACGCCACGCCCCCTTTCACGCCCCTTTTCACGCCAAATTTTGTTTGAAAGTTTTAAACTTTTTTTCTCTGTACAAATTTGTTCCTTCCAACGGATTTTTTTATTTGGTAGTATATTGCTCTTAATACTGTTAACGTCGCCATATAACTATGAACCACGCCCATTTCACCGCCCCCTTTTTTTTTACTTATACCACTAACAATGTTTGCTATACAAAATAATTTTTTTGTAATATGTATTTATCTAAAGTTTTATACACTTTTTATCTACAGGTAAGGTAGCCATACATTTTTTTTATTACCAAGTCCCCCTTTTTCGCCACAATTTATCTTAAATCATAATTAATCTGCTTTCAATCTATCTATATATCTATATATATAAAAATTAATGTGTGTTTGTTTGTGCTTTATAGGAGGCCAAACCAAAGAACCGATCTTCCTGAAATTTTCAGAGCGTGTTACTGTGACTCTGGAAGGAATAATATGCTATATAAATTTTTGATTGGACAAAGGGGCGGTGCCACGCCCATATAACCAAAAATTTGAAAAAGTCATATCACGGGAATTTTTTTACCTACAGCAGTCATATTTGGTACATATGGTATTAGCATGAATAGAAATACATACAAGAAGAAAAGTGGGCGGGACCACGCCCCTTTTTAGAAAAATAAAAAATCGTAATATCTTCTAAACTACTGGAAGGATCGTCATGAAATTTTCACAAAAGGATATTTTTGCGAAATAATAAGACCTTAGCTATATAAAGTTGTTAGTGGGCAAAGGGGCGTGGCGTATATATAAAAACGTTGATGCATTCGATTGTAACGAATGATCTCCGGAACCATAAGAGCTGTCGAGGTAGGATTTCCAGCATAGGTTCGGTTCGAGCTCTTCTGTGTTTTTTTTTTTAGTTTTAACCCTCTAGCTGGCGTTGGGGTCAAGTTAAAAACAAAAATTTTTACTTTCAGCGCGATTTGACTGCAATTCAGAATGAACGTATGTTTCGTCATAAGAAATTTTTGTATGCATAAATGGACCCGATAGGTGGCGCTGGGTAAAGTTATTTCGAATATTCTTATTTATGGTGTGATTTTAATGAAACTAAGAATGTACATATATGTATGTTAGAAACATTTTTTTATTGAACCCGGAAGATGGCGCTGTCGTTCGAAAAATAATGAGTTGTCAAATTTATATAAATTTTAATAAATAAACTCACAAACGTTTTTATATATAAATATTCTAACGAAAAAGAAGGAAAAAGCCGCTACATTATTGCATGGTGGCCGCACAGCTCATGAGAATGCCGTCTGTAATATCAAAAAACATTCCGGTATGGCAAAAGTTCTGCAAAAATGCAGTATTTTTATTTGGGATGAATGTACCATGGCTCACAAACATTGTGATTTGATTTGATAAAAGATTTGAAAGGCAATGAAAGATTTTTTGGTGAAGCTCTCATTTTATTATCTGGAGATCTTCGTCACACATTTTATATAGGTATATACAGATTCTAACTAAAATAAAAATTCATTGAGGGCAAAACAACGTTTGCCGGGTCCAGCTAGTGCTTTTATAAAACAATTTATTAATATAAATTTTTCTTATTTAAAACAAGTAAGAAAATTATAGTCGGTCTAGACCGACTATACCATACCCTATACCATGCATTTAGAGACCCTATCTCTCAGGCCCAATTAACTGGATATAGAAAATAAGCATAAACCAAATTTGAGTGCGATTTTTATTAATTTTTTTTGGCTGCAGATATGAAAAAATTCATATCGGATGCTATATCTATATGGGGACTAGGCCCATAAATGGACCGATCCTGACCATGTTTGGTAAGGTCTCTTGTATTTTGCAAAAATATATACAAACAAAATTTGAGAAGAATCAGTACAATGTGTTTGTTTTTTGATAGATTTAAGTGAATATCGGGAAGTAGCTCTATATGGGGCCTATGACTAAGAGTTGTCCCATAGGGATCAGTTTTGGACTACTGATTAATGGATGTAATAAACACATACAAATCCAATTTGACTAAGACTTATATGATGATTTGGATCTTTGATTGCAAACTTTACATGGACACACAGACGGACGGAATGGCGGACGGACGGATATCGTTAAATCGAATCAGATAGTGATTCTGATTCGATCGGTATAATAAAAGATGGGTCTAGGACAAATATTTTTGGTAGTTACAAACAGTCAAAGTCATTATAGTGGTATAGGTTATAAAAACACACAACAAAAATTTAAAATTTACGTTTATAATCTATATCAGTATGTGGTTAGTGTACAGTGGAATTGTGCTAATGTTTGTAACTACCAAAAATATTTGACCTAGATCCTAGATTTGTTATTATACTGATCGATTCGGAATGATTTTCTGAGTCGATTTAGCAATATCCACCCGCCCGTCCGTCTGTCCACATGTCCGTCTTTGTGTCCATGTAAGCTTTTATCAGCCATAGAACGAAAACTTTTGAAGTTGGTGAAAATCGATGCATGTTTAGACCTAGTCCCCATACAAATATTCCCCATGAGATCGACTTAAATTGCCATAAGATCCAAATTAATATATCAGTAGTTCAAAAATAAACCCTGTAGTACAATTCTTAGTCATATCCCGCTTACAAGATGCTTCACAATCTTCACTTACATCTTCAAAAATCAAAAATAATGTTCTGATTTTGCTCAAATGTGTTGCATATGTTTTTACAAAATGTGGTCAGGGTCGGTTTATTTTTCGACCTAGTCCCCATATAAATAGCATCCGACATAAATTTTTACACATATGGAGGCAAAAAAATTAATTAAAATTTGATATATGCATATATATATTCCATAACCAACATTGGGCATGACCACTACTTTAAAACTGTTAGCGATACTAAGACTTTAACTTGGATTACCAATTTGTTTTAAGCCAGTTTTTATTATAATTTCTTGTTATATAAACTCTGATCTTGTCTTCTATCGTAAAATTGTATCATTTATCATTTACTAGAGAAAAAACATTATCTCCCTAGTTCCTCATAGGATGCTATGAAGAAATAACATTATTTGACGCAACCGGATTTATAATACCCAAAAAACTTTCAAATAATTGTTCGCTACAAATGTCCAGATATTGAAAAAAAAGCAAACTTTAAAATAATTTTATCTGAATTAGCTATAAATATGTTGATTTAGGAATACATTTAATATGAAAAAAAAAATTCAAAAACAGGTAAGAAATTAAAGTTGCCCTATAGATGCACAAAATGTTCCCGATCAAAGCTTTTATACCAAATTTACCGATGTTTTGTTCTACCGTTTTATCTCAATTTTGACCGAACGTATGTTATTTGAAAGGTATTTCTTTTAGCCGCAGATTTACAGATTTTTAAATTTTTTCCTTTATTTTGAGTAAATTACATTTAAAATTTCTACTAACACATACATAAAATTATACATATGCCATGTGTGTTTTATTAAATTTGTTAATGTGTTTGTTAATGTGTTCGTTAATAAGTTTGTTATCTTCATTTACAATAATAATAAACTATAAAAGTGTTGGTTTGTGGATTCTCTAAAATAAAGCTGCCTAGAAATTGCACTCGAATTTCGACCACTGGGATCTGCTAGTTTTTATAATTATGTCTAGTTTGCGTACCACACGGACGGGCGAATATCTTTAAATCGACTAAGAAATTGATTTGGAGTCTATCGGTATAGGAGGTGCGCCTGTTTGAAGTATTATTGGCTTTACAAACATCATCACAAAATTTTTAAATATTATAAAAAAATTTAACAAAAATAAAACATGAAAGCCATGAAAGGAAAATAGTGTTGTATATAGAATTGAAAAAAACCGGGTGCTCGATTATTTGCAAACTCAAAAATTTTAAAAACTATCAAAACAATTGTATTCCAATTTTATTTCTATATATTACAAGATAAACAAACAAATTTATAAAAATTTGGATTACGCTTAAAATTAAAAACCAATCGATATTTTATTAAATCCGGTTCAAAAGCTATCCATGAAATAAATGTATGTAACAGGCATGCGGCCCACGAGCGAATTTTATGCGGCCCCAGATAAATTTAAAAAAAATTGCAAAATTTAATTTAGATTTAATTAAAAAAAAAAAAATCAAAACATTAAAACCAAAATTTCAAAGTATTGTACAAAAATAGCATTAATACGAGCATAAATTTTCAATAGGGCCACAAAAATAATTCAAATTATTTGAATGTAACGTCTGTTAGCACGCTTAATTTTTTCTATTAGAAACAATGTAGCATGTACAAAAAAAAATCCTTTTTAAAAATTGTATGTTCGCAAAACACACCCATGATTTGAAATGCAAACGAAAGAGCATAATAATTTTTCTCTCTCGTTTTTTGTAGTTCATTATTTTCAGGGTTGTCAACTTTAAAATATCAAAAAGCACTAAACCGACAAAAATCGCATAATATGAAAAAAAAAAACACTATATTTTCCATTTTTTATTTTAGCTTTTTTCAGTAAAAGCCGTGTTGTCCTGAATGCTTGGGGAAGCGAGCAGTCCCGATAATTAAATGTTTCATTAAAACTAGAAATTTTTTATCTTTTGGAACAGAAACCACTAAATTTTTTGTACATATTGTACCAACCACTTCATAAAAATTTTTTCATAAAAGCATGTTTTGAAAAATAATTCAATTGAACTTTAAAATTTTGTTTAAAAAATTTCTAAAATTGGCAAATTGGACGATTTTTTAATTATATCTCATGTTCATTTTATTGAAATTAACTGGTAATACTCAACATATATCGGTCCCGCTTTTTACTTTTACGGAATTAAAATGGCATTAACGAGCAATAAAAAACGTAAGATAGGTGATGAAAACAGAAAATTCCAGTCCGAATGGACACACAAATTCGGATTTTTTGAAAATAAGGGCATACCTATATGCCTCATTTGCAAAATTACTGTATCAAATAACAAACTTTACAATTTAAGTAGACATCATGAAAAATTTCACTCACAATTTGCCAAAGATTATCCCCTTAATACTAATCTTAGAGAGACTAAACTGAAGGCATTGCAGTCAATTATTGCAAAGAACAGAACATTATTTCGTATTTTAGCCATGGAAATGACAGATCACTTGAAGCAAGTTACATAATACCTTGGGATATTGCCCGTGATAAACGTCCTTGTGGGCAAGCAGAGTTAAGAAAACACACTATGAAGAAGGTTATGAGCATTCTCGACCCTGATAACAAAAAGCTGCATAAAGCGATAGATCATCTTTCTTCATCACGGCGCGCAACCGAGAGTGGGATTGGAGACATCAGCACTTTTATTGAAACAAGTTTAAAAAACGAACTAAAAAATTCAGCAGCATTTAGTTTAGCTCTTGATGAATCCACAGCGACGTTCCTCAATTGGCGATCTTCATTAGGTCTGTATCAGTTGAATTTAATATCACTGAAGAAATGTTAGACCTTGTAGCTCTTTCTGAAACAACGCGAGGCATTGATGTAAAAAATGCGCTTTTCGAAGTAATTAACAAATTTGAATTGCCACGAGATAAAAGACCTCGAAAATTTAAATTTTTTCCTCTTTTAAAATTGAACGTAAATAATATACAAAACGATAAGCTCGAAGAATACATAAATAATTTAAAACAATGTCATGAAAATTTTAAATGTAGATTTGAGGATCTCAAACAACTTCAAGCAACATTCTCAGTTTTTGTTAACCCGTTTTTGTGTGATGTCCTAAATGATGAATTTTTATTATCCGATATAATTCTTGGAAAACCAGATGTTGGAAAATTGGAGTTGTTAGAAATGAAGGATGATATTGTATTGAAAATGCATCACAAATCAACTTCTCTAGTTGAATTTTGGAAACTTGTTAACGAAACCCAATATCCATAATTGAAAAAAGGTGCTGCTCGTTTATTTTCGTTCACGTTTAACAAATCAACATCTTACGGAACTCATTCGGACAACTTTGACAAACTACACACCTGATTTTAAAGAAATAATCAAAAATTCTTCCTAATTTCTTTTTTATTTCTTGTTACCTATATTTTTATTTTATTTTTATATAATTCCTTTTTTTTATTTTATTTAAAATGAAATTCTTTGATCTCAAAAAATTTTAAAATATAACATTATTTTTATTAATACTAATAATATTTCAGTATAAAATTTATTTGTAATGTGTATGAAATGAATTGATAAATTTTCTGTTTGTTTAAAAATTGTTTTTTTTTTTTGCTTTTTTGTTTGAAAATGAATATTTGTACAGAAATAAACTAGTGCGGCCCACCGTTAGTAGGTGAAATTCCAAATTTGGCCCAACAAGCCATTTACGTGCCCACCCCTGGTATATAACATTAACAATAACAGGAGAGTGCATAAAATAGTGTTGCCAGTTTGAAGACGCAAAATAAACGTTAAATATAATTGATGTAATACATTTTGTGGGACTTGGTTGGTAAATAGTTTTAATAGAAATTCTAACCACATTAGAAAGTAAGGAAATTTTAAGAAAATTTCAAAACAGGTACTTAAAAAGAGTAGTTTTATACAAAAGGGTATTTTTTTGATAAGGCAACTTTTTTAAAAACTTTTCTTGTTTTTACAGAGAGGTACTTTTTTAAGAAAGACAAATTTTTTAAGAACAGATACTTTGTTAAAAAGGGTTAATTTTAAAAGCAGGTATTTTTTTTAAAGCAGGTTTTTTTTTAATGTACTTATTAATTATAAAATACAAATTACGTTTTTTAAAAAGAGGTTAATATTCCAAAAAAGGATACTTTTAAAATAAAAAATGTACTTTTTGAAGAATTGTACTTTTCTTAAGAAAGATACTTTAAAAAAAGGACTTTTTACACATCAGGTACTTACAAAATTTTGTTTAAAAAGCTGTTTTTAAAAAAAGATAATTTTTAAGAAAGATACTTTTTTAGAGAAGGTTAATTTTTTTGAAAAAATTTTTTACAAAAAGGGTACTTTTGAAAAATAGGGTACTTTAAAAAAGGTACTTTATATAGGGACTATATATTTTTTTTCTTTCATATTGACGATTTTCTTTAGTATATCGGGATAGCGATAAAACAATATGTGGCAATACCTGCGTAAGCCACGCAGACACCCTCATGAAGCAGGTGCTACAACTGCGACGACTAATAGGTCCCATACACGGCACAAGCATGATTGACAGAGAAGTGATTGATCTAGCATCATTTCTTTGCAAATAATGTGTTGAAAAGATCGATGCGGATAGTGACCTTACAACATTTTTTGTTTTACTTTTTACATATGTATATTAAATAAATACATATCTTAATATTATATTTATTTATTTTATTTTATTCTATGGAATAAATCCTAACAGACATTAAAATCATAAAATATAATATAAAAAATTTTACCATAAGAAATGACTAGTTTGTAAATTTAAAGGTTTAAATACAGAATAATGTTACGTTATACAATATTAATGGTTAGAGTATAATCAACAAATTGATACAAATCATTAAAGTTAGTACATAATCTTCATAACGGATCGGCGTTGGCATAGTTGTTACGGAAAACTGGAATTGAAAGTAACGTGTAGGTCGATGAAGAACATTAAATGAAATATTGCGTAACAAGAATTCTGACGATACATCATCATTAATCAGATTTAGCAAAAACGACACATTCAGCATGTGTTTGCAATTTAATTAAATTATACAATATTAATTATTAAGGCTAAAAAATGAATTGTTAATGTTTATCATAAAATTGATTCATAAAATTCATCCTTGCGTGATGTTTGATTTTTGAAAAATTCTATTGTAATGAGGAAATACCATAATGCAAGACACAATCATAATTGATCAATCACAAAAATAACAAACTCATTTTGATTTTTCTTAATCAGCCACAATCGGACTGTACAGCAAGCCCATACACGGTCAATCTGATTGTCGTGTCGTGTATGGGCCCTGTAACACAGTAATAAATTTTGCAAAACACAACTCACATTTCTATTGTCATTTATATCTCGGGATCGATTGGACTGATTTTGATTACTTTGAACAGCAACTCAATCAGGATGCAAATAATAGATATTATGCAAAAACGAAGACTATCTTAGTTACTGAGGGTATGCTGAGACTTCCATAGACAGGCGGAGAGACATTCATTGTTAAATTAACTTGTTTTAAATAAGGATCAAGAAAATATTTGGTTTATTGGGTCTCCGGAATTTATTTCGATGAGTTAAAAATGGAATGACATACCGATGTATACCCACTGTACAGTGGTGTGGAGGGTATTTTTGTATTTTTTTTTTGCAGAATTTTCACAATTCATCCAAGAAACCATATCGTAATTAGACATCACATGAAAAGTATTTGCAAGGCCTGCCCTATCCTATATAACACATGCGCCATTACTTAAATGCTCGAGTTGTTTAACGGAACCCTAAAATTTAGGTGGTACATATTAATTTTAAATAAAAATTCATAAAATTATGAACTTATTTCATGCTTTGATTTATTGCCCATGTGGACTATATAAGAAGTCTCTTAGGGAATAATCACCTAAACCGCGAACTACCCATTATATCAAAAAAAACTTAAAAAAAAAAAATCATCACTGAAACAGAATTTCGAGTAAGGTATGAGCGATATGTTTTGAAATTGTTATGTTTTTTAAATAACACGAGATTTTTAGAACAATCGTTCATGTTTTATAAGTACGATTGCAAATACCTCTCATATGATGTTCAATTTGCTAGTGTCTTTGGATAAAAGGTGAAAGATATGAAAGAAATAGGTACGTTATTGGGTACCTAAAAAAATTCGAGTCACTTATTTTTTGGTTCTGTAAAATAAACTAGTTTCATCGCGATCTGCGGTTGCCCTTCATGAGATCTTACTTATTGATCATTATTCTCGATACATATCGAAATATACTTTTCGCTGGAATAGTTTGTGCTATATAAATGTTGAGAAAAGCCCCCACGCAGAATTTAATATTTTTATGAATATTTTCGTTGATTTTGAGATTAACAATTTAACAAAATTTCATTAAAACTTATCGTCTTAATTACTATTCATATTGTAATCACGTTTTCCATTTAAATGCCGGAAAAGTGTTAAATTTTTTAATACGCGATTACGTTAAGCGGGCTTCTGTGTAAAAGCGATAAAAAATATATTCGTTAAAATGTGTCCATATCTTTACGAATCATGTTCAACAATTTATTTTTTTTACATCTGTTTGTTTTTAGCAAAATAAAAGAAGAGCCATACAAACAAGCTGCGCTTTTTTAACAGCCAAAAAATGGAAATAATTGATTTTAAACAAACTCCATTAAACAAAGCGATTAAAATGATATTTGAATAAAGAAAAAAAATATTAAAATCAGCATGTACTTGTATTAATAAACCTTGAGAAAAAAAACTCTATACAACTACAGACAATGTGTGGCAAAATGCCATGCATGATGCTACAAAGTGTGATAGTTTTTCTTTTTATTTAAGTTTTCCAAAAAAAAAGAAAAAAAAATATTGCAATAAAAAAATATGTTCCAAACATGTAAACGACTTAAAAAAGAAACAGTTCATGGGAAACTTTTGTTTGTAATTTTATATACTTTTTTTTTTGTTTGTTTGCTGTTAAATTGAAACACTTTCTCCCGCATAATGGAATTGTTACGTTCAAGCAAAAATCTCCCTAAAAAAAAAAAAAAAAAAAAAATAAAACATTAAAAATGTGTTAAAAATTTTCAGTTAAATTATTTGTATTCGTCTTGTAACAGATTTACACACGCGTATATAACTCACAATTCATTGCAAAGACGTCGAAAGAAAAAAATATTTAAAATGCAATTAAAGTTGTACAAAAATATCACAGGCAAATCATATATTTTATAAGACTCTTATTATTTGGCCCATTGTAGTTATGAAGCTTTTGTGTACTTAACAATTTGAATATCAAATACAATTAGCATTTTAACAGGCATCAAATAAGCTTTCGCTAATTAAAATCGTTTAAAGATTATAAAAATTTGCAAATTTCCTGGTTTGTTTTTCTTAACATGGAAGTTCAGATGTTGGGAAGACTTCAACATCTCTTAGTTTGTAGAGGTCCTAGCAGCAGGAATTTATTGAAAGTTTGAAAAGAAATCGTTCTAGAATAGTTACATATTGTATTTAAGCATAATTTTCAAATGATTTTATTTCATAAAAAATCTTACTAAACATTTTAAATCTTCCAGTAATTGGTGGAATAGTTTATCCGGTTTGATGCTGATTGTATCAAAATTTTCTGAGAACAACCCCATATGAAGATTTAGCAAGTTAATTTTCATATGCACTGACACTTGAAATCAGTGTTTCAAAAATTAAGATGGCTAAAAATAAAAGTGTAATTTTAAGCCACACTTATGCACTTAGAACATCTAATATCTTGCAGGCTAAATTCATATTACACTAGAGAACTATCAGGTTTTCACATGCAACAACAAATGCCTTACAATTCATTGCGTGTAATGTTAACCGAGAGAAGAAGCAGTTGACCAAATTTTGCATACATTTTGGATCTAGTCATTGTATTGAGAGATTTCATCGTCCATCATGAAATATTTTGTATTATTCGTTAGTACAAAAAACTTGCGGTTAATCATATCTATACAGGGCTGAGTGTAGTGCTCATAACGTGATAACCAGCTGCTAGGTTACAAACCTTGTCAAAGACATTTGTTCCTCCAATAGAGGCGTGCGAATGAACTTTTTTATACTCATCAAGTGCTACCACAGCATGCAATTTTCGTTACCATGTCAGTTAACTGAAATAAATGCCTGAAAGACACAAATGGCTTTATTTTTGTACGGTACTCTACGGATTTCTGAGCATTTCTTCCTTTGTTTTTCCTAATCATAACCATATATATACCGCAAAAAATTCATACCAGGTCGACTCAATTGCTTTTTCATATTCATACCAATGGGTATTTCACGAATACAATTTGAAGATACATTTTTTTTTTAAATAATTTATAAATATTTTACTCGTTGTGCTTTTAATGTATAACTAGAGGACCCCTGCTGCTCCGCAGCATTATATTATATTATATTAATTTTTATAATATAATACCATAATTTGCCAAGAAAAGTGAACGTACAGTAATGCCAATATATGCCAAGATAAGTTAACGTACAGTAAAAGTAAAGTTGATTCTCCACGCATAACTTTCCTCAAACCCAACGAATTTAAGCAGTTAATAGCTCAAACGAAGGAGCTTGATCCACTGAGTGTTCTTAGACCTATGTTAAGAGCCTACGTTAATTATAACTATAGTTATAGAGGTTTGAGAGAAGAAAAATATTGAAAAAAATCTTAAATGCAAAGTTTATTCATAAATTCTTTTAATATATAAGATAAGATAAGATATTACATTTTCACACAATAGTGTTCTTAAAATTATTTTTATACCCTATACCAATATGTGGTTTGGGTATAATGACTTTGTGCTGCTGTTTGTAACTACCAAAACTATTTTACCTAACCCATCTTTTATTATACCGATCGAATCAGAATCACTATCTGATTCGATTTAACGATGTCCGTCTGTGTGTCCATGTAAAGCTTGTAATCAAACTGCAGGTCGCAAATATGAATATATTTTTATGAAATTTGGTATTTAAGTTTTTATCGGCCATAGGATGAACTCTATTGAAATTAGTGAGAATCGGTGCATGTTCAGACCTAGCTCACATACAAATGACCCTATGAAATCGAAATAAATTGCCATAAGATCCAAATTGTCATATAGATCGTACTCAAATTGGGTTTGCATGCGTTTATTATATCCATTAATGAGTAGTCCAAAAATGATCCCTATGGGACAACTCATAGTCATAGGCCACATATAGAGCTGCTTCCCGATCTTCACTTAAATCTATCAAAAAACAAAACAAGTAAGAAAATTATAGTCGGTCTAGACCGACTATACGATACCCTATACCATGCGTTTAGAAACCCTATCTCTTAGGCCCAACTAACTGGACATAGAAAATAAGCAAAAACCAAATTTAGTGGGATTTTCATTAATTTTTTTGGCTGCAGATATGAAAAAGTTCATATCGGATGCTATATCTATATGGGGACTAGGTCCAAAAATGGACCAATCCTGATCATGTTTGGTAAAGTCTCTTGTATTTTGCAAAAATATATACAAACAAAATTTGAGAAGAATCAGTGCAATATTTTTGTTTTTAATAGATTTAAGTGAAGATCGGGAAGCAGTCTATATGGGGCCAAAGGGATCATTTTTGGACTACTCATTAATGGATGTAATGAATGCATACAAACCCAATTTGAGTAAGATCTATATGAAAATTTGGATCTTATGGCAATTTATGTCGATTTCATAGGGGTAATTTGTATGGGGGCTAGGTCTGAACATGGACCGATTCTCACCAATTTCAATAGCGTTCATCGCATGGCCGATGAAAGCTTATGTACCAAATTTCACCAAAATATATTCATATATGCGACCTGCAGTTTGATTCGATCGGTATAATTAAAGATGGGTCTAGGTCAAATATTTTTGGTTGTTACAAACAGCAGCACAAAGTCATTATACCCAAACCACATAGTGGTATAGGGTATAAATATTGCACTGATTCTTCTCAAATTTTGTTTGTATATATTTTTGCAAAATACAAGAGTTTTTATCAAACATGATCAGGATCGGTCCATTTTTGGACCTAGTCCCCTTATAGATATAGCATTCGATATGTACTTTTTCATATCTGCAGCCAAAAAAATTAATAAAAATCCCACTCAAATTTGGTTTATGCTTATTTGCTATATCCAGTTAGTTGGGCCTAAGACATAGGGTCTCCAAACGCATGGTATAGGGTATCGTATAGACGGTCTAGACCGACTATAATTTTCTTACTTGTTAAATTTGATATAGTAAATAAAAATTCGGTGTGACTAATAATTATTTTGTCCTTTTATTTGTCTATAGAACAGTACTTGATTCATGCAGTTTCCTTTCAGTTCCAAATACAAGGTCAATAAAAGGTCAAAATATAGCTTTTTGTTACTATAACTTATTAATATTTCTTAATACAAATTTGATATGTAGTACTTGACCCAAATATATGTTACAATATTTGTTAGAAGATTTTGATTGACAGTTCCCAATATTTGAGATTAAAGCATGATGTTCTTAGTTTTATTAGGTTGTCTCAATCAAATTAGTTTAGTAATTTGTATAAAGACTTTAGTTAGTAAACGGAACTAATTTTGTTGTTAGAGATACCTACATTAAGTAGAAATATGTTTATGCGATAATTATAAGATGATATCTATCATTCTTTTAAATATTAAATAATTAATAAATTTTCCAAGTGGTAATCGATCTCCAACCAATATTTTTTTTATGTTTATTAAACAATTTATTAATGGGATTTTAACTAACAGAAAATGTTTTCATGTTCACAGACTATATTTTACAAAGTGGTTGTTGAAAGAAAGTGGTGATTTTGGTCATTTGTTGACGTTCCAGTGGCGTAAGCCCGTTCTCAGAATATCATATCATTCCAGATAAGCCTACTTTTTCAAATATGACACTTTTCGAGTTACTCGTACCTTAGGTTTTTCATATATTACTTTTCGATATACAACTTATTTTATATTATTTATATACAGACCGGAACTTGTTTAAGGAAGATATAAAAAGCTGTACCGTAAATAAAATCATCTTGACTTTTTTTCTATACAGAAAATTGGATGAAAAATAAAATAACAAGTTTATAATATACGAACAAGTAATTTATAATTTATAACGAAACACAAATATCAGATAATAAAACTTTTGTACACACAGAAAACAGATTCGTTGTGGCAACCAAATTTTTTTGCCAACCGAAATGTGGTAGTCCTATGTACAATCACATTATTCTGTTATGAATTCTGAATAATACTATCCAAACAAACGTAAATTCTACTGTATGAAATGCTTAATTTAGATGATACTATGGAATTAAGATTTTATTTTTTGATTGCCGCAATCATTTATTGAGGTAATCTATTCAAACGAGCCTATGTAAAAGCGTTAAAAATAATTTTATTTCTTAATTAATTTAAAAATAAGAAATTAAACATAAATATTAATAAAATTCAAATACAATAGGATTCAACTCATGTAGAAAAGAAATGTCTTTTCAATTATGTTAATTTTTTTTCATATCAATATCGATGTTGTCATCTATACACTTTTTTGGCCATGTCTTGTAATTCCATATACGAATACAACAACACTTCACTTAAAACATAGAAAAATTGTACTCAAACAACTGCACCAAACTACGGAAGAAAAATAAACTCCTTGGATTTGCTGGTGAATTTTTTGCGACATATTTGGGTGTTGGTTACACGGCAGCCTTAACTTCTTTGTTTTCAGCGCAACCTTGACAAATCTGTTGGACATTGGCTCTTCATACTTGATTATCAAACAGCTATAACAGGGCACATCACCGTAGCCAATTTTTAGGCGGCCAATTTTTATCACCGATACGAAAGATTGCACCACCAGGAAATGTCTCTTGTAGCAGTTGAATCGTTTCACGGACTGTATAGCATGTGGCACCAACTTGTTGAAAACCAAGGTTCAGAAAATACACACACGAAACACACAATGTTCTGTTCAAAAGCAGCCAACACATATCTTTATTTTCATATCAATTATGTGCGTTTCAAAATTTTCTACGGTACCCGACACAACCATGACTGTGTTCGTTTTAATATTTCGTTATTTACACGAACATTTTTGTATCACATACTTTTTGCTTCAATCACACATAAAGCACACATTTTTGAGTGTTGCTTTATTTGAAGTTGATGTTCTGGTACGTGTAGTGAAAAAAAACACAGAACATGTAAAATAAACAGGTTCGAGTTCAGTTATATTTTAAGTCGTGTTGTGGCTCGTGTAGTAAGAAACAACAGAACATGTACAGTAAACAGGTTCGAGTTCAGTTATATTTTAAGTCGTGTTTAAAATATAACTGAACTCGAACCTGTTTATTGTACATGTTGTGTTTTTTCTTACTACACGAGCCACAACACGACTTAAAATATAACTGAACTCGAACCTGTTTATTTTACATGTTCTGTGTTTTTTTTCACTACACGTACCAGAACATCAACTTCAAATAAAGCAACACTCAAAAATGTGTACTTTATGTGTGATTGAAAAAAAAAGTACGTGATAGAAAAATGTTCGTGTAAATAACGAAATATTAAAACGAACACAGTCGTGGTTGTGTTGGGCACCGAAGAAAATTTAAAAACAAACATAATTGATATGAAAATAAAAATATGTGTGTGTTGGTCTAAGTTATGTTTGTTTACATATATGTACGAGTTTTTTATTCAGTGTGTGTTTTTTTCTGAACTCTGTTGAAAACAACATATACCCCAAATCAATATCATCCAATTTAGGCAGAAATAATTATGTTATAGTGTTGCGATATCGAGCACCAGTAACAGTCACTGCTTGGTCAGCTTCATTTTAGAAAAGTATGCCACCAAGCCAAATCCGCACAAACCAGTTACACGTGGTGGATGCATTTGTTTTTCGACAAACATATGTGGAACCTCTGATGCCCAAAAGCGGTAATTTTGACGATTAACGAAGGCAGCGAGATGAAAATATGTTTCATCGTTTAGTATGATTTTATTCGAAAAATCAGCATCCAGTTGTTGATGTTCAATAATCCATTCAACGAACTCTCTTCGCTTTGTATGATCATTGGGCTTCAGTTGTTGTGTCAACTGAACTTTATAAGCGTGCATACTTAAGTCTTCACTGCGTTTACGTTGTAGATCGCTTCTTGTAATTTGCAATTCTTGTCTACGGTACCGAATTGATATTCCTGGACTTTCACCAACAGCCTTACGCTCTGCTTTGATATCTTTAATATTAATATGTATGGCGATTTCTTGTGAGAAATGATTTGTTAAACAGTTTTCTCCAGATTTGGACAAAACGTATCTTATTTAAAAGGTATTTCTTTTTAGCTGTGCACCAGACATACAGATTTTTAAATTTTTTAATTTATTTTTTAGTTATGCTCATTTAAATTTGCTACTAACACATACATCAAATTATACAATGCTCTGACTGTGTTTATTAAATGTGGTTGCAAAAAAAAAAAAATTAGTTTGTTTTCTTCATTCACAATAATAATTGTGTTGAATTAAAAAATTATTTTAGACATAAACCAGAAAGTGTTGCATTGTTAATTGTCTATAACCAAATAACCTAGAATTTGCACTCGAATTTCGAGGGCTGGAATCTACTAGTTGACATTTAAACGGCTTGTTTTTGGACAACCTGTATATTTGGAATCACTAACTGATCCATTCTGCCTGAAGTTTTCAATTAGTCTCTTCACAGTTGACGAAGTTAGATCGATATTCCAATCTTGCACGAAATTGTCGAATTGTAGCCGCAAAAATTCCATTAATTTTGAAATATTGTTCAAGAATGAAAACGCATCGATTAGACGGTTATTGCTCCATTTTCACTAATCCTAAACTGTGAGCTGTCAAAGTGTCATTTTCTTTTGGTTGCCAACACTTTGCTGCATAAATGGCGGCAAATTCAAATCTTGCATGAATTTAATGCATCCTTTATTATTCATATTTTTTTTGTTAACTACCGCATTTAAAATGTTCTTTTTAATTACGTAGTTTGGACGAATAATTTCATAAAGAAAATGTCACTGTCAAGTGCAAAAATTACAGACTAAAGTGCAAAATACACTTATTATATATATCAATCCAGAATTATACTTTACTAGTTAAAATTTTATTAAATAAATTTTTAAAACCCGAAACCAACGAATATGCAGTCGAGATGTTTGTCAAGTTGTTGATCTTGAATCAAACTAAAATTTATGAAATGAAGATCAATAATTTCTATTAGATGATTTAGTTGATGATAATGGAGAGGAAAAAATTAAAACCATTTGAACTTTAAAAAAATCTAATAAAAACATCTGTGATTTAGTTGATGTTTGTATTCATTTACAAAGACTAAAGAAAAAGTTAGAAATTCAGCCAATTGCACTGATTTCTATTTCGCATACACCTACTATTATAAAATAAGTTTTTAATGGCAGGATCGCCATATTATAAAATAAGTTCTTGAAGACATTCTTATTATAAAATGATGGTTGATTATGAAAGGATTTTATTAATTAAATATTCTATCGATATTTTCGAAGACAAAAGTAAGTAAAAGTTTCCCAGTTTGTTTTGAATGCTGTGTCTGGTCGCAGCAGAGATTCAAAAATGTACAACAAGTTATCATTTGTAAGTCTAATTTGATTCTGATTTGATTTCTTGGTATGACTAATCTATTTCTATGTTAGATAATTGTCTATTTCTCACTTTACATTCCTGATTATTGTTACATTTAAAGTATTTATATGTAATCTAAGCTTAAGTTGATAAATGTGACATACTTTTCATTAATGGTTTAAATTAACATTAATAAATAATAAACTACAATAATGACGTCTCATAATATTGATAAATAATAAATTGTTGATTCGACATCATTTCTGGTATAGTGTATTTCATTATGACAGATACACTACACTACAATAATCAAGATATTTTTCTTAAAGTCAGCTTGATAAAAAATAAAAGCAAAGTGTTGTTTTAAGGTGAAGCTTAAAAGCTGAATTCTCTTCTTAAAAGATTACTTAGTCGGGGGTCACACAAGGCAATTTTTATTGCGCAACTTTTTGGCAATTCTCTTTTGAACTTGCTTTTATGTCCACACACGACAATTTCTTCGGCAATTTTACTGTTTTGTTTTGCTTTTATTTTCTTATAATTTGACATTTGTGCTCTAGTCGTAAAGAACAATAATAAGAAGTAAGAAAATTATAGTCGGTCTAGACCGACCATGCGTTTAGAGACCCTATCTCTCAGGCCCAACTAACTGGATATAGAAAGTAAGCATAAACCAAATTTGAGTGGGATTTTTATTAACTTTTCGGTTGCAGATATGAAAAAGTTCATATCGGATGCTATATCTGTATGGGGACTAGGCCCAAAAATGGACCGATCCTGACCATGTTTGGTAAAGTCTCTTGTATTTTGCAAAAATATATACAAACAAAATTTGAGAAGAATCAGTGCAATATTTTTGTTTTTTGATAGATTTAAGTGAAGATCGGGAAGCAGCTCTATATGGGGCCTATGACTAAGAGTTGTCCAATAGGGATCATTTTTGGACTACTGATTAATGGATGTAATATATATATACAAACCCAATTTGACTAAGATTTGTATGATAATTTGGATCTTTGGCTAGGTCTGAACATGGACTGATTCTCACCAATTTCAACAGCGTTCATCCCATGGCCGATAGAAGATCAAATACCAAATTTCATCAAAATATATTCATATTTGCGACCTGCAGTTTGATTACAAGCTTTACATGGACACACAGACGGACGGACGGACGGACGGACGGACGGACATCGTTAAATCGAATCAGATAGTGATTCTGATTCGATCGGTATAATTAAAGATGGGTGTAGGTCAACTATTTTTGGTTGTTACAAACAGCAGCACAAAGTCATTATACCCAAACCACATAGTGGTATAGGGTATAAAAATAAATACATACATACATAAATTAATTTAATTGGTTTTGTTGAAAAATTAATTCAAAAGAAAAAAAGTAAATAATAAAATCCATAATTGAATTGATAGGAGAAGTCTCGATTCCATTTAAAGGCCATTTTAATAAAGTAAACAATAATTACGAATCATTCACACCAAGAAGCGAAACACCGAATGAAAAGAAATGTCAAATATTCAACAAAAAAAAAAAAGCGAATGAGAGAATTGCTTGAAATAGCCGAGAACCGGCAATTATTTTTCCCTTTTTATTCCCCTCACCGCAAACATCTACAAACTCAAGAATTGCGCAACAAAAATTGCCTTGTGTGAACTCGGACTTAAGAAGATATAGTTTTGTAAATCAATCGACCTCAACTTATTTATGTATATCGAAATTAATATCTTTGCTTATAGTTAGTAAAATCTATTAATCGCAATTAAAAATTTTATTATTTCTTATAAATATTTTTAATAAATATTTTTGTCACACTTCCTATTATTTTAAATATTATATACAATTAATTTAAAATTAATCGAGTTATGTGAACAATTCTTAAATTTATTCGTTTCCTAAATGAATTAGAAAAAACCAATTTGATTATTCGAACAAAGCAGGACGAACAATTTGGATACCCTATTATATATGTATAGTATATGTCTGTATGTAAGTTTAAAAATATACATTAATCGCTTTTAAGAATTCGTGCGAAAGGGCGATACAAATAGTTAAGGGGAAATTAACGCAAAAAAATTTGTTTTACTATAACTTAAAATTTGAGGTCTTACCATATTCAACATGGTTTAATGATATACTGAACCAGAACTACGATTTCCACTAGGTCATTGGAGAAGTATCAAATCACTGTAGAACAATGTAATTGAAATCTCCAAGTTTTCATTAACAAATAGATTGAAATAAAAATTATAAAGAATTATTTATACCCTGCAAGGTTTTCATTTCCAATTAAATAATAGCTCTTCAAAAGTTGGAGTTGGATTTCTTATCTAAATATTAAACGGCTTCTATCTGCTACACCGGCGAGAAAAATCCCGAACCGCCCGATACGACAAAATGTTAAGTAACAAAGAATAAATATATAGTTTGGGGGCTCTCAAGGAACAAGGAATAGGAATAAAATGACACATTATATCAGGGGAACATTTAGAATCAAGCAATCAGGAATCGTCTGAACCGTAACTATTCTATCTCCGTTCGTCGGAAGAGATGACCTATACGTTTTTTTTGTACACTATTTAACGTCTTAGCTAATTCCGAAATAAACCAGTAGGAGAGTTAAATGTTAAATCTCTGATACCCTCCATATGAGTTTTACGTTTACATTAATATATTTATAAGAAATGTAAACAATTTGATAAACTTAATCTTATATATTAAAAGAATTTATGAAAACTTAAGTCAGTCCGTCTGGCCGTTCTATCCGGCCGATTTCCTTAATTTTTTTTTAAATGAAATGTATTTAGACACACATATGTTATCAAGCATTGGAATTTACTCAAGTCCCACCTCAAGTTATACTTTTTTCAAGATTTTTTCAATATTTTCCTTCACTCAAACCTTTATAACTAGAGTTCTAATTAACGTAGGCTGTTGACATAAGTCTAAGAACACTCAGTGGATTAAGCTCTTTATTTTAAGCTATTAACTGGGCTTCGTTGGGCTTGAGGAAAATTATCCGTGCACAATGAACTTTACTTTTACTGTACGTTAACTTCTCTTGGCATATTTTGGTATTATTTTATAAAAATTAATATAATATAATATAATGCTGCGGAGCAGCTGGGGTAGTATTAAATTATTATAACATACACAATGACGTTTCTTTAGAGATGTCTTCATATTTTTTGACGTAGCTTAGCGCAGTAATGCCCAACTTCAATAGCAATCTCCTCGAAATAATGTCAAACAATATTACCAGAACTATACCAAGGTAAATGTTTTTTTTTTTTTTGTGAATGAGACTGACGGACGGACGGACGAACAGACGGACATATCTATATCAACTCGAGTTATTATGGAAACGTAAATTCATTTTTCGGTGCGTTACATACGGAGTGACAAACTGATATATACGTTCTGCACAGTGGTGTATAAATAATTGCCTATTTTAAAGTTGCCACATTTGAAGTTGCATTTTTCCTGTGTTTTTTTTTTCCAAAAATTAACTGATATTTAGTAGATTGCCTTTTCGACTATTATTTTTGGTATGCTTGAAAATAATTTCAAACATTTGATTTTTGTCCCACTCTGCACGTAATAAAGTTTTATAATTGCTCCAATAGATATAACTTTGGCGACTGTGCCGACTAATCGAAGAAGGCAAGAAGTGTTGTCCATTGTCGCATTTCAATTTCTGTATAGTAAAGAACATCTATATAATTTTCAATATCCTCATATCTATGCAAATTTATATTTCATCTGCGCAACTACTACCAACCTGCACCTTACCGTGTTCTAAATAAAGATAAATGTTCTTCTGTTTGAAGTTGGTATATTTTTGCCTATTGAAACCTCCCAATCCTGAATCCTGTGGACGTCTCCTTATGGTTCTAGAAGAAATTAAATCTGATGTTTTCGAACATGGCTGCAAAAAACTTCGAAGAAGCCAGCGTCCTTTTTTTAAGCACATCCCGCATCAAATTTGGATCTTCAAGACATGTGGTAACACATTTCCGCTCACAATTCTTTCTTAGACTCTGTGTACCAACCGATTACTTTACACTGAATACCGAGCATTTGGACCTATTCATATAAATTTGAATTGTTACTCACTGTTTCTACGCTAGTTAGATTCATTTTACCCATATCCGTAATTTACCATTCACGTAGAATGTTAAGAACAAAAAACAATATTACGAGTCTCTCCAGAATTTTTATATTTTTAAAAATTTTATTTGGAAATATATGATTAAATATGTTCATTAAGCCGCAATCCATTCGGAAACAAAAAATAAAGACGGTACAAATACGGGTACTGTACCACAAACTTATTTTCAAGCATGTACATTAGGGTGGCCCTCAATAAAAAAGTGTTCAAACTCTCGGTCTCACCACCTAGAAATAAATTATCTCTTTAAAAAACTATATAGCTTCAAAATCGAATAAAAACTCGCCAAGAAATAACAAATGACCCAGACCACTTTTGTGCCAAAAAAAAAACTACGTCATGAAATTTGACGGACATTTTTTCCACTTTAAGAAATTAATTAAAGCCATTATTGTTTTTAGTCTCTATACCTGTGAGCACTCAGATAAGAAGTATTGTTTTATTGTCAATGAGACCATTACGCAATGAGACCAAAGATGGAAATTTTTTTGATAAAATTTTTAAAACACCTTTTTTAAGTTTTAAAAAATTTTCTTCAACAAAATTTCAAAAAATGGATCTGGCACTTTAAAGTTTTGTTACATATATGTTAGAGATTATGTGTATGTATTTTTAAGTATATTCCTCTGCCAGAATTTTTTTACAAAAAATTTTTTTATGGATTTCGAGAAATATTAGTTTCTTTGTAAAGTATGCAGTAAATATTTCATCCAGTTTACTAGAACAATAAATTTTTTGAAAATTCAAAGTTTTGCCTCGGCAACGATTGGGTTAACGTCGTTCGTTTTATTCCAAATTTTTTGTATTGAAGACGTGCACATTTGATTATTATATTTTAAGCGCCACATCTAAAAATTCAGCAGCACCTACAAAATACTTAAATTTTTTAAATAAATTGTCTTGTGATCCCAAGTCCAAAAGGGTAATGGGGTCATATTATTATTTTCCGAAACCTTAGGCTAATAAAATAAACTATAACATTTAAAAGTAGAAAAGTGATTAATTTTTGATACAAAGTATTTAGAAAGAGTACATTTACTGAATATTTCACAAAAATCTAATTTTTCTCGAAATCCGCAAAAAAATCATTGTAAAAAATACTGGCAGAGATATTTATTTAAAAATTCACAAACTTAATCTCTAATATATATTTAACAAAACCTTAAAGTGCCAGATCCATTTTTGAAATTTTTGAAGTTACATAGCTTTTTCAAACAAGTAAGAGTGTTAAATTCGGCTGTGCCGAATCTTTGATACCCTCCACCTCGGTTTGAGTATTGATAATAAATGTAAACAAAATATTGGAAAAATATGCATGCGTTTTCTATATGCATGCGTTTCCGGTTATATGACATAACTTCTCGTTTAATTTAGTAATGCAAAGGTAATGGTTTTGTAGGGGGCTGTATGCATTAATTGGAGATGGCTGTATAGTTTCTTTTAATTGGCCAAATATTTCTTCATTGTGGCCATATATGTCGGATGGAGTAACAATATAATAACCAAAAAAAAGCTCTCTCAACTTTTTTATTAAAATATTGCCATATTTTATAATAATAAATAATCAAATTAGGGATGCCAAACGCAAAAAAACAAAAGTCCCAAACATTTTAAATAAAATAATTTGTTATCTTTATTTTCTGAAAAACTTCAAATATTCATCCAAAAAAAACTGTGAAAATTTATATATAAATAACATTCTCATCAAATTGCGTTTATTTATGTAACAATTTTTATGTTCGCAATTCTTAAATATCATTTGACGTTTTCTAAAATTCATTGAATTTAAATTAATGTTTTCTGTAGTGTGATTCTGTAAATCTCAACGATCCGACAATCGCAAAATATATCGACAGCTATTGTTGTTTGCACTAAGTATTAAGTAATTCACTAAGTACATACATCTTAACGACAGTCGACAAATCTATATTTCTATTTATTTAAATTGTAAACGAGTGGCATCTCTGTCAAAATAAGCGAAAAACACAAAGAATAGAAAAAAACAAATTACTTCGTGTTTGACAGGATGATTTTATCTTTATGTTTAATATCTTTATTTTTTACTAATATTTCTGTTTATTTATTTGAAAATAAAATAATGAATTGAATATGCTATTTAATTTTTTTTTGTTTATATAAAAAAGTATTTTAATAAAAGCAAAATATTTTCACTATTTTATGATTTTTATTTATGTATGACGACATTTCAACCTAAAAATATAAATTTTTATCGATTGAATAAACAACAAAAACATGGTTGTCGTTTAGATAACAAAAACAGCTGACTTTAACAATAGCGAATATCGTTTAAAAATTTTACTGATAATTTTGCAATTTTCTTTTTTTTAACGATTCGACTATCGTTAAAGAAGTTACTGAATCGCGGTACTGAAAAGTTATTAATTTCTCCTGAATGGCAATATTTTTTTTTTAAATGTAAACATTTTTAAATGTAAACATATTTGATGTTTTTTTTGGAATTTCAATTTGTGTTTAACGAATAAAATTTATATATTAAAGATGCAATTGATGTCTTCTAAATTTACAATTATTATTTCCGACGTTTTGATATGATTTTCCGAAATTCAATTAATATTTTCTAATTTATAATTGGAAATTTTAATTCCAGTTTCTAGAATTGATATTTTCTTAAATTTGAATGGAAAATTTAAAAAGTGCAATTTTGAAATAATGTGAATAATAATGCTTTAGTTATTATAAACAATTTTTAAAAATTAGATGTAATCGCAATCAGATATTTTGTAGGTAAAGCAGAATAATAGCTATATAACTATGTAAAGCAAAAAACTCATTGATGAACTCGGTAACTCTATTTTATAAAGACAACAAAAAGTTAACATGCCAAACTTATGTTCATATTTGTAAAAAAAATAATGGAAAAACGTCTGAAATAAAAGACCAGCCCGTGTATACTCTTAACATTGTTCCGTATGATATCTAGTTGAAAATATTGACATTCATGTTAAAATAGAAATAACTATTGCAAAGCTAATTAGAACAAAAATTGTGGCGCCATCTACTGTGGCATAGTCACGCTGAGCAAAATGAAGCGACACTCAGTTAATGCAAAAGAAATGTATTGTCCCCACAACAAAACAAAATAATATACCGATTTATTTCTAACATGCAGTTATTATGGATATACATATATAGAATATATGTATATATATATAGAATATATGTATATTATTTGTATTATTTAATATGTGTATGTATGTGCTCGTATATGTAAATATTACACACAAAAAATACAACATCAAACGTTATTTTTGTTTTTCTCTTTAAATAAATTAATACATAAATTTTTTTTTTTTTGTTAAATTTACATAATTTTTTTTTATTAACAACTAGGTATTTTAGCATTATTTGCTTTAGATGTTCGTGAATTTTTACTCCCTTTATAGGTATTAACTAGTAGTGTCTGCTTGTCGAACAAATTTGGATCGATTTTAACCACTTTCCCGTGGCCCAATCGATCTGAAATTTTGCAGGCAGGCTCGCGGAAATGACAGAAATGATTTGACAAATTTTTTTAGTGATGCCAAAACAATGAAAACTTTTCAATTTTTCTACCAGAGTTGATAAAAAAAATTTACAAAGGGTTTGTTTTTATTATATTATTACCACAACGACCACAAAAACAACAAGTCCAGCTACGACAACAATGCAGCATTTAGAATAACAACAAGAACAATATAGAAACATCATGTTTTTCATTTTTTTTTAATTTTTCAGAGATTTCCCTGGACCTGTTCCACCGGTTTAATTGATTTTTGAAACAGAAATCTTCTCCTGAATTTTGTGAATCATTCTCACTAAAAATAATCACCCTCGCTGTCCTATTGAGGGCTTGATCGTGACAAGAACAACATAGAAAATTATATTTTGTCAAGACTTTTTTTAGTTCTTCATTCAAATCTCGGGCCCTAATCGAGCGATTTGGACGATTTTAAATAGCGAACTTTTCAGGATATTAATGAATCATTTTTTATGTCAACGAGCACCCTAGCTGGCCGATTGATGTCGTCATCGTGATTTCCACAGACGGACAGACGGACAGACGGAATCGCTATATCAACTCCGGTTGTTATAAGGATCACAAATATATATATTTTATGGGGTCCAAAATTTTTTTTTCTAATTATTACAAACGGAATGACAAACTTATATATACCCTCTGCACATTGGAGTGGAGGGTATAAAGATAATTTAGTGCTGAAATGGATTCATATAACAAGTTGTCGAAAAAATTAAACTATAGAAGAAAATTTTCGTTAAATCTAAAAAAAATTATATTTTCCCCATATTAACACAATTGAAATGTTCAGTCGCGTTGAGGCACCTCTAAATTTTTTTATTGAACAAGAATGTGGGAGAGTATACATAGGCACAACAAAACGAAACTTACAAACAAGAATCAAAGAACATGAAACAGACATCAAAAAAGGGAGAGAAACAACTGGACTCTCACAACATATAAGAGAATCCAATCATACAGCTGATCTAAACGAAGTTATAATATTAGACAAGGAAAAAAATAGCACCACAAGATATACAATAGAAAGCCTGAGAATACAGCAAAAAGTAGACAAGACAATAAACAACAAGGAAGACATAGACAACATAAACTTCATATATTCGTTTGCACTGTGATACTAGAGTTAAATTCTGTGATATATGTAAATGTTTTAGTTTTTCAATAGTTTACTTATTTGTTTATTTATATATACTGTGTTTTAAAATCAATCAATTTGTGATGTCAAAATACACCAATAATTTTTTATTAATGTTATAAGTTAAAAATTCATGTAAAGGAAAATTATTTTTAATGTTTTATGTCTTTATATTGATTGTTTTTTCTTCTTTTTGTTAGATTCAAAATAAAATGCCCCTGAAGATGTTGACAAAAACTCAACGAAACGTCGGGAAAATAATAAAATAAAGAATTTTTATTTTACATTTAATAAAATTGACCAAAAAAGCCCGACGTACACTCTATAATACACAAAACAAATAAGTTTGGTCTAAAATCAATATTCTCAGTTTTTCTGCTATTCGTATATTTCTAGGGGGGTGAGACTTTTAATTCGAACACTTATTTTTCCCCTCCTTATAATGAAGGGCCACCATAATGTACATACCATACAATTTAATCTAAAATGTGAAAGACTTGAGGATTCAAATGTTTGTTATTATAAGTTATTTTTGCAAGTGACGCCACACATTTGAAGGTCTTATTCAATAATACGAGTACCTTTCAAACTTACAATTAGTTTGGTTCCTTTGTTCATATATTTTCTATTTCTTCAAAATGCATAAATTTTATTAAGTGCACTCCTCTTTGTAGTTAAGAAATAAAATGTTTGCAACTTCAAATGTACAGTCTAATTAAAACTAATTTCGTGCAAAAGTGAAATAATAACAATCTCAGCTAAAACTAGTCAACAACTGATAATATAATTTTATAACATCTACGAAAAGGTAATAATTCAAGGAACTACTAAAGTTATATTTTCAATTTATTTGTTGCTACCAAAAAAACTGAAGAAGAAAAAAACGCAAGGTTTGGTTTGGACGTAAGCCAAGATACCAAACAATAGAAGCTACTTGAATTCAATATGTAATATCAAAGTTCAGCTAAAATTTTGTTTTCAATAGTTTAAGAGTTTTCCCAATAGATGATTTAGCAATAGCAGACAGGAAACTGGCGTTGATTTATAGTGTAGTTTGGGGTTGAAAAGGATACATGAATGTAATTGTGACACTCTATTTAGCTTACTTGGGATTTTAAAATATACTTACATTATTTAATGTTATCAAATATATACATTTAAAATTCTTTATTCATTTAAGTAATTTTATAAATTTTATAGTGAACATATATTTGGATATTAAAAAAAGTGAATTTTAAATAAGTATATGAGAGGTATTCAAACAAGTATTTTCCATCTCTATGTCTTTACTGCCAAAATCAAATTTTTATGGAAGAAAGTTTTTTTTTTATTATCTTTGTTTTATTTTTAGTATGTAAACATATTAAGAATATGCAATTAAGCTAAAAATTGCATTTTTACACCTATGAAAATAGAACTCAGGGAAAATTTTCGTTTTTCACCAAAGAATTAAAATCGTGTGCAATTTCACTTAAGCTATTTTCGCGGTCATGGTTCGATATTTTAGAATATGGAAAAAAATAATTGCAAATATATTCGAGGATAGTTATAGTTGGCTATCATATTAACAATTTTTTTTACCATCAGCAATTGCGATGTCTTTATTAATTAGTTTCAATGTATTGACTTTCTATTGAAATTTGCTGAAAAAACAATTTTGTGTAAATCTGAAATCTTCTTGTATACCGTTTAAACCAGCAGCTTTGATAGTAAAATAGATAGTATTTCATCAATCTCTATTTTGAAATATCGAAAGTTTAATTTTTTAATAACAGAAGTCCTTTAAAGAAATGACTTCGAGTTATTAGCAAAATTTTCCAAATTTTTTTGAGGACCTCTGTTTTAAAAAATTTTATTTTTTTGACATTTTTGATGGATAAGGTTTTGGGATGTGGCTAGAGTAAAAAAATGCCAACCACAAAATCGCTGAACCTAAATTTTTGTTTGAATTTTAAGCATTCCTGCATTCAAATTTGTGTTCTCTTGTTGAGTTCATTTCAAACACTAAATTAAGTTTTGAAAAGATTGGCTAAAAGCAGCAAATAATGGCGATAAATAAGCTGGATGAAAGACTGGGTATTTAAAAATTTACAAAACTTAAATACTTCATCAGCTACAATAAATTAATTAAAAATATTTATGTTAAAAATGGATCTAATGTGATTAGGATTAAATTTTATTAAATTATTTATTTTTATTATCATTGTTATATATTAATTTAATTAGTATTACAAATGAATAAAAAAAATAATTTTTCAACATTTCTATAGAAAAAAAGTGATTTTATTTTCCTTAGATTGACATATTGCGGGTATTACAGTATCGAAGGTACGAAATTTTAGCTAGGTATGTTACATACCATCTGAAAGGTTAATTTTTCTAGTTTCTCGGTATATGCTTTATATTTAAGGTTTTAGAAACACTTAAACACTAATAGGAAAAATTCAAATTAGTGCATATGCTAAAAATTGAAAACCGTTGTCTTTTTTAAAGATATCCCACACGCATCCCAGTAAGTGACCAAAAAGCTTTTAAAAGAAAAAATCTAAGCTTTCTTTTGAGCAAAAAAGGCCTTTTTGGAAGAAAAGTGCAAAAAATTTTTGATTTTGCAAAAAAAAATCTAAAAATTTTTTTTATTTTTTTTAATTTTTTTTTTTCGAAAGACTGAAGAAATAGCTACCTAAACCATTTGGGACGAACTTTGCTAAGAATAATAGGTAAAAAGTTACATGGATGAGAAAAAACGCCTGTTTGGCCAAAACGTCAAATTTTGACCCCCTCTAACTCAGAGAGTTCTTCACAGATCTTGCTGAAAAATTGCGTCTAAACTACTATCCAATAGGACTAACCTTGGTACATATTTCATCCTGATCGGAAGACATAGGTTTCAAAAGTTGGATCACTTGACATGAAACGCCCCATATCTATTTATAGCTCAATTAATTTTTATCATCTATTTTTCAAAACTAAATTTAGTTTTTGAAATGAGCTCAACTAGAGAACACAGATTTGAATGTAGGAATGCTTAAAATGCAAAAGAAAAATCAAATAAGCAAAGAAAAAGTGCATGTTTAGCGATTTTGGGGTTTGCATTCTTTTACTCTAGACACATCCCAAAACCTTTTTCATGACAAATTAAAATTTTTTTAAACCCACCGTGAGGACAAATCCGGCACTATATTTATGTAGCTGTAGATTTATCGTCAAATATAAGGCAATCATAATGTCACAATTTATATAACAGCATCCTATGTTCATGAATATCATTACTGTTTATTTGCAAAAAAAAAAAACATGAATATATGTTTAAATAAATGCTGCGTACAGACTTGGTTATAAAACCTCTAATGGATGTCGTGCGTGACTGGAAAAAACTATATTGTTGTGTATTTTTCATTTATTTATTTTGCATATACGAGTAGAAGGCATTTTTTTTTTTTTTTTTGACGGCTGCTTTGTATTGTTGTTTATTGATTTTAAACCTGTCTATAAGAAGGAAGATAATATATTTTTATTCGGACTCGTGATATGTGATTCCACTAACAACTGCGATGTGGTTGTATGCCTCAACTTTTAATAGGTTGTTGTTTTTGGTTTAAGAGTATGCATATTATTTGGCTGAAAGACCAAAGATCTTTAGATTTTTTTTTTTTAATATAAACTGCCTTGCGTTGAGTTTCACGATTCATTTTTAAAACTATACAATGATCCTTTAAACTCTAAATGTATAACATATAACTGGACCACGACGTTTAATAATATTATGTGGAATCTAAATAACTTTTCTATCAGTTTTGAGTTGGACGGGGATTACGGACATTCAAGATCATGTAAATGAAAAGATAATCGTTTCATCGTATTGAAATTTTTTTAAAAAACTTCAGGTCACAAATAATATTTGGATTGAATTTGGTTATCGGGCTTCATTTGGCGAAACCCAGTTAAATGCCAACAAACGAATCATATTCACAAAATATAGCCTTAAAATTTGAGTACTCACAAATATGTACATTGTTCATACATATTTATATGTATATCAGGGCGGTCGTAAAACAACCCGACCTGATAAAGCCTACTAGATTCTACTCTGGAGGAGCCTTGTCTTTCGTTTATGACTATAATATATTGGGTGGCAGAGTTTAAAACAGGCCGCACGAGCTACGGTTAAAAAATTCCCAAAATGGTATTGGATGATCGTCGGCTGAAGGAACTAGCTGAAATGATAGGCATTTCAAAAGGTGCTAGATCATATATCGACTGAAAATTTGAAGACGAGAAAGCTGTCTGCAAAATGGGTGCCGCTTACAATGAACCAATACAGTATCGTGAATACGCTTCACTAGAGCGTTTCGCGATGTTTCACTGCATTAAAGCCAAGTTTTTAATAGATTCGCAACCATGGATGTGAAATGGATCCACCAATTCAGGTCTGAGGCAATGTAATAACAAAAACAGAGCACTGAAGTGGGAGAATCATGTCCCAGATTCGAAGGCGAAGACAGTTCTACAGGCAAGATTATGGTGTCTGTTTTTTTTGGGCTGAGCGTGGGGTATTTTCCTATTGATTCCCTTCAGAAAGGAAAAAGAATCAATGGCGACAATTATGCTAACTTTTTCAAGCGTTGAAGTGATGAAATTAAAGAAAAAAGGCCGCACTTGGCAAAAATGAGAGAGCTGTTTCCTCAAGACCTGAAAAAGTTGGCTCTGTGTTAAAAAAAATTAGCTACTAATGAAGAGGCGGAGTCTGAGGCTGGTGGTTATTTTAAGGAGATTATGTTGAGAATTAAAGGAAAATTTTCACAAACTAATTGTATCTACGTTGTTAGTCGTCTGGTTTCAGGACCACCCTTATAACATTGTTAAATATGTTAAGTAAATGCATATTATATTCAACTACAAGTTTTTAGTATCCGGCATTATACGGATTGCTCTAAAATACCATGTGTATTGCGGAAATTTTCAAATGTATACCGAGAATTTTTTTCGCTTGACTCTACTCCATGTTTGTTGTCATTACGCTGGTATTTAAAAGGCTAAGGGCCATTCTTACATTTAAAGTAAATGTCAGTAAAAGGTAACTTTAGCTAAAGTAACAAATACAGTTACCTATAACTGTTTTTCGTTTTCAAAACTTCCCCGTAAAATAAAATTAATATTTTTAAAAATGTGGCAACGCCAAAGGAATAATAAAAGATGGGTTTAGGTCAAATATTTTTGGTAGTTACAAACAGCAGCACAAAGTCATTATACCCAAACCACATAGCGGTATAGGGTATAAAAACAGCAATAGAATAAAAATAATAATAAAAAACTTTATTTATGTGTAATAAAACTTTTTTTAAAATATACAAACATATGTACATTTAAGAATACTGGCAGATTCCAGCGCTCGAAATTAGAGTGATATTTCTAGGCAGCTTTATTTTTCAACGTAGCCAATTCACAAAGCAACACTTTTATGATTTATAATTATTGTGAATGTAGATAACAAACTCATTAAAACATTAACCTTAACAAATTTAATAAACACACACATGGCATATGTATAATTTTTTTGTATGTGTTATTAGCAACTTTAAATGCAATTTACTCAAAATAAAGGAAAAAATTAAGAATCTGTAAATCTTCAAAATAGCTAAAAAGAAATACCTTTCAAATAATATACGTTTGGTCGAAATCGGGATAAAACGGTAGAACAAAATATCTGTCACAAGAAATCGCCTAGCCAATTAATATTATAGATGTAAATAAATAATAACAATTTTGAAGTTGTCTGCTTTCCTCTTTTATTTTTTTATTTCCAAATCTAAATTGATGTGAATTTCTTCTTTTTCTTCAGGGATCAGAAAATGTTGCAACATTAAATACATAAACCTCTCGTTAAAATTTAAAGGTAAACTGTCTTCCCTTTATCGATCACTTTTAGCTTAAAGTATACTTGTAATAAAAAAAAAACTAATAATAAGTCCGATAACATCCCAACTTTAGCTATTGGCAGGTTGTAATAATGGCCATAAATATGTTCGCATTTGAAGTATGCGAAATATAAAAACATCTTCTTTTCTCGCACTCCCATTTTTAATAGCGTTCCTTCAATAAGATTATGGCCAATATGCATTAGAATATTCTAGGGCATTATTATCGCATAAATATTATAGATACTCCTACTTTGAGGTTCAGTTTTCGCTGTGAAACTCTACATCTTTTCCAATCGTATTTTAGAAAATATCAATTGATTTCCAGAAATTATAAATTCAATTTCAGAAAATATCAATTGATTTTGAGAAACGATCAATTGTATTTCATAAAATAATATATTTCTGAATTGTTATACATGCAGTGTAATACTTAAAAAATATGTTTTTGTATAGCGATTACACTATTTTTCTTATATTTTATTGATATTTTCTGAAATACATTTGATAATTTCAGAAGTACTTTTAATAATTTCTGAAACTCATTTAATACTTTGTGATAATCAATTGCTATTTTCTGGAAACCAAATGATCATTTCCGAAAATCAGTTGATGATTACTGAAAATCAATTGATATTTCCTGATCATTTCCAATTTAAAGAAGTTCAGTAGCGAGAGTTTCAACTTCGGTATTTTCATACACTCGTATAATGGAAGTCAACTTAATTTTGTTTGTTTGGAAGTATTAGCTTCGTCTTGGTGATGAAAATGTTTCCAGCAGAAAGAAAAAGAATTCCACCCATAAGTGAACCACGTTTTCTGATATTCTGAAGAATATGATGTAATCCTTGTGTCACGAAGTACATTCATCCCATAATAAACATTTACATTGTTACAATTAAACAACTTGTTTCTGCTAAATTAAGCAGTAATTTTAGAGGAACTGTGCTGTCCGACCCTGTATTATTAAAGTTGCTGCTATACCTGAAGAAGCTATTTCTATGGCGATATTTGCATCATAACGGATATAGGCTAACACTAAGATTTAGGAGAAATGTTTTATCTGTGTCTTTTGTAGCATCTAAAAAGGAATATATTTTTGTTCAGGAAGCTATTTTGGCGTCATCTCTCGACAACTTGTCGGATGGATTTCGCAGTCGATGTGGTCTTAAAATACCGAATTGCCAAAAATATTTTCCAACCATTGGGATCCATTTCTCTCGAGTAATGATGAGATCCACGCCATATATATAAAGATAATCCTTTTTTTAAACGCTTAAGTGTTGAAATGATTTGGATACTCTGCATAATATCAATAAAAATAGAAAAGATATCCCTCAGTTTGTTAGAAGAAGAACAAAACACATGGTATGTTATTGTCCATCAAACCTAAAAATTCACGGGCTTCTCGAAATATCTGACATTCATTTAGATTAATGCATTAAGATTCCTAAAATCCCGTTGGTCTCTTACTGTTGCAAAGCAGCATTCAAACGCAATAAAATTACATACGGCTATGATCGTCCGCTCCTCTAAACCAGTTTGACCATTTTTTTCCACTTCCTTTGTTCTTGAGATGCAATCTATGTATGTATATGAGATATGATCTATGTATCAGAAAACTCTGGGTTTTGACAAAATTGTTAAATCTGCACAATTTAAAAAAAGCTAACATAGTGGTTTTCGCATTATTGGAAGTATACTTGATCACTGTTCGTTAAATGTACTGCAAAATGTGTAACGCTGGGAATTCATTAATCTAATATATTTACAGGATGCATTATATTTTATAATTCAATTCTTAGCTGGAGCCGAGTTAGTAGCTCAAAATAATTTTTTTTTTAAACATGCCACCTCCACCTCCTCGTATATTGCATATATTTTTGATAATGCTAATAACAGGCAAAATAGCAGGTTATGTCAAATTTCATTAAAAAAGAATTATATAATTTAGGTTTATATGGAAGGTGACACGCCGCTTTGTCCCGTCATGCTCTTTTAGATTCTATAGTTCCTTCAGATATTACACCAGCCGTGTTGAAAATTTAAATAAAATCTGTTCAGCCTGAAGCCACACAACAAACACAAACAAAGAGAAACACAAAATGTTTCGTAATACGTATTTTAAATATATTAAAAAAAAAAAAAAAAAAAAAATCAAGGGGATGGGAACGTAGTTTAAGAAATTTTCTTTTATTGATAAATCGTGCTGAAGTCCTACGTGACATACATACCGTATACCATTATGTGGTCAGGATATAATGACTTTGTGCTGATGTTTGTAACTCCCAAAAATATTTGACCAAGACTCATCTTTTATTGTATTGATCGACTTTATTAAAGTTCGTTTGTCAGTCTGTCCGTCCGTCTGTCCATTCGTCTGTGTGTCGATGTAAACCTTGTAATCAAACTACAGTTAGCAAATATGAACATATTTTGACGAAATTTGGTACGTAAGCCTTTATTGGCCATAGGATGAACACTATAGAAATTGGTGAAAATCAGTGCATGTTCAGACCTAGTCCGCATCCAAATTATCAAATTATCATATAGATTTCGGACAAATTTGGGTTGTGTGTGTTTATTTCATATATTAATCAGTTGTATAAAAATAAACCGTGTGGTACAATTTTTAGTCGCAACCCACATATAAATCTGATTCCCGATCTTTACTTAAATCAATCAGAAAACAAAAATATGGCACAGATTTTTCGCCAACTTGGTTTGGTCAGGATCGGTTATCAGCGGATAACTTTTTCATATCCGAAGGGAAAAAATTTGATAACAAAGCCTCTCAAAGTTGGTTTATGCTTATCTCTAAACGCATGTTGTAGGTTATCGTATAGTCAACCTAATTTTCTTGTTTTGTTTGGATCAAATTCCATTTAATAGGATTCAATTTAACACTAATGTGAGTTTATGGGATTTCTTTTTTTTGATGAAGTGAACTTTTAAAATTCCTCAATTTTGATATTTAGTGGTTAACTGTCATTCATTTTTGACCAATATTAATGACTTTCGGAAATGTTTGCCTTGTAATTGTTCGTTGCCAACCAGGAATATTATATAATAAATAATCACTTGTTTTGTGGGTTGTTAAAAGGTTTCTTTTTGTTTATTTGCCTCAGTGAATGTTTCACTTTCAATTTTCATTCAACTCATTTTAATATACCTGTTGTTCTTGACATTTCACTTCTTTTACACCTCGTTTTTTTTTTCATTTCCTTCATTTCGTTCATGTAAGACAGATGCTCCATGATATTTTGTACATATATTTATTAAAAAAAATTTTTTTTTTTCAGTAATAACCCTTGGTGTTATATTAATATGCATGTTTTACAATATTTTAAATATTTTTTGTGAAGGTTCGAGCCTGTTAAAGTTGTGGTATTTTTTTTTTTAGTAAAACCCAGTCATATATCATTTCATGATGCATCTTTTTCTGTCGTACCTTTAATAAGGGTGTCACAGTTGTCGAGTGGTGAGATATTAATGATTGAGTATTTGTATTTGATTATTGTGTCCACTATATGAAAGGATTTACGTTATACTTTATTGGATTGAACTTAAATACTGGTTGTTTATATTAAGTTTAAGTCATCACGACATAACGAGAAAAATACCTTAAAATGTTTAACACACAACAACACCACAGGGTGTTATAATAATGAAGCAAAATACTACATTAAAGAAAGTAAGACTAAAAAAAAGAAAGAAAAATAAATGTGTCTTTGGCCTTGAATTCAAACGACCTCTGGCGTTTTAATATTACTATAGCGATTTCAATTTCGTAATATTAATAGCTTAACTCCGACTGTCACATATTTTTTTGGAAAAGTTCTCTTAAAGTTAATGTTCTCTTTAAATAGAAACTAACATGCAAACGAATAATAAAAACATAACTCCACTTGAGTGTGAGCTGGATCTTTGGTCTCCATATTAACCGTCTTCTTAATATAAAACTTAATCTGTGTTAAAGTATCAAAGTAAGATATATTGAAGTCATATTTAGTTTATTAATTTTAATAATAATAGTATCTTTTTGAGACCAAGTACCGACATCAAAACATAATACGATTTTTACTTAACCCTCCGATCAGGGAGTCTCCCGTTGGCTTTAAAATAGTGAAAAGGTCCGCAGGGACCTATAGCAAATTTAATGGTATTTTGCTTGATGGGATGTGTTTTCATGGTTTTGATTGTTAGTTTTAGATTATGTAAAGTAATAAAATGGCACAGGAAATGTTTTTTTTGACAATTTCGGTTTTATTTATAATTAAATACATGCGAAAATGAAATAAATCACTTTTGTGATGCTTCTTACTGATTTACCAGTTCGAAAATGTTGAATGCTGTGGCTGAAATTTTGATTTCATTGGCAAAAATTCGAAATTTTTTGTCACGTATTTTTAAAATATTAAAGCCATTTTGCAGCTGATGTATCCATATTAAGGTAGTCAAAAAATTAAGTTAAACTTTTGCTAATTATGGTGCGGCATGCTGTCAAAAAAGGTGACTTTTTTTATCAAAAATAAATGGTTATTACTCGATAATGACCTGCGGTCCTTTTTACAAGATTGGTAGGATTATAGTCTTTAGTTGCTGTGAATGGTCACAGCCCTACCTTTAATATTAGGGGCGTCATGAAATATTTATTAAACTATTATATTTTTGTCAAATTTAGTGTAATAGAACTTCTAGGAAACAAAAGGGAACAAGAAACGTATGCCACTCGGAGAAAGGCGAAAGTGTCCTCTTTAACCCTATATATACTGTAGCACTCGTGATGACTCGTGGGTACAATACTTTTTTCATTTTATTGAAATTACTCAAAAAAAATTTAAAATTACGGTAACATAAACAGCCCTATAAGTATACAATGGTGTGTTAAATTTGTGCTTTAGGTATTTTATAGCTTATACTCGTAATAGTCACTATTTGTTCCATTACCAGTAATGATATCTGTTTACAAAATACACTACCCTTTCGATGTATTTTAAAAGTAAAAATGTCATTACACAGAGCATGTAATTCGCTTGTTACCTGGATAGTTAAATCGATCGACTCAGAATCATTTCTAAGTCACATCCATCCGTCCGTCTGTGTGTCCATGTAAACCTTGTAATCAAAAAATATTAATATACTTTGATGAAATTTAGTATATAAGCTTTCATCGGTTATAGGATGAACGCTATTGAAATTGGCGAAAATCGGTTCATGTCCAGACCTGGTCCCCATACAAATGAACCTTATGAAATCGACTTAAATTGCCATAGGTCTCGGTCAAATTGGGTTTGTGAGTGTATTTTACTCCCGTTAATCAGTAGTCTTAATATAAACCCTATAAGACAAACCTTAGTTATAGCCCCCATACAAAGTTGCTTCCCGATCTTCACTTAAAAATATTGGACAGATTCGTCTTAAATTTGGTATTTGTATATTTTTGAAAAAATAAGTGACCTTACCAAATATGGTTAGAATCGGTCCACTTTTTGACCTAGTCCCCAAATAAATATAGCAGCCGATATGAACTTTTTCGCATTCGAAAGCAAAAAAATTAGTGGCAATGCCATTCAAATTTGGTTTATGGTTATTTTTTATATCCAATTAGTTGGGCGTTAGAGGTAGGGTTTCTAAACGTATGGTATAGGTTATCGCATAGTCGATCTAAACCGACTATAATTATACCATATATCACTATGTGGTTTGGGTATAATGACTTTGTGCTGCTGTTTGTAACTACCAAGAATATATCACATAGCCTCATCTTTTATTATATCGATAGACTCAGAATCACTTTCTTAGTCGATTTCGCGATGTCCGTCCATCCGTCCGTCCGTCTGTGTGTCCACGTAAACTTTTAATCAAGCTACAGGTCGCAAATATGAATATATTATGACGAAATTTGGTATATAAGACTTAATCGGTCATAGAATGAACGCTGTCGCAATTGGTGAGAATCGGTCCATGTTCCGACCTAGTCCCCATACAAATGACTCCTATTAAATCGACATAAATTGCCATAAGATCCAAATTATCATATAGATCTCAGTCAAATTGGGGTTGTATCTGTTTATTGCATCCATTTATCAGTAGTCCAAAAATAATACTTATAGGACAATTCTTAGTCATAGGCCCATATAGAGCTGATTCCCGTTCTTTACTTAAATCTATCAAAAAACAAAAAATATTGCACAGAGTTTTCTCAAATTTTGTTTGTTTATTTTTTTTGAAAATATAAGTTATTTTACCAAATATGGTCAGGATCGGTCCATTTTTCTACCTAGTCCCTATATAAATATAGCATCCGATATGAACTTTTTCATATCTGCAGCCAAAAAAATTAATAACAATGCCACTCAAATTTTTTTTATGCTTATTTTCAATATCCAATTATAGTCGGTCTTGACTTGTTTTCTTATTTTACCTAATAATGCACTAATGCAAGTAGTAAAGGAAACACACACAGGTAATTCATTTGTATAGTGGGCTTTTTACATACTATTTTACGTAGGAATGCACCAATGCCATTTTCTTACCTATTTATGTTAACTAGAAACATAGTATGATGGCTTATGAGAAGGCTTATAAGAAAGTGACATTTGAATGCAAACTCAATTGCTATATTTCAGCAACAAAAATAAATATATTCGGAAAAATATGGAGAGCTTCAGTTATAAAGATCTGACAGAAGGATATTTTAGAAACAACAACCAGGAAGATGTTCTTGGTTGCGTTAAAATAAAACAAGTAAGAGTGTTAAATTCGGCTGTGCCGAATCTTTGATACCCTCCACCTCGGTTTGAGTCTTGATAATAAATGTAAATGAAAAAGTAAACAATTTGTTAAACTTAATACCAAATTATTTCAGCAAATTCTTTGGGTTGGTTTTCTTCTTTTCTATTATTTCGGATATATTTCGGTGTTTGCTTTTTGGTCATCGTGGTTGCTGATCGGCATGCATTTTGGTTATATACCTATATGCATGCGTTTCCGGTTATATGACATAACTTCTCGTTTAATTTAGTTTTTGCTAATTAAATAGCTCGCCCTAACCTCCATTGCAAAGGTAATGGTTGTGTAGAGTGGCTATATGCATTAAATCGTGCTAATTGGAGATGGCTGTATAGTTTCTTTTAACTGGTCAAATATTTCTTCATTGTGGCCATATAGGTCGGATGGAGTAACAAAATAATAACCAAAAAAAAAAGCTCTCTCAACTTTTTTTTAAAATATTGCCATATTTTGAAAACATAGAGAATAAATTTATAATAATAAATAATCAAATTAGGGATGAAAAACGCAAAAAACGAAAAGTCCCAAACATTTTAAATAAAATAATTTAATGTTATCTTTATTTTCTGAAAAACTTCAAATTTTCATCCAAAAAAAATTGTGAAAATTTATATATAAAAAATAACATTCTCATAAAATTACGTTTACTTATGTAACAATTTTTATGTTAGCAATTCTTAAATATCATTTGAAGTTTTCTTAAATTCATTGAATTTAAATTAATATCGACAAATCTGTTTTTCTATTTATTTAAATTGTAAAGGAGTGGCATCTCTGTCAAAATAAGCGAAAAACACAAAGAATAGAAAAAAACAAATTACTTCGTGTTTGACAGGATGATTTTATGTTTATGTTTAATATCTTTATTTTTTTTACTAATATTTCTGTTTATTTATTTGAAAATGAAATAATGAATTGAATATGCTATTTAATTTTTTTATTTATATAAAAAAGTGTTTTAATTAAAGCAAAATATTTTCACTATTTCATGATTTTAATTTATGTATGACGACATTTCACCTAAAAATTTAAGTTTTTATCGATTGGATAAAACACACAAAAATGGTTGTCGTTTAGATAACAACAACAGCTGACTTTAACAATAGCGAATATCGTTTCAAAATTTTACTGATCATTTTGCAATTTTCTTTTTTTTTACAATTCGACTATCGTTAAAAGAAGTTACTGAATCGCGGTACTGAAAAGTTATTAATATCTCCTGAATGGCAATATTTTTTTTAAATGTAAACATTTTTAAATGTAAAGATATTTCTAAATTTAAAATAATTATTTCCGACGTTTTGATATGATTTTCTGAAACTCAATTAATATTTTCTAATTTATAATTGGAAATTTTATTTTCAGTTTTTATTATAATTGATATTTTCTTAAATTTGAATGGAAAATTTAAAAAGTGAAATTTTGTATTTATGTGAATAATAATGCTTTATTAATTATAAACAATTTTTAAAAATTAGATGTAATCGCAATCAGATATTTTATAGGTAAAGCAGAATAATAATTCTATATAACTATGTAGAACTGTTTTGTAAGCAAAAAACTCATTGACGAACTCGGTAACTCTATTTTGTAAAGACAACAAAAAGTTAACCCCCCAATCTCACATCACACTGAAATTCTAAAATCGTTGTGTACGTATTATCAACGAAAAATTGTTCGAATTAGTCGAATCCATCGCCATTAAATTTTATGCTCAAACATCTGACTGCAATCTCATTTTTAAAATGTTGTCGAAGCGTAAACTTGAAAAAATTTGTATACTTCTCTCTCTTATTTTATTTTAAGTAGAGTTACTAAGTTTATTATACAGGCACATGTTTGAGGGAAAATGTTTACATTTATTATTATTAGTATTATTTTAATAATAGTTAATAATATTTATGCTCTATAATTAACAAACGTTTTTGTATGCGCATTTCAAAAAATAAATCATTATAATAGATTTAACAAGTTAAAACTTTAATTACAATTTTACAGGATCCAGTAAATTTGCATTAAATTTATAACAGGGTAACATTAATCATCGTTATGGTGCTATTACACGAAATGTTTTTTACATATGTACTGTCACTTTTTTTATCCATATGAAATTCCTCATGTCTGTCATAATTGTCTTTTACATACGATTCATAATTTTTGCTTCACACGTGCATATGAATTTCCGTATGACTTAACCTCTAAATGTAAACAACAGCTGATTTAATTTGTGAATTTACAAAAATGAATTGTTAAAAAAAAATATATATTTTTTAATTGTTAATTAATACTAAACAATTTATTTTTCTTTCAATATTAATCTTTAAAATTTACTCTGTTTTTCTTTCGCCACAAGCAGTGTTGTATTTTCACATGTTTGTCATGCAAAAATAGAACCTGTTCTAATTGAAAAATGTACGTGACTTTCCTCATGTATTGTACATAAACAATGTTTCATATGTATCACACGATGTGTACTACTTTTGTTGTGGGAAAATTTGACAGTACATATGTAAAAAACACATCATGTAATAGCACCTTTAGTGTCTGCCACTATTCGCACGAAAAATTTGGTGCCATTAGTGTGACCACTGCGGAAAATGTGTGTGTATTAGTAAAAAAAAATGTGAGTGTATTGAGTTTTTCGAACTTGCAGTGTGATGTGAGATTGGTGGGTAATATGCCAAACTTATGTTCATATTTGTAAAAGAATAATGAAAAAACGTATGAAATAAAAGACCAACCCGTGTATACTCTTAACATTGTTCTGTATGATATCTAGTTGAAAATATTAACATTCATGTTAAAATAGAAATAACTATTGCAAAGCTAATTAGAACAAACAAAAATTATGGCGGCATCTACTGTGGCATAGTCACGCTGAGCAAAATGAAGTGACACTCTGTTAATACAAAAGAAATGTATTTTCCCCACAACAAAATACTGCAGAATTTTATGTAAATAAAATAACCGATTTATTTCTAACATGCAGTTACTATCAATATACATACATACATATATATAATATATGTACATTATTTGTATTATTTAATATGTGTATGTATGTATATTTAAATATTACACACAAAAAATACAACATCAAACGTTATTTTTGTGTTTTTCTCTTTAAATAAATTAATACATAAATTTTTTTGCTAAATTTACATTTGGGCAATTCACAACAGGTGTTGTATATTGTATGTTGTATTGAAATACACAATACAATCATTTGTTGTGAACACTCAGTTGTATTTTCATATTGTAAAACGCTTTCTTTAGTAATTTTCGATCCAACGAGGAAAGATCGCTTCGTCGCTTCTGCTATTTTGTATAAGAGAAAACACTTGTCAGTGTTTGCTTTTTGGTCGTGAGATATACCCTGGAGTTTTAGTTACGTACCTCTTGCATTTTAATTTATAATGAAAAAAAAAAAAATTTTTAAATGTTTTGGTTGGTACTGAAAGAGAAAATACATACTAAAAATATAAACATTAATTTTTATATAAATAAACTTATCGATGTATTTGCGTTATTTGCATTATTTGCCATATTTTATTTTATAATTATTTATGCTGATAATATTCTATGTATTTGTTTTTTCTTTTTCATAAAAACTGGCATTCACTTGGAACTGATATGTTATGATACAATATACAACATTTACAAAACATAGCAAATGAAGTTGGATCGTGTATCAGATTTTTCAGTGAAAATTACCAACAACAATTTTACACTATTGTAAAGTGATACACGATACAAGAGATACAACGATACATTACCCATTGTGAATTGCCCAATTGTTTTTTTTATTAACAACTAGGTATTTTAGCATTATTTGCTTTAGATGTTGGTGAATTTTTACTCCCTTTGTATTAACTCGTAGTGTCTGCTTGTCGAAAAAATTTTGGATCGATTTTAACCACTTTCCCGTGACTCAATCGATCTGAAATTTTGCAGGCAGGCTTGTGGCAATGACAGAAATGATCTAACATATTTTTTTAGTGATGCCAAAACAATGGAAACTTTTAAATTTTTCTACCAGAGTTGATAAAAAAATGTACAAAGGGTTTGTTTTTGTTATATTATTACCATAACGACCACAAAAACAACAAGTCCAGCTATGAAAACAATGCAAAATTTAGAATAACAACAAGAAAAATATAGAAATATCATGTTTTTCATTTTTTTTTTACTTTTTCAGAGATTTCCCTGGACCTGTTCCACCGATTTTAATGATTTTTGAAGTAGAAATCTTTCCATGAATTTGGTGAATCATTCTCACTAAAAATGATCACTGTAGCTGCACTATTGAGGGCGTGATCGTGACAAGAACAACATAGAAAATTATTTTTTTTTTCAAGACTTTTTTAGTTCTTCATTCAAATCTCGGGCCCTAATCGACCGATTTGGACGATTTTAAATTGCAAACTTCTCATGATGTTAGTGAATCATTTTTATGTCAACGAGTACCCTAGCTGCCGGATTGATGCCGTCGTCGTGATTTCCACAGACGGACAGACGGACATCGCTATATCAACTCCGGTTGTTATAAGGATCACAAATATATAAATTTTATGGGGTCCAAAATTTTTTTTCTAATTATTACAAACGGAATGACAAACTGGAGTGGAGGGTATAACAACTCTACAACAGCAACAATGACAGTCATATGTTTTTCAAATAGGAAAAAACTGTTTATGTGTTAGTTTCGGTCATTCCCCAGTATGCATTGAAATATTATTTCTCCAATGTTGGAGAAAAGTTAAGTTCTTAAATTGATGTCAAATGTAATTCTCAACTTGGGTTGAACAATTTTTCTCCTTGTTTGCTTTCAACTTGACATCAGGTTGAGACTTAACATTTTTTCCAATCTTTGAGAAACATTTTTACTCTCAATTGGATATCCAACACTTTTCTCCACTTGAGACCAAACATTTTTTCAACTTGAATACGATTTGTGTTAAGTCTGAGATATTATTTAAATATGTCATAAATAATAAATTAAATTAAAAAATGCCAAAAAAGTACAAATAAATCATTGATATATTTTTAATTATTTCTGCTTTTTGTCGAATTTTTCAAAAAATGTACAACTAATTAATTCATTTATTTTTAATTCTAGATTTTAAAAAATGTACATAATATGTACATTTAATGTTAAATATGTACATAGTAATGTTAAATATATAATGAAATTAAATTGAAACATTAAAATAAGTACATTGTTTTCATTTCTAAAATTAGTATAATATTTTTTAATATGGCAATTCCGTACCTTCCATTTGATACCGATTGGAAATATTTCTTTGCTATCAAGTTGAGAATCAAAACTTTCTCAATTTGATAACTATGAAAATCGCCATATAAAAATGTGCCTTTTAAGTTGAGAAGACTATATTCGAACTATTGAGGGCATTTGAGAATTAACGCTGGAGATTTGAGAAATGTATTTGATCTCAAATGCACCTCAAGTTGATAGCAAACAAAAATGTTTATTGGGACATTTATTGTAGGGTCGTTTGCACACACACAAAAAATAGAAAATAAATTGTCAATAAGCAAAGCAAGTGGCTTCGAAATTCGATGATGCCAGTTAATCATTTTTTGTTCACGCGGAATTTATAATTGGAGGAATTTTTTTCTCGAGAAATGTATTTTCCGTGAGAAAGAAATTCCTTGAGAATATTCATAATTGGGATGAATAACTTTTAATTGGAACTTTTTAGTCAGAATAAATCATAATTCTAGTTAGATATTGGTTAATATTTAATAAAAAAAAATATTGTGGTGGCATCTACGCAATTATTGAGGCAGTCACGGAAAAATTAAATGCAAGTCTGTTTTTTTTAATATAACAAAAATGGATTTTCCCTTTAACAAAATATGGCAGAATTCTTTATAAATGAAATGCAAAATGGAAAATCAATTTTGTGCTAATTCTTAACAAAATTAATAAAATATATATATATGTATTATTATATTTATTAAAGGTGCTATTACATGATGTGTTTTTTACATATGTACTGTCAAATTTTCCCACAACAAAAGTTGTAAACATCGTCTGATACATATAAAACATTGTTTATGTACAATACATGAGAAAAGTCACATGTACATTTTTCAATTAGAACAGGTTCTATTTTTGCATGACAAACAAGTGAAAATACAACACTGCTTGTGGCGAAAGAAAAACAGAGTACATTTTAAAGATTAATATTGAAAGAAAAATAAATTGTTTAGTATTAATTAACAATTAAAAAATACATAACCTTTTTTTTAACAAAAAATTTTTGTAAATTCACAAATTAAATCAGCTGTTGTTTACATTTAGAGGTTATGTCATACGGAAATACATACGCACGTGTGATAGCAAAAATTATGAATCGTATGTAAGAAGACAATTTTGACAGACATGAAGAATTTCATATGGATAAAAAAGTGACAGTACATATGTAAAAAACATTTCGTGTAATAGCACCTTAATATTTGTAATTTTATTTGACACAATTTCACACACAGTTTTACAGATCAACTGTTTTCAACTGATTTAGTAGTTTTCTGTTTTTGAAACAGTAGTGCCAATTTGTAACATTTTGTGATGTAATGAAAATCGCAGAATAATAAGTTAATACACAATAAAAAATATTAAATTTTTAAGTTTTATATACATATTGCAATAAAAAAAACTTTGGTAAATTTACATTGAAGATGGTCAGAAATGAATGAGAAAAATATATAGACATTTTAGAAAAGCACATTTAATGTTAAACTTTATGCACAAAATATATGGGTTTTTGTTGTTTCGAATTTAACTGTGGCTCTAAGTGAAAAGTTTTAGACCGATCGTATATTACATCTTGAGGATCCTCACCTAATATTTTCAAATATTTTAAATTCTTTTTAACTCATTTAACCTCATTACGAAAATAGTAAAACAGTAAATATGGAAAATCCACGCACCTCAAAAAATTGTTTTCTATGAAATAAATTAAAGACATTTCATATTATACAATTTTCTTTCAAAAATGTATCAATTATTGCAAATTTGAAATTTGACATATAGTATTTGTACATATATTTGTATAGATTTCGCAGTATGAAAAGAACTATTATTTCTTTATTTAGAATATATGTAAGTATTGCTCGCAAAAAAATGCAACATCATGAATGAAACACATAGACGACTGCTGGCAGCAGCATTTGTAGTCGTATAGTCAGCTACTTGATTTTTCTGAATACGACAGCAACATATAATACAAATGCATTTTTATTTAAATATACAATTACTTTTACTTATTTAAAATGCATTAGTACAACGTAAAAATAAATAAATTAGTTTAACGCCTTTTGATTATTAATGGAATTATAGCCTTTCATTTTGCGATTTTTTTTTTAAACAAAATAAAATATTTCATAGCACTAACTTCTTTTACATATTTTGTTATATTGTCAACACTATTTTTGTTTTGTAGCCAACAAAACACACTTGCAGTTTTTTTTTTATTTGAAGAACATATGACTGCCATTGTTGATGTTGTAGAGTTGTTTTTTTTTTTGATTTTGTTTCGTTAACTCTTTTGTATTAAAGCACCTCCAATATATGTATCCATTTTAGTTTGCAAATTCAGTATATTTATAATTTATTACTTACAGCAAAAAATAATAGAAACAATTTTATCAGTTATGCTTACGAAACTATATAAATAGACTTGAAGTTGGCTCCAAAAGCAGTAGCCTGTGTAAAGAACAAGTTAGCGACATGTAACTGTTACGTAACGTGTCAGCCTTTTTTTCACATGAAAAGTATTGGGACGTTCCGGTTACGTTCGGTAACTGTTTTAAATGATTTTCATGTAAAAAAAAAAAACAACTGACTCGTTACGGTTACGGTTAGAAAACAATGACCTTTTATATGTATTATAATGCTATGAATGCATTTATTTTTATTTTATTTTATTTATATATTCTTTTTTTTTTGTATTGTATATTATTTTTTTTTATTATTATTACTATTTCATTTAATTATTTTTTTCTTTAAATAAATTAATACATAAAAATTTGTTTTTTAAATTATTGGTGAACTTTTACTCCCTTTATTTACTGCCTTTATATTAACTGGTAGTGTCTGCTTGTCGACAAAATTTTGGATCGATTTTTAGCCCCTTTCCCGTGAGCCAATCGATCTGAAATTTTGCATGCAGGCTCGTGGCAATGACAGAAATGATCTAACAAATTTTTTTAGTGATGCCAAAACAATGGAAACTTTTAAAATTTTCTACCAGAGTTCACAAAAAAATGTACAAAGGGTTTGTTTTTATTATATTATTACCACAACGACCACAAAAACAACAAGTCCAGCTATGACAACAATGCAACATTTAGAATAACAACAGGAACAATATGGAAACATCATGTTTTTCATTTTTTTTTTAATTTTTCATAGATTTACCTGGACCTGTTCCACCGATTTTAATGATTTTTGAAGTAGAAATCTTCCCATGAATTTGGTGAATCATTCTCACTAAAAATTATCACAATAGCTATCCTATTGAGGGCGTGATCGTGACAAGAACAACATAGAAAATTATATTTTTTCAAGACTTTTTTTAGTTCTTCATTCAAATCTCGGGCCCTAACCGACCGATTTGGACGATTTTAAATAGCAAACTTTTCAGGATGTTAATGAATCATTTTTTATGCCAACGAGCATCCTAGCTGCCCGATTGATGCCGTCATCGTGATTTCCACAGACGGACAGACGGACAGACGGACAGACGGACATCGCTATATCAACTCCGGTTGTTATAACGATCACAAATATATATATTTTATGGGGTCCAAATTTTTTTTTCTAATTATTACAAACGGAATGACAAACTTATATATACCCTCTGCACACTGGAGTGGAGGGTATAATTAAACTTAAATTCGTGTAGCACCGAAATACAAGATCAGCTATCTAATTTCGCCAAAGCACTAAAGAATAAAAATAACAGAGAACAAAATATTGAATATTTACAACCAATATTTGAATCAAATGAATAATAATTATAATTGTCTTTCATTGTTATTTAATTACGAAAAATATAGTATTAGTAAATAATAATAACAAACATAACCTCCCACTGTTACAAATGCTATTAAAATCTGTTGTAGTTTTTATTGTTTTTAAAAGGTTGTTTTACCCACATATGTATGAAATGTTTTAATAAATAAAGAATATTCAAAAATAAAAAAAAACCTTATTTTCATATCGAAAACAGAAACATTGCGCTAGTGTTCAGCAGATTTATTTTGCTAAAAATAACAAATTTGACAAAAAAAAAATATAAATTTTTCTGATAATATTACTAACGTTTTTTTAAGTGTAAATAATCTTGGAGTGTAAACAAAATATGCAAATTTGACAGAACAAAATTTTTAATTTTTCAGTAGTAATAGCAAAATTTCCAACTGATTTTACTGTTTTTTGAGTGTAAAAATTTTTTTTTGACTATAAACATTATTAAAATCTAAATATGACATTATTATTTACTTATTTATTTTATTTTGGTAACATCCACAGCAGAACATGAGTCTTAAAGTGGTAGAAATACAAACATTGTTAAATGTAAATTATTTTGAAGTATACAAAAACAAAAAGAAAAGAAAAAATAATAATGCTATAAGATAATTTTAAACATATGTTATAAATATTGTGATAAACAACGGAAAGTTATTACATAACAATAAATAAAAACAAAAAAAAAAAAAAATAATAAAAATAAATTTATAAGTGATTAGTTAAATTTTGAAGTAATAATATTAATAATAAAAATCAAAAGTTATTTTCTTAAAGTGTAACGCGCTGCTGGTTGCTCTAATAACTGGTAGAATATTATTGCAAAGACGAATCGAGATAATGTAAAATTTCCAATTTGATATTATCGTATGATGTCTCATTTAAATTATGGTGTTATTTCTCCTGATTCGGCTAAAAAAAATTCGATTATACAGATGATTATTCTCACGAGCTGCTATAATTTTGTGTAAAAATGTTAGAGTTATAATCTTCATCAGGTCATCATTTTCTTTGCATAGGGAGTAATATATTCATAGTTACCATGAAATTTAAGACTAGAAACGTACCTTGTAATATTATTATATGTTATGTTTAGTCTCGATTTGCTATATGCATCACAACTTGAAAAAATTTCACAAGCGTATATTAAAGTAGGTATTAAATACGTTTTCGCGAACAGCACTCTCTTTTTGAAAGGTGCGCAATGCTGAGTTGCCCATAAAGTTTGTATCATCGATAAAGTTTTTCCACTCATGCTTTAACATGATATGACCAGGCCAGGTTAATGAGTTTTTAAAAAGTACACCTAGATTTTTGGCTTTATTGTCCATTCCTATTTTTTGATTGTTAATATAAACATTGGGTACTTCGACAACTTTCTGCATTCGGTTACGTAGTAAAACATTTTTTTTCTTCGGATTTAGACATTTACAGAAGCCCCAAAAAAAAAAACACATTCAAATCATCATTTAATTTTTACGTGCATTCTTGAATTTGCTCCGTTTTACTGCTAATTTACAATTGAACATTCTAATGTTGCAGTGTATCAGCTGGTCTTGCAAATCAGTTGCATAAATAGAAAAAAGAAGAGTTCCAATAATGAAACCTTGTGGTACGCCTCTAGTGATGTGGAGGAAATTTCAGGTTATCAATATATATAGAATTCATTTTCCGTTTGTTGGTTTGTTTGTTTGTTTAACCGCTATACAAATTTTTATTTTTCAACGGATTTCTCTTAAATTTGGAAAGGTCGCCATATGATTCTTACAGGCCATGCCTACCCTTACGCCCACTTTTTGTATACAATTCATTTTCTGTTTTTTGGTATATTTGTTCGCTATACAAATCTGTATTTTTCAACGGATTTCTTTGAAATTTGGTACACACGGGAATAACTTCACGATGAACAAATTCCCCAAATTTAAAAAAGGTGCCCAAAAGAAATGAACAAATTTCCCATTTAAAAAGAAACGAAATAAAAAATGAACTTACTCGCAAAATTCGTTTTTAAATTTTTACATCTTTTTATTTAACGAATTTTGTTAAATAATTATTTAAGTGAAAATTTGCATACTGATCTGTCCTGGAATATACGCATTTAAAATCTGTATTCCTTTCAATAGCATCATTTCGAGGCGCTCGCGGGATGCAGCTCAGCAAGCTTTGTTAAGAGAAGCGGAAATGCCTGAATCTACTCGAGTGTGTCTAGATATCCAGCGGCTAAGACAAGCTGAATTTAGGGAATCTGAAACTCTTTAAACGACTGTTTTTCTCATAGACAATTTAATGTCGCCTGCTCCAGAGTATAATATTTTTGTATATGCACCAGAAGGAAAAACCAAAAATGATGTATATCACAAAGCTCTAGAATAAATAAAATAACTAAAATTCGTAACTTTTTGACATCATACACTCAAAATAATCCATGATAAACATAGTTAGTTGCAATGATAAGCAGGCGCCGAGTACTTGGTCCCCAATGAATAAATTCCAAAAAAAAAAAAAAAAATAACTTATTAGCCAAAAAATTGGGGAATAACTTCATGATGAACAAACTCCCCAAATTTGAAAAATGTCTCCGAAAGTAATGAACAAATTCTCCATACTGCTCTCAATATCTGTCCTACAACAAATTTATTTAATATCTGTCTTCTTCTCAATAGCATCATTTCGGTGCGCGGAATCGGGGCGCGGACGCGGATGCAACGCGATGCGCTCTCGGAACAGAGCTTAGCTAAAATATCGGAATGATCTGAAAAATATAATTTGGCAATTACAATGAGTTAACAACAACTGCGCGTCAGCACGGCTGTAGCTGCCAAACGCGCGTCTCTGCTCAATGGTGATCATTTATTGAATGAAGTAATTTAATTTTTAAAACTTTTAATTCTGTTAATTTGCAAACGATTCCGTTTTATTTGATGTTTACAAAATAAATAAACTTCAAAAAATCAAAAAATTTTAAATTGAAATAAAAAATGAATTTACTCCCCAAAAAACGTAAACATTGGGGAACTTTTTTCATCATGAACAAATTCACTGATCCCACACAAATTTTTGGGAGAAAGTTAAATTTTTTTGAGGAATTTGTTCATTGGGCACTAAATACTCAGCTCCTGGTAAGCATAGTGAACCATTTTTCAAGTCAAAGGCCTTTGGATGCTGGGCATGTCCGGATAAAAACAACTAGTTTTTAATAAATAAAAAATAAAAAACCCATATTTCACGCAAAAAGTAAAAAAAAAAAATAATTAAAAGTTCAACAACTGACTCAAGTTCAACTAAGAAAGGTCCCCAGGTACCTTTTCAGGAACAGAAGTGTTAAACATATTTTCCAGCATTAATTAATTACATGACAATCGCAATCAAATGTACATTCCATTTGATCAATCACAGACAACAGACAGTGACATTCTACTTTTCATAAATAACTAAAATGCTATTGTTAAAATCACAGAAATTTTTCTGGCAAATCTTTTCACCACGAACCCCTGCCCAACCCCAAAAAAAAATTTTTTTTTTTGTCAATTAGCAACAAACTAAAGAGCTGAGTGGACAAAGCAGACTGTGACTGACATAACCAGGCACATGGTATAAATCTACCACAACAAACAGGCAAAATGGAATGGAAATGAATGAAGTTGGAGATGGTAGTGTAAAGTCATTATGCATTCGTTAAAAGTATTATGCAATGCAGTTTGATTAATGATCAAGTTTGGTTTTAATGCAAAATACTTAAAATAAACAAGAATATATTAAAAGTATCAATAAACATGAAAATTTATATGAATATGTGCGTTAAAATGTACATTATTGCTAAAAGTAAATTTTTGAACAACACAAAATCTGTGTTAAATATTTCATTAATGAGTTGGATCAGGTTTTTATTTTTGCTAACAATAATGTTTTGTTATAACCACATGATGTTCATCTGGGTCGATTCATTTACAAGTACATCTGAAAATAATATAAAGCTAAAAAGCTAATTCAAGGATATAATTTCGGTTTTCAATGATGTACAAAAAATTATTATGTTCTAAGTAAATTAATAAAACATGCTTACAATGTGGCATGTGGAAACTCTTCCATATGACGGTAAGAGAGAGTATTGCTGATTACCCAAATGAGTTGTATCATCACCGCGCTATGCATTTTGAATTCAATGGAACTACTTTGGAGGACGATTTGCATTTGTTTCCGTAATAAGCGCAATTGCTGGTAGACCGAACAATTGACACTGAACCTGACTCTTGGAAGCCATTTCACACCGTTGAGGCTATTTAACACTCTGCAAAATAATTGAACTTGTGGAAGGGCGAGTTCACACAGAAAATATAATTTTGTGACTAAAACGTTACTGTTTGGCATTGTGCCTTTTTTCTTCAGAAAAAGACAAACTGTCGATGGAAATTGATATCGGTAGTTGTTGGCTTATGATGTCTCTCTGAAAGTGCGTGAATTGGTCTGGCAGATTACTATTTTCAACGATATAGTGCACCATGCCACTATGCAAATCAAACAATGCAGTTTCTGCCACAAAATTTCCCTGGCATGTGATGTCAAAAAAGACGACCTTGACTGGCCATCTAGATCTCCATATCTGACCCCTCCTTACTTCTTTTTGTGAGGTTATTTGAAAAGTGCACGGCAATACGCCTCAGACCATTGGCGAGCTCAAGGCAAACTTTTGTGGCAAAATCATCGGCGTATCCGAAAAGTTATAGAGAACGCAGCAAAAGAGGCGGCCAGTTGATTGATGTTGTATTCAAAAAGTAATCCAAAAGTATTAAAAAAGGCCAAGTGAAATAAAATATCACACATATGGATATCGGCTTTCTTCATGATATCCAGGACTCACACAGCGACATCAAAGATCGCACACCCTATAAAATGTAATTAACGTTATACTCCTATATAACGATAAGAATATTTTTAGGAACTTGTTGTGCAAAAATATTCGACCTAGACCCATCTGTTATTGTGCTGATTGACTCAGAATCACTGAATCGATTAAGCGAAGTCCGTCTGTCCGTCCGTTTGTGTGTCCTTGTTAACCTTGTAATCAAACTGCGGGTCGCAATTTTTTTTTTTTTTAATTATTAACCAACACCCATGGGATGCCCCCTACAGATGCAGTGCATTGTGTTGATCTCAGGAAAATAGGTTATGGGAAGGAGTAAAGAGGGAGAAGTGTTTGTGGATATTTGACTTTAATTTTATTAGATTATAACTGTCAGGAAAGACCTCTGCGGGGAGTTTATTCCACATACGGCTAGTTCGACTGATAAACGAATTATCTCTGTAATGCGTTGTGCGGTCAACTGGACAATAAACTACAAACGGATGTGATCTACTAGAGAACACATTTCGATGAAATTTGTTATATAAGCTCCTATCAGCCATAGGATGAACGCTATTGGAATTGGTGAAAATCGGTTCATGTTCAGACCTAGTCCCCATACAAATGACCCCTTTAAGATCGATTTAAATTGCCTTAATATTCAAATTATCATATAGATCTCGGTCAAATTGAGTTTGTGTATGTTTATAACATCCATTTATCAGTAGTCCGAAATAAACCCTATAGGAAAATTCTTAGTCATAGCCCCCATAAAAAGTTGCTTCCCCTTCTTTACTTAAATCTATCAAAAAACAAAAATATTTGGTTTGTCTATATTTTTGCAAAAAAAAAAGTGATGTTACTAAATATGGTCAGGATTAGTTCACTTTGAAACTTAGTCCCCATATAAATACAGCATCCGATTTGAAATTTTTCATATCCGAAGGCAAACAAAAAATAATAACAATCCCACTAAAATTGGGTTTATGCTTATTTTCTATATCTAATTAGTTGGGCCTAAAATATAGGGTCTCTACACCGACTATAATTATCTTACTTGTTTCGGAAGAAAAATCCCTATGATAGCTTTAATAAATTTGCCAAATATGGGCTTTACAACATTTTATTCTAATTTATTCTAATTTATTCTAAAAAACATGTCATTTCAACCCCCTTTTTACAATAAATATGAGATCTGGCTGTTAAAAAAAGACGGGTGCATTAGTTTTGTCACGTCTACCACATGTCCCTGCTTGAGCATATTTGGTAACATCCTGCCTTTGTTATTGATATTAACATTTATTTTTCACTACAAATATACAACAATTGCTGAAAAAATTAATTTTTTTAAATTGCTTTTAAGATACTAAAAGTAATAAAATTTAAATCTATAATATTAATACGCAAGGCGATTTATTGTGACCGATGTAACTTTGTCAGTTTTATCCCGACTTTGACCCAACATGCCTCATTTGAAAGATATTTCTTTTTAGCTATCCACCAGATTTACATATTTTAAAATTTTTGCCACTAACACATACATAAAATTATACAATGCTGTGCATATGTTTCCAAACGTTTTTATATGTAAAAAACCTGTTTTGAATTGAAAAATAATTTTGGACATAAACCAATAACGACAATAATGACAATAACTCAATTGGATTTCATTATAATAATGGCATATCACGCGCCCTGTGTTGAATTGTGAATTGTGAACAGCATACCTCTAGGTGGCATAAAAACACTGAAAGAAATAAATTGAATGAAAAAATAAAATTTCATAGAATTCGCACCCGAATTTCGAGGACTGGACTTTGCTAGTATATATTAAATGGGACGAGTAGTCAGAAATAAAATGCGATCATTGTTACTTAATATGGAAAAAAAGTCATGTGAGTCCGATCACAGGGGAGATTTGTAAACATCTACTAATTAAAGATTTTTGTATATCACTTTTTTCAAATCAAACAGAAAGCGTCATCTATGTATCACTTATAGCAAACAACTGCAGGGTCTCTGGTTATACTTGTGGGGTTGTTGAACTATGTATATTAGGCTGGTTCATATAAGACACTTTTTTTTGTTTTGTCGATTTTTTTGTCGGCCAACCCGAATATATATTAAGCACAGTGAAAAAATAGCACATGATTTTTTTAAATTTTTTTCATCAATGTTTAGGGGTCGCTACCGGACCCCAAACTTCAGTGGTTTTGAGATAAATTGCTGTCTTTAAAATTTATTCCATGTGTGCGTGTCTTAAAAATAATAAAACAAAACAAATTATATACACCGTAATTGCATAAGGCATTTTAAATAAATAGAGTACAATTTGTTTTCAGAATCTTTTTCTGAGACGATTTAGAAACTTTTGTCCGTCCGTCCTTCCGTTTGTAAATTTAAATTCAAATTTAAGAAAAGATATCATTTTTATACAATAAATTTTAAAATAATAATTTTATTCAAGATAACGCAAGAAATAGCCCCATATAATTTCCCCAATTAGTAAATATTTTAGATCCCAAACCATTAATAGCTGTTTTTAGCCCTTGTCACGAAATTGTTTGTAATGTTCTTTTTCTAAAAACCAAATTTGATATAAAAATATATATTTAATAATTCATCATTTAAAACCAATATCAAAAGTTTTTTATTTGACTACTACATCAAGCATGCAATTTTCCGTTACGGTTAGTTTTTATACCCTATACCACTATGTGGTTTGGGTATAATGACTTTGTGCTGCTGTTTGTAACAACCAAAAATATTTGACCCAGACCCATCTTTATTATACCGATCGAATCAGAATCACTTTTTGAGTTGATTTCACAATGTCCGTCCGTCCGTCTGTGTGTCCATGTAAAGCTTGTAATCAAAGTGCAGGTCGCAAATATGAATATATTTTGATGAAATTTGGTATATAAGCTTTTATCGGCCATGGGATGAACGCTATTGAAATTGGTGAAATTCGGTCCATGTTCAGACCTAGCCCCCATACCAATTACCCCTATGAAATCGACATAAATTGCCATAAGATCCAAATTGTCATATAGATCTTACTCAAATTGGGTTTGTATGCGTTCATTACATCCATCAATGAGTAGTCCAAAAATGATCCCTTTGGCCCCATACAGAGCTGCTTCCCGATATTCACTTAAATCTATTAAAAAACAAAAATATTGCACTGATTCTTCTCAAATTTTGTTTGAATATGTTTTTGCAAAATACAAGAGACGTTACCAACCATGGTCAGGATCGGTCCATTTTTGGACCTAGTCCCCATATAGATACAGCATCCGATATGAACTTTTTCGTATCTGCAGCCAAAAAAATTAATAAAAATCCCACTCAAATTTGGTTTTTGCTTATTTTCTATGTTCAGTTAGTTGGGCCTAAGAGATAGGGTTTCCAAACGCATGGTATAGGGTATCGTATAGTCGGTCTAGACCGACTATAATTTTCTTACTTGTTTAATGTTAAATAAGTAGACTGTACGCAGTTTCCACACGCTGCAGCACGTGGATCGTTACAAATAGTGATTGTGTCTTCAAACATTTTGTTTATACACGGTTATAGTTTACCATTAAAATATTGTACACTGTTCGATAAAATCATTTTTTAATAGAGTGTTGTGAAATAAGCATTACCTTATGTGCATTGTAATAAGTTTAAATAGGTACATTATATATATAACATTTTTTAAATCGGTGACACAAATAAGTTGGTTTAACGAATCTTACAATTGATTTTAATCCTAAGCTGGTGAGTTATAAGAAAACATATATTTAAAACAATATATAAAATAGTGTAACAACATATACTTCTACTTTATTGGACCAGCTTGTGGATATTTTTTGATAATGGCTTCAATTTCAACAGCATCGGCTACGCGCAATAGAACCTGTCCGATAAGCCGGACAGGTATCACCACAGGTATGCAAGAACAAACTTCCTACAAAAAAAGTGGTATTAAGTGTATTTTTTTACTACAAAATTTATGTCAAATTAACCATAAGAGTCTGCTGCTCTTCAACTGCAAACGATGTCTTAGCGATTTGGGAAATGGCCGCAATACCGACACAAACAAAAAAGCGCGTAATAGATAAAATTGATATAATGTTTCATTCTTGGCAAAAATTAAAGAAAAATAAGGAAAACAAAGCAAAGCGCTCAGGAGGATTGAACAAAAAAGAACTAGACTGGTCAACTAGTTTGGAAGGTCTTTTCGATATTGCTCACGCTAATGCCTTAAACATGATTGTAATACAGGATAATAAAAATTTTTTAAATGCTCAGCGAAAGGTCAGTCGGCATGGAAAAATAGGTAATGTAGACTCAACACGTTTAAGAAGGCATGCTAAATACGAAAGATGGTCCCATATAAAAGAAATTCCCAAAAAAAAAAAAATGCTGGAGTGTGAGAGCAAGTCTATCGATCGTATTCATAAGAGGGCTCGAATTGAACTATTGTCTTCGTCAAGTGCTATTTACCAAACTTTATCTACTTTAAAAGCTTCTGAACCAGCGGAAAAAAAAAAAGATATGCAGAGGCAGAAAGAAAATTTTAAATGAAAATTTAGCTGTGAGTCTTGACGTTGCAAAGCTAAATAACCGAAAGGCAGCTATAGTTTTGACAGAACAGGTGGCGATCCTTCAAGCTATAATATAAGCACTTCTTCTATTCGTCGACAGCGAATTGACTTCCGAGAAATCATGGCCGAGTCATTAAAAAGTAAGTTTAACCCTGACGTTCCATTCACAATTCACTGGGATGGAAAAATGATAGAAGATATCAGCGGAAATAAAATCGTTGAACGTCTTCCAATCCTGGTATCTGGAATGGGAATTGATAAGCTGCTTGCAGTCCCAAAATTATCTGCTAAAACAGGTGTTGTAGCTGCGTCGGCGGTTTTTGACACCTTACTAGAATGGAACCTAAGCGAAAAAATCTAATGCATGAGCTTTGACACAACTGCAATAAATACTGGAGGAAGAAATGGTGCATGCTTTTTGTTAGAACAAAAGATGAATAAAGATATGCTTTGGCTGGCATGTCGTCATCACATTCTCGAAATAATGCTTAAAGCTGTGTTTCGCCAGGCACTTGATACTTCAACCGGGCCTGAAACATTGATCTTTAAAAAATTTAACTTGGCCTGGAGCAAAATTAATCGGAAAAACTTTCAATCGGGAATTTCTGATCTTTTTGTTTTAAAACAAGTGACATATATTACAGATGAGATAATTTATTTCGTTCAAATTCAGTTAAAACAGTTTCAGCCTCGAGACGACTATAAAGAGCAATTGAAGCTAACTCTAATATTTCTAGGAGGTGTTCCCGAAAATGGAATTTCTTTCAGAGCACCTGGAGGTCTTCGCCGAGCAAGATGGATGGCTAAAGCCATTTATTGTTTGAAGATTTATTTATTCAGAAATGAATTCAGGCTTAATAAGAGATGGTTGTATATTTGTTGTTACAATTTACGTCAAGTATTGGTTTGTAGCCCCTTCAGCGACTTATGCTCCAAGAAATGATCTTCAGCTATTAAAGGACCTACAAAATTATGATGAAGGTAATGCGTTAATTGGAACTGTAGCCATTAAAAAATTCCATGGTCATCTTTGGTATTTACCAGAAGAGCTCGTCGCACTCGCTTTTTTTGACGACCAAGTTTCTGTTGATACAAAAAAGAAATGGTGGACGCTTTAGATGTTGAAGGACCTGAGAACCCGTCGAAAAGAATAACATTAGACGCCAGTCTAATAAATAAGAAACAACTAGAAGACTTTGTTTCCAAAAATACTTTAAGATTTTTTAGCAAAACCGGCATTTCAACGAAAAACGTTGAAGCGTGGGAAGAAGATGAGGATTACATATGTAAATGGTAGACGCGTAGCTCGTTCTATGAGAGTTGTTAACGATATAGCAGAACGAGGAGTGGCACTGATGGAAGAATATAATAAACTACATACCAACAATGAAGAGCAAAAGCAGTATTTATTGTTATTGGTGAAAGAATATAGACAAAATTACCCAGACTCAAATAAATCAACTTTGCTCAAATAATTATTTTAAATAGCTTATTATGCTTAATATATAAAGGCAAAATATAAATATTTTATTTCTATCTGAATAAGTTTCATAAATTGACTGCAACTTTTTTTTTTTTTTTTTAATTAAAAACTTTTTTTTAATTAATATTTGTTTTTACTTTCCTTATACATTTGTAATGAATGAATACAACTTAAGATTTTGAATAAAGGTTTTCATAACTTTTATTCGAGGGGTTTTAGTACAATTGTATAAATAGAGACCGAAAAACATATATACAAAACTTAAAGGAGGGTTGGGGAGGGGATTGGGAAGGGCATGCGTTTGCGGCATTTTTTTTTTTTTTTTTTTTTAATAATTTTCTTAATTTAAAAGACAAATGTATACAGATATCTTAGTATTCAATATTTTAAAATTTTCATCAAGTTTCCTGTAGGAACAGACGGACGGACGGACAAGAGTTGCTAAATCGTTTCAGAAAACGATTCAGAAACAAATTTTATACGTTTTGCTTTACAAATATCATTCAATAAAAGTGATCATAAAAATATATAAATATATATATATATTTTTTATACATACATATGAAAAAAGGAATAGAGGCGACGATTTTTATCAAAAATTTCAATGTTTTGGATCCGGTAGCGACCCCTAAATCTCTCTTAAAAATTTTGAAAAAAATTATGTGTTATTTTTTCACGGTGGTTAATATAAATTCCGGTTGGCCCATTACAAAATCCAATTTATTATTTTATGAACCGCCCTAATACGTTTATATTGTGAAATTTTTAACGTTTTACAGCAAAGGGTTGTTGAATTAGCTGAAACAATTTTGTATCATAATTTTCTCTCCAATACACCAATAAGTCACACCGATTTGTCTTACGGGTTACGCTGTTTCTGTGATAGCATTGTGAAATAGAAATTTACCCCCCTGCGCATATAGAAGACGTTTACACATCAAAAAATATTTATATGAGTATTAATTTAAAAATTAATATTTTTCCCAAAACATAAGATTGTTTAAAATAATGAAAAAAAAAAAAACACTACGAATTATTTATGTAGATGTTTCTTTTATACATGTAATAGCAATAGGTGTTGCTGAAAACAATATTTATGAATTTAAGTCTAAAAACAAAAAGCGAATTCATACTGACGTTATGTCTTTTAGTAAATATGTTGATAAATTCACTGTAAACGTAAGTGGTGTCACATGTAGTTTTATTCGTCCTTTTGTGTCTATTTATTATTATAAACCATACAATAAAGCTTGTAAAAATTAACAGCCTTGGCAGATGTTTGATTGATAAGGGTTAAAAAAAATATTTACATCGTATGGTCAGTTAAAGGTATCAAGTTTAAAGTAAAGTTACTAGTGTGTGATCAATTTATCAGTAACATATAAGACTGACAAGAGGAGGATGATGCCAATAGGATGGCATACTTGTTTCTTTCAGATTAAAATTCTGTTGTGATGATGTTGGCAACTAAAGGTGACTAATAACACTACTCAGCAATTTTAAGCCTTTTCATTGTATTCTACTCTATTCTACTTATCAGTTTATACTTATATATGGTACATACATTATACCCTAAACCACTATGTGGTTTGGGTATGACTTTGTGCTGCTGTTCGTAACTACCAAAAATATTTGACCTATACACATCTTTTATTATACTGATCGACTCATAATCACTTTCTGAGTCGATTTACCGATGTCCGTCCATGTGTCCGTCTGTGTGTCCATGTAAACCTTGTAATCAAACTGCAGGTTGCAAATATGAACATATTTCGATGAAATTTGGTATATGAGCTTTTGTCGGCCATAGGATGAACGCTATTGAAAATGGTGAATTTCAGCCCATGTTCACACCTAGTCCCCATACAAATGACAATTGCCATAAGATCCAAATTACCATATAGATCTCGGTCAAATTGGGTTTGTATGTGTTAATTATATCCATTAATCAGTAGTCCAAAAATAATCCCTATAGGACAATTCATAGTCATAGGCGGCATATAGAGCTGGTACCAGATCTTCACTTAAATCTATCAAAAAACAAAAATATTGCACAGATTTTACTCCAAATTGGTTTATATATATTTTTTAAAAATATAAGTGGCTTCACCAAATATAGTCAGGACCAGTCCATTTTGCGATCTGGTCCCCATATAAATATAGCACCCGATATGAACTTTTTCGTATCTGCAGCCAAAAAAAAATAATAACAATGCCACTCAAATTTGGTTTATGCTTATTTTCTCTATCCAATTAGTTGAACTTAAGAAATATTTTCTCTAAACGCATGTTATAGGTATCGTATAGTCGGTCTAAAACGACTATACTTTCCTACTTGTTTTTTTATTCCTTGCTTAATTTTTCTGATTCATGGCCTTCAATTTTTTAGGTTTATCCATTTCAATGAATTATCTAATACTTTATACCAGTATGTGGCCAGGGTATAATGAGTTTGTGCTCATTTTTATAACTACCAAAAATAGTTGACCTAAACATAACTTTTATTGTACCGGTCGGCGTCTATCTGCCTATCTGTCCATCTATCTGCGTGTCCATGTAAACCTTGTAATCAAACTATAGCTAGTAGATATGAATATATTTTGATCATGCTTTTATCGGACATAGGACGAAAGCTATTTAAATTATTGAAAATCGGTGAATGGTGTATTTTCATATGGTAATTTTCATATATAGTATATACATAGATAAAATTTGGTGTACGTGTACTCAATTTTTGAAATACTGATTAGTGGGCATAAGAATAAGCTCTGCAGGACCATTATAACTCATAGTCCCTATATAGAGCTGATTCACGATATTTACTGAAATCACTCAAAACAAAAATATTTTTTTTATGTTTTTGGGAAAAGTAAGTGACTTTACTAAATATCTTCATGATCGATCCATTTTTGCAATTAGTCTCCATATAAAAAAAACGTCAGATATAAACAATTTCATATCTGCAAGCCAGAAATTAATAACGTTACCAATTATATTTGGTTTATGCTTATTTCTATATCCAGTTATTGCCTCGGCAAAGCTGGATGCAATACCCTATTTCGAAACTTATGGTAAAGGGTATCGAATTGTTGGTCAAGACAACAATCTGCACATTTCTTTAAGTAATGTCGATTCAAAGTTTCTTCCTGGGTATGAGTGTAGCTCGAGAGGTATACCAAATCGTGATATCCAATTATGTACTATCGCCTCTGCCACAGCCCTTGCCTGCTGAGTTAGTACGGGAAAATTTTAACCCACTACATAAAATAGTTCATAGCAATCAAAATGTATTCCTTTCCGTACGTTGATGTTGGAAATAATCCAGCTAAAATATCTATTGCTAAACTTTCGTTGTCGTAAATGTGCTCTGGATTTGTTTGTGGCTCCTTTCCTACTTCGCTTCTAGCACAACGGCTAATGGAATTTTCTGTCAGTTCTCATGTCGGGCCAATAGAAATAGCAACATACATTTCATAAATGATGAAACTATGATATTTCATCAACATCGTCCCAACGTCGTTTTAGAACACCATTTTCCAATATTAAGGAGTCCCGTTGTACGCAAAATATCTTTGTTTTCTACTACAACTGTTTATTTTATTTTTTTTTTTTATGGTCATTGATCAGACCTTCTTGTTCTTGTGTTTGGATATTCTGATACGTCTACAAATCATCAGAAAACAGTGCCATTCTACATGTGTATCCTTTTGATTCATTGTTTATACAGTGTTTACAGTTGGGATTCTTCAATTTTCAATTTCAAATACATAAGTCTGCAGCCTTTCATTCCAATTCGGCCTTCCAGACTTTGAACATTTAGTAACCACTTGCATTACAAATTTTTAACCATACAAATATTTTTGGAAATGCTTTACAGCATCTGCAGTAGCTAATAATTTTTTACGTGCAACCGACTTTCAAAGTCCTTTGCTTTAATAAGACATAACTTGTGCAGCGCCATTTACATTCTGAGTATCAAAGATGAACTGTTTGCTTGGGATAGGGAAAGAAAAAGCAACAGTATGTGATAAATAATCTTTGAATTTCCATAATGTTTCTAGTTCTTTTTCACCTAAGGGTCAATTGCGACTTATTTCGGAAATCATTTTTTTCACAAACTTACGGCAGTATGTACGCAGACCCAGAAATGAACGTAACTGATTTTTATTCTTCGGAACTGGCAAAGATTTAATTTTCTCTACTTCATCTGTATCTGCGGCAATGCCATTCGTCGCCACAATATGGCCTAAGAATTTAACTTTATTTCGAAAAGGTTGACACCTTTTAGAGGAGAGTTTCTAATTCTTTTGAAGACCTCTTATAGTATTTTTTTAGTCTTTGTCAAATATTCTCCCAAAGATAATCACATCATCTAAATACAAGAGGGAGTTTTCACAATGTAATCCATGCAAGCATTCTCCATTAACCGCTCAAAGTCTGTAGGACTATTTCAGAACAAAAATATCATAACATTAAAATGCCACAAACCACTACCAATACGAAACATTGTTTTATGTTTAGAATTATATTTCATTTTAACCTAAAGGCCTGTATGCAGCTTGCTAAGGAATCAAAAACTTCATATAAAAAAACGCTTCAGAAATGCTTAAGGAATTTTTCAGTCAAAAAATTTCTGTTGATAGTCTGCAGCTTTTTAAAAAAGTAGTATTATTTTTACTACTTTTTTTTTACGTAAATTAAGTTAGGCAACCCAGGCTTTGAGCAGGAATATCAAATTTTTCGTTCTTTCTGAAAGGAATTTTGACAGGAGAGGTAAGCATAAACAAAATGTAATATGCTAAAGGAATTAAAAGTTATTTTTCAGTTGCAAACATGGAAAAAAACGAACAAAATTCGGCAAAGAAAAACAAGAAGCGGATGGGTAATTTTGAAACTGAGCTTAAAAAGCGTTTAGCAGGCCAAATAAAGCAGAACCGAAGAATTGATTTGTTTTCAATTTCACAATTCTTAATAATTGACAGAAAACAGCTGATTGCTAGCGTTGCACTAAAAGGTACTTTTGTGCTTTTTTTTCCTTTAAGAAATATATGAAAATTTTCTGTTAAGATTCCTTAACAAGCTGCGTACAGCTCTTAAAGTAAAGAACAAGACTGAGCCCGATAAAGCATCAAATATGTCATGTTGGAAGCTAATAACTGTTTTTTTTTGCCTCGCTATTTAATGATAAATAATCCAAAAAGAATCTTAAGTAATCATCTTTTTTTAAACCGACACAAAAATAGAGCACCAAGGGCAGTTGGAATGTTTCGAGCTTCTATACGTTTAGCTAAAGGGTGGAAATTTAATTAGTTATCTCCAGTATTTATTTCACGCTTACTAAGTGTCCTTCTTCCATAATAAAAACTTGGTGAATTTTCCATTAGCGCATGTATTTCATACTTTTCCTTCTTAGCTAAGTCATCAGACAAATTATTCAAAAGGTCAAAAACTTCTTCAGGAATAGAAATATGTTTGCTTTTCCCATTCTTTTGAACAATTGCCAAGCCTGGAGTTCCAACTCCAACTACACTCGATATTTTAAGCTTCCGTTCATTAATTGAATGGTTGGCAATTCATACCAAATCATCATCTTTAGGTTCTATTTTAATAATTGTTCTTGCGAGCCTATGGCAAAATATTTCCACTTGGTTCTATAAGTTATGTTTATGATAACTTGAAATGCCAAACTTTTATTCTCCCTTCGGAATTTGGAGGAAGAATAACATCTTCATTAAGCAAAAAATTTACTTCCCCATTAAAAACTTCACTAATAAATAAAGGAAACTCCATATTATATATTATTTTTTCTCACCAAATCTAAACCAAGTATACATACATTCATCTTTAATACGAGCATCAATAAAGGTATTGCAAAATTTGCAATTTCCAATACACAATTTACTTCTCCCATAGTTTCTATTTTGGCAGTTTTGAGTGTGAAAAGTTCTGAAGTTATTGGATTGTTAGTGCACAGCAGTCAGGTCCAATAATTGGTCGAGATCCACCAGTGCCAATCCGGCATGCTCGTAATAAAATCTTACCTTTTATCAATAAGCTATTACCACACTGATTAAAGTTTTCTTTCCATTAGTTCTTGTTCGTTTTTCGATGATTTAAATTTATTACACTGGCTACGAATATGTCCATTTCAACCATATTCCCACCAACGTATATTTCTTTTAAATTCTGCTGATCTTTTTACCGAATAGTCTTCTTTTAAATCTCTATATTTGTGTTATGGATATGCGGTTTTTCCAGCATTTTCGACAGCCCATGCAAGAGCTAAGATAAATTGCCAATTCTTCTTCAATATCAAGATTTCTCATTCCTTGTATGAAAGCATCAATCACCATACAATTAATCACATCGGCAGTGAATTCAGGATGCACCATCTGAGTTAAAAATAGAACATCAGAATAAAATTGTTGGAGAGACTCACCATTTAATTACTTGCAGCTTTAGGGTTATCTTTGATATATAATTTCCATGCGCTCTTCGCCAAAACGGGGCTCGAGCTGCGAAGACATAATCGTTAAATTTATTAATTTTGTCTGCAACAGATGACCAGCGACTTCTCTAAGAGGTACCAAAAGTTATACTGCTTTGAACTCTTCAGACCATTCATTCATATCAACGGCAGCCTCAAACTGTTTTTTAAATAAACACAACGTGTTGATGCCATCTAATTGTGGAGTTTTAGTTTTAACCCCAGGCGGATTAACACAATTCGTATTTATGTTTGCTAGCTTTTCTTCCAAAATGCCAATTCTCATTTCTAATTCCCCATTTTCTTCCAATGTATGCTTTCATAGTGCATTAGCATTCGATTGTTCTTTCATTTGCTGGAAACATATCAGCCATGTACCTTACATCCATAGCTTTACGTGTTCGCTTCATTATGACACCAACGCAACGTAGAATGAATAAAACAACCATTTGTTTTGAATTAACAAAAATAACAACGTTTTATTTGATTCATAAAAATAAATTTATTAAAATTTTTTTTAAGCCAACTATAAAAGTTTTCATTCATAGTTCGTAACAATGTGTATTTCCAGATGAAGTTGCCTGTTGATCAGTGTATTCTAAAATGTAAGAGGCCTATTTATACCGACATAAGTATTTGCATATATAAATAAGATTCCAATAAGTGGACTGTATTAATTTTATATACGAAGCATATTTTCGTATAAAAAACATATTACTGAAATTTTCATATAATTGTCATTCTACAATTTGTGAACGTAACGTTTGGAAAGGGTTTATAAAACATGTTGTTAATTATACATATATTGCCATAAAATTAAATTCAACTTTAAGTGGGAATGCAGAATGCAAAAGCTACAACAATCACTTGCAAATTATGGTTAAATAATTTTATTACATTCGACAATGTTAAAAAAAATTACATAATGTTTTTTTGCCGACACAATGTGATGATGGCATGTTGTTGATTTTATTCTTACGATGCGTTCGAAGTATAAAAAAATATTTGCAGAAAATTTGTTGTTGATTCACACACATGTTTCTACGATGCCAATCTAAAGCAGAGCTTTGAACATGTTAATTACGAGATGTTGTATTGATTTTCAACTTTAATGAAATCATTTCCTTCGCAATTGTCTTAAGTATATCACAATGGATAGATAAAATTTTTATGAGTTAATATTAAAATAAATGTTAAACTAATTTGTGTTCAGATTTCGGTATGGTGGAGTGGGGTACCAGAGGTTTGCATTATTAGTTTATCTAGACGGATTTTAGACAAAAAGCAAACTAGACGTCACAGCTCTAAGTGTACGAGTATGTTCATATTGATAATAAAACTGTTAGAGCAGACTCTGAAATCGAATGTTTATAAATGAGAGATGACAACAAATGTTACAATCGTGAGAACAATATTGAATCCGAAGAACTGTGAATATAAATAAATGAAGTAATATATTTCGAAAGAAAATAAAAGCAGGAATAAAGCAAATTTTTTTTTAACATACGCTTTCATACGATTTCAGGTTAACGGCGAGTTAAGATGATCACGCCATGTAGAAATTGAGTAATTAATGTATTGGCATCCAATTTGGGGATATGCTTTCAGTTTCAAGGCTCCAGCTTGTCGAGAAATTGGTGAATATTCAGTTACAAACAAGCATATATATTTTTTTTTAAATGTATTTACAATAATTGCTTAACACTTGCTGTCACATAATTTACAGAATTTTAGCTATTTAATAAGCTTTTCTCACATATAAACCTACAAGTTCTTTGAAAGAACAAAAATTTTAAATTTCTATGGAAATTTTATTTGAAACATTTGTCTATTATTATTTTTTACATTTTACGGTAGAAAAATGAGGTCCATATTGTTATTTAAGTCTAATAATCTCCTTTTTGCTTGATAAACTTTTCCCAGCGATATACAATAACTTCGGTACCCTATTTGTAGTAAGAACTGTCCTCAAATTAGCCATCAGCCGCAGACTCCACCATTTCATTGTTGGCAAATATTTTACCAACGAACGAGTTTTTCCAGTTTGGAAACAGAAAATAATCCTAGGGAACTAAACCGTGCGAATAAAGTGCGTGTTGATGCAATTCGAACTTTAAATGAGGAATTTTGGCATCGTAATTAGTGTTCTAAAACTATCGATGGTACTATCCTAACTATCGATGGTTTGTATCTATCGCCCCCATCGATGGTTATAAAATGACTATCGATAGTTTTCGATATTTTTTGTATGGCAACGCTGTAGTGCAAAAGATAGAATATGGCCGTTGATGGCAGGTATGTTGCGCCAATTTGATGTTCAATGGTAACTAAGACGCGACGCTTTAGAATCAAGAGAAAATTTTAACTTTTTTATATTATAAAATGGATAGATTTTTAACCAAAAATGCAAGAAATGATAAGTACATATACAAAACTTTAGATATTTATAATTGCAACTTGTAAGTTTTACATCTTTAAGAAACAGAAACAAATGAAGAAGCTGCATGTGGTAGTGCTGATTCGGAGGAATGTGTTTTGGTAGAAACGCCAAGCCTGGTAGCAATAAACGCAAAAAAGGTTTTTCTAGTGTAATGAAAATATGTATTTGTATTTATTTGTAAAATAATTATTTTATAAGTAGGTGTGGATGTATTTCACAAAGTCGCAAGACAAAAAGCTTGCTAAATGCAACAAATGTGGCAAGGAATATAAAACTAGTGGCAATACTAGTAATTTACTGGACCATTTAGCCTATTAAAATTCAAACTAAAAATTAGTTTTTAATGATTTTTTTCTTTAAATTAACAAAATAATAAAATATTTCGCCCAGCCTTTTCACTTGGTTAACATAGCGATTGTTATCGATGGTTCACTAAAAACTATCGCATACTTTCGATGGTGCCGACTATCGATAGTTTCAGACCTCTAATCGTAATAGTGGATGTGTGACTTGTGTATTGTCTTGATGAAACTACTCTTTCTTTTCCCCAAATGCTTTTTTTCCTTAATTTCATCACTTAAGAGCTGCAACAAGTTAGCATAATACTTGCCGCTAATTTTTTCCATGTTTACAAATTCACTGAGATCGTTTACTTTGGATGGCTGTCAAAAAAAAATATTAAGTAACGTGGCGTCTTGGAACCTAAAACAAATGTTTTATAAGGTCGCCTCTTTTTACCAAAGTAATTTTTTCAAAGTACTGTCGCTATCTGTATGACAGGTCATGTTATTCTGGGACCAACCTCGTATATGCATACTTACAGGTTATGGTTGTATGTATGTAGACATATGGACACTATTTAGAAATAGAAGTTAGAAATAAATGGATTTTCAGAAGTACTACAAAAAAATATAACGCGTTCAGTGACAGTGTTTATTCAGTCACAAGCTTTATATGGTTAGAGAAGTACCATGGCAGGTTTAGCATAATTTTGAACAGCTTGTTTTGATATATTTTTAATTTCGTAATAAGCGACGCTGTGCAAACACCCCAAACTGGGCATACGTAAAGCAAAATATATTAGAAAACTATCTTAGATCAAACTATTTTACTAACATAGCTTAAATGTGATCCACGTCTTATAACTGGATATAGCATATTTCTAGCCATATTGAAATTTCGATTTGTCCCAACATACTGAATACTGGAAGATTTGCGTTTTGCAGTAAAAAAAATACAGCTCGAGTTTTCTCCTCATTAAGCTTAATTTTTCATGTTTGAAAATTATATGTTAACTTGAGTAACCCCGCCCGCTTTGCTTTGTATATAAGAATTGACATTTTCCTAAAAACGAAGTGCAAAAAAATCAATTATTTAATTAAAAAAAAATTAATTAAAACCATGGCTTCTCAACACGTGAACAATCAACATACAGTTGGCCATGTGAAATAACAAGAACTTCTAAATTTATGCCAAACGAAAGGGAAACTGTAATCATTAGGATGCGTGGTTGTAAAACATATTCGCTTTTGAGTTTCTCATTTAAAATTATTACTTCAATTAAATAATTCATTAATTTTTAAAAAACTGAAAATTTGTGACATGCAAACTGATAATGCATGAGGGGACAACAAGTGAATATACATGTCACAAAAAATTGGATAATAAAACCGTGTTGCTTGACCAAAACTCTGTCATTTATGTACGGTCACCACTTCTTGTTCCCAAAGTTACGATACAAATTTTAAGACAATTGAAATTTTTTGTATTTTTTGTTCTTTATGTATGTATGTATTTAAAAAAACTAACCCATAAACAACAAGATTTGTTTATACTCCATTTCTTTGTAAATTAAGTTTACCATCATGTAATTAAATATTTGATTGATTGAAAATGAAATTGAAATGAAAATCTAGAAAACATCTTTGCCAAAAATCAAAAATTTCTTTGCAGAAAAAAAAAATGTGTCGGATCATTTTTATCGTCATCGCGAGTCTGTCTGCAAAGTTTCAGCTCGATTGTATCACGGAAAATGGGATAAAAATCGTTCCAAATTTTGTCGGCAGCCAGACAAGGAGAACACTACTTGTTAATATAAAACATTAAAAAGTAAATTTTTTCCGTAAGGAAAATAATTCGAAAAAAGATCTAAATAGCATTTAATTGGCCTCCAGTTTCTTAGCGACGCACAGTGGGTTGAACGATAGTTAAAATGAGGATTAATTCAGGGAAGCCGTATTTAAAAAAATGTGTTTTACAAATTATTATTATTGCATTAAAAACTACCATTTGGCAAAAAAAAAAAATGTGAAGCGATTTTTTGTTTTTCAGAAAAATTGCTTTCGTTCACATTTTTTGGTGTTACTTTGGATTCGTAGTGTAGTGTATTTAATGATCTATTAAAAAAAATAAGCAAATAAATATGTTTTTATATTATACTAAATTTAATATCAAGCTTCCTCCGCATGCGATACTATTTCTGACCTGTGAATAAAGAATTTACGTAATGTGGGAGGCATATAAAAGCACGGGTACAGCTTAAGGAAAGGGGCGAGTTGTGAGTATAGCTCTTAAACTTTTCAACCAGAATCTCATGTCCACAGGATATACCAATAAGTATCACATGCATTCGTTCTATCAATTATTTGTCCACTTTTGTAATTTGTGCAGAAACAGCGACTTTCTGAAAAAACGTCTGACATCGTTAGAGTTTCTAAAGCCTGGCTTCGGTTGGTCAACGATCAGTAGGACAGCACTGACTAGGACTTTGACAGCATTTTGTATAACTTCTATTTTACATTAGAGTGGACTGAAAATCAGAATATTAATACGTAACAAGGTTAAGATGTTTTAAGTATGTTGAACTAAAAAAATGTTATTCCACAATTTGCAATATTAAGATTTCCTGTTTTCTTCAATTTGTAGAATAAAGTAAAAGTAGTGATTTTTATTGAGTAAAATGCATTTGTATTTAGACGATGAAATTTTCGCAAAGCGAGAACTTTTATTGCAATTTAAAGAGTTTTCTACAAATTGTCTTATCATTGTACTTTTTCACTTTCATCCAACTCTTATATACATCATCATTAAAATTAGTTGTTGATATACTAAGTTACATATTTACAACACCAATAACAATAAGTAAGAAAATTATAATCGGTTTAGACCGACTATACGATACCCTATACAATGGTTTAGACACCCTATCTCCTCGGTCCAACGAAGTGGATATGACTTGGATTTGAGTATCATTGATATTAATTTTTTTTATAGCGATGTCCGTCCGTAAGTCTGTGTGTCCATGTAAACTTTGTAATCAAACTACAGGTCGCAAATGTGAACATGTTTTGATGGAATTTGGTATGTAAACTGCAATCAGCCATAACATGAGCGCTATTAAAATTTGTATGTATTTTTTCAAAGTGACTTTATCAAATATGGTCAGGATCGGTCCATGTTTCGATCTAGTCCCCATATAAATATAGCATCCGATATGAACTTTTTCATATCTGCAGCCAAAAAAATTAAAAATAATGCAACTCAAATTTGGTTTATGTTTATTTTCTATATCGAATTATGTGGACCGAAGTGTTAGGGTCTCTAAACCAGGGTATATGGGGTATCGTATAGTCTGTCTAGTTCGACTATATCTAGTTCGACTATAATTTCTTACTTGTTTTGTTTTTTGATAGATTTAAGTGAAAATTTGGGTTTATTATTGGATAACTGATTGGTGGGTGTAATGGATACACACAAACCCAATTTGACCGAGATCTATATGATAATTTTGATCTTATGGCATAGGGATCATTTGTATGATCATTATCATTATTATTATTATTATTATTATTATTATTATTATTATTATTATTATTATTATTATTATTATTATTATTATTATTATTATTATTATTATTATTATTATTATTATTATTATTATTATTATTATTATTATTATTATTATTATTATTATTATTATTATTATTATTATTATTATTATTATTATTATTATTATTATTATTATTATTATTATTATTATTATTATTATTATTATTATTATTATTATTATTATTATTATTATTATTATTATTATTATTATTATTATTATTATTATTATTATTATTATTATTATTATTATTATTATTATTATTATTATTATTATTATTATTATTATTATTATTATTATTATTATTATTATTATTATTATTATTATTATTATTATTATTATTATTATTATTATTATTATTATTATTATTATTATTATTATTATTATTATTATTATTATTATTATTATTATTATTATTATTATTATTATTATTATTATTATTATTATTATTATTATTATTATTATTATTATTATTATTATTATTATTATTATTATTATTATTATTATTATTATTATTATTATTATTATTATTATTATTATTATTATTATTATTATTATTATTATTATTATTATTATTATTATTATTATTATTATTATTATTATTATTATTATTATTATTATTATTATTATTATTATTATTATTATTATTATTATTATTATTATTATTATTATTATTATTATTATTATTATTATTATTATTATTATTATTATTATTATTATTATTATTATTATTATTATTATTATTATTATTATTATTATTATTATTATTATTATTATTATTATTATTATTATTATTATTATTATTATTATTATTATTATTATTATTATTATTATTATTATTATTATTATTATTATTATTATTATTATTATTATTATTATTATTATTATTATTATTATTATTATTATTATTATTATTATTATTATTATTATTATTATTATTATTATTATTATTATTATTATTATTATTATTATTATTATTATTATTATTATTATTATTATTATTATTATTATTATTATTATTATTATTATTATTATTATTATTATTATTATTATTATTATTATTATTATTATTATTATTATTATTATTATTATTATTATTATTATTATTATTATTATTATTATTATTATTATTATTATTATTATTATTATTATTATTATTATTATTATTATTATTATTATTATTATTATTATTATTATTATTATTATTATTATTATTATTATTATTATTATTATTATTATTATTATTATTATTATTATTATTATTATTATTATTATTATTATTATTATTATTATTATTATTATTATTATTATTATTATTATTATTATTATTATTATTATTATTATTATTATTATTATTATTATTATTATTATTATTATTATTATTATTATTATTATTATTATTATTATTATTATTATTATTATTATTATTATTATTATTATTATTATTATTATTATTATTATTATTATTATTATTATTATTATTATTATTATTATTATTATTATTATTATTATTATTATTATTATTGTTATTATTGTTATTTTGTTATTATAAAGTTAACGAATTGTTTGTACAATAAGTTTATGAATTGCTTTTTATTTTAATTTTGTTGTTCTTAATTTTTCTGTCATTTGACTTTAAAATGCAAGTGGTGGATGACGTTGTTACTTATTATGATTTTAAACAAATGGATCGAAACGCGATGTTATTCGAATTATCTAAAATCGATTGGGACTCCATTCACTACATGCCTTCGGTTGACAATCAGGTCAGTTTTTTAGAACAAAATTTGGCACATGTGTTCCACAAATCTGTACCTTTAAAAACAACAAAATACAATAACAAAAATAAACCCTGGTTCAATCAACAGAATAAGGATAAAATCTGTGAAAGGGACAAAGCTTTTAAAAGTTGGAAACTGTTTAAAACAGATACTTTATATGACGAATATTCCAATGCTAGAAAACAAGTAAATAAAATGATAAAAACTGCTAAATCTGCATACTACACTAGCCCATTTATTTCTGCTGCACACTCTAAAAAAACGTGGAAACTCATACGAGAAATTGGTGTCGGCAAATCTAAGGAAATTGTCAATTCTGACATAAATGTTGATTCGCTTAACGAATCTTTTACAAATATCCCTGAGATCTCCATAAACGATGGATATTATACCCGCAATACTGATATTAGTTCAACTTTATCGGAAAATGCTTTTTGTTTTCAATGCGTAAACCAACTGGAAGTACTCTCCACATGTCAAGCTGTGAAATCTAATGCTGTTGGTTCTGATAACATACATCCCAGATTCTTGAAGGAAATTATCCCTCAACTGCTACCTCAAATTACCCATATTTTTAACACTATTATCACAAAAAGTGTATTTCCTCAAAGTTGGAAAAATGCTAAAATTTTACCTATTCCTAAATCAAATAAAGAATATCGGCCCATTGCTATCCTACCATACTTGTCTAAAGTGCTTGAAAGGTTATTGCATCAGCAAATTGGAAAACATGTCAAGAATATGGGCCTACTCTCAGACAGACAATCAGGCTTTCGTCCTAAACATAGCTGCATAACTGCACTCATTGATGTGTCTGAAGATATTCGTGGGTATATTGATAGTGGTAACATTGCATTTCTAGTGGTCTTAGATCATTCGAAGGCATTTGATACTGTGAATCATGAAATACTCTGCATGAAGCTAAGAACTTTTTTTGGTTTCTCTCCTTCCGCAACTCGCCTTATATCGTCTTATTTAGAAAATCGGCAACAATACGTTAACGCCAATATCGATTCTAGGACCACTTCTTTTCACTATATATATAAATTATTTGCCTAGGCAACTTTCGTATTGTAAAGTTCATATGTATGCTGATGATGTGCAACTTTATGTTTGTAGTCGTTTCGATGAAGTAAATAACTGTGTTGCGAACCTAAATGTGGATCTTAATCGAATTCACTTATGGGCTCTGGCAAATGGGCTATGTCTCAATCCTTCAAAGTCTAAATGCATCGTTATTACTCGAAGATCAGTGCCTTCCCTTGCTATACCAGATATTATGCTTAACCGTCAAATTATTGAAATTACACAAAAAACCAAAAATCTTGGAATTATTTTCAATAAAACTCTCACCTGGTCTGATCATATAAATGTCGCTTCGGGAAAAACGTATTCAATGCTTCAATCACTGTGGAAAACTCAACATCTTACACCAGTCCATGTACGAGTTATACTTGCAAAAACCTATCTAATTCCAACTTTGTTGTACGGATGCGAACTATTTGCTAGCTGTGATTCTATTAGCTCTAGGATATTAACAACTACGTTTTATTCTATATTAAGATACGTCTACAATTTGAAAAGATCATCCTACATAACACCGTATGCACGAAAACTTTACGGTGTGAATTTTTGCGATCTCTTGAAGATACGATCATTGATACTGATGCATAAGATTATATTTACACGTGAGCCTACATATCTTTTTAATCGAATATCCTTTTCTAATTCAAGAAGAAATAATTCTATAATTCAAATAAGATATAAAAGTTTGGTCTCTGAATGGCAGTTCTATATACACTGCATACGTCTTTGGAACTTGCTACCGCCAAAATTACAATATTTAAGCAACGCAGGACATTTTAGGAAAGAAGTTTTCCAATTTTTCAATACCATTTAAATATTGTTTAAACTTTGCTTTGTTTTGAATATATGTATGTAAAATAATTTTTGTTATCTTATTTTTATACAAATTATAAACTATGTTATATTTTCATTAAATACTGTATCACATTATACCGATCCTGTACTTTAATTATAAGACTCCTAGTCTTGTTGTGCAGGAAACCAAATAAATAAATAAATAAATAAAATAAAAAAAAAAAAATAAAAATGAAATTTTAGGCAAATTAAAACTTTTTGTTTCTTTATTTATGGTCCTTGGTCTAAGTACGATTTGAAAGTCATCGCATATATCACACAACACGACGATCCGTGATCTACAAAGCGCTTGAGGCTGACAAATACTCGGGTTGTCAGTTTTAAATGAAATTGAAGAAATAAACAAATCTTTTTGAAGAATTAAAATTAAGATGTAACGATAGAATAGGTAGGAAATGTGTTGTAGAGATCCTAAGTTCCCCATTGGAACAAACAAAGGAAAAAAGATATTCGAAGGAGTTTAACGTTTAATTTTTTTGGCAAATAAATGATATCCGAAAATTTTTGTGACGATGCGCAAGCATCACTTTCAGTTTATAAATATTTTTTTATAAAAAAAAAAAAATAATAATAATTTCTTCTTTAAAGTGCTGCATGAAACAGCAAGTCGACGACAAAATTAACCCAAAAAAAAGGCAAAGTGGTCAAACATCTGATAATCAGAGATGAACAAAAAGTGAAAGGAAAAAATAGCAACATACATTTCAAAATTTTGTCATTGCATTTTTTTTTTTTTGCTTTCTTATATATTATTGCTTTTTGAATACGAATGATTTTGCATTAATTAATGCTATAATTATACAAGTTTCAGCAATAATTCTAATTGAAATGAATATGAATGAAACAAAACGGCTTCTAACTATAAGTTTTTTTTTAACATTAAGACCAAGTTTATTTTGTTGTAAACTTATTTGTGTTGTTGTGTGTTGTTTTTACATTGTCATTACAATACAAAAATCTTCCATTTGGTCAGATTTAAACGTTTGATATTTAACAAAAGTTTTTGTTTGGTTTTATCTATATTGCCAATAAATTATTCGTTTGCAATATTTCGTAAATAGTTTTTCATATACGGACTATATTCAGAAGTAGTTGTTGTTGTTGTTCTTGTTGTTGTTAAGACCAAGACATCTGTTTGTTTGGTCTTAATGTCAAGTACACGTAAAAACTTTTGAAATATTTTTTGATGTTGTTTTTGCTTTACCACAATCTTTAAACTTTTGGTCATTATTCAGACTTTGAACTTTAGACGCAATGTTGAGCGTTGAATCAATAGCAAGTTATAAATAAATAATGTAAAGTATATACAGCTTACTCTTATATTGAAAATTTAATATAAATTAAGATAAAACAAAACTTTTAAAAAACCAAGATTTTATAATTAATTTTAACGATATTTAGTTCAAACTACAAGAGTAAATTTCAATCAGAACACACACAGTTAACAGTTGAACAAACAACACCTATCAAATTGTGCGCGCTTTAATTATTCTATCGTAAGAAAGAACACTAAACAAAAACCGGTTTAATTTTTTACTCTCGCAAAATAAATCAAAAAAAAAAAAAAACACCGCATAGTGAAAAATATTGCATAAACCTTTTCAACATGAGCTCTCCACCTCCAGGGGGAGGAGGAGGTGGTCTCTATAAAGACTCCCCTCCAAGAAAAAAAACTAAACACAAAGCTTACATTGAAACGGAAATCAATTTCCCATACCTTTCATCAAAAACAAACCAACTAGACAATCCAAAATTTGTTTCTATGAAATCTACAGACGCCGGAAAACCTTTAAACAAACTTAATATATTCCTTCTAAGTAAGGCTCTTAATGGTGTTATAAGTGAAAGCAATCGAATTTTTACAAAATTCACACGAGACGGCAACATACTGATTCTTACAAAAACCAAAAGACAAGCAGATTTGCTCATTAGAACCAAAAAGTTAGCTAACGTTTGTGATATCACATGTTCGTATCACGATAATCTGAATACTGTGAAAGGTGTTATTTTTTGCCCCGAGTTAAAAGACCTAACTGAAGACGAAATAAAATTCGGCCTCTCTGATCAAAACGTCACAGAAGTTCAAAAAATTAAAAAAATGGTCGATGGTAAAGCAACTAACACTCCACTACATATACTTCTTTTCGATCTGTACAAACTCCCTTCAGAAATAAAAATTGGTTTTCAACTGTACAAAATCGATCACTATGTACCAAAACCTATGCAATGCAAAAACTGTTACAAAATTGGGCACACCCAGAAACGCTGTCAAAATTCCGCAACCTGTTCAATTTGTTCACTAACATTACATAACGGGGAAGAACTTTGTACCCAGGTAAAATGTATTAACTGCAGTATGCAACACAGGTCCACAAACAAAAATTGTCCTAAAATAAAAAAAAGGCAAGAAATAATAAAACACTCAACCATAAATAGAACATCAATCGCAGAAGCAACTGAATACATCAATTTAAACTTCGCAGCCGATCACTTTACAAAAAATACTCAAATAGAAACTTTAGAAGAAATAATGGAAAATAAAAAAAACGAAACTAATCAAAAAAACGAAACTGGTAAAAAAAACGAAACAAGTAAAGAAGAAGAAACAATAACAACAAACAATTCCGAAAAAGCAATTTTAACAAAATCTATCAACTCAAATAATACAAAACAAACCAACAATGAAAAAACACAAACAACAAAATCTACAAAACAGTTACCCAATGCAGAACCTTCAGGTTCTTCCATATTATCAAAAAATATAGCAAAAGCAAAACCAAACACAACAATAAAACTAACAAGCACTCTCTTAGCATCTAAAACCCAAATATTAAACGACAAAGTACTAAGTATTCTCAATAAAAATGAAATACAAAATAAAACTAATAAAACAACAAAATCTCTTTCAACGTCACTACAACAAACATCAGATGAGATGATTCAAATATCATCTGATGTTAGTGATGATGAAACAATGATAACAGAATAGTTTATCAATCGATAAATTGTTCCTTCTTTATTTTAACCACTACACCTTACCCTTTATTATCAGTATTAATGATAATAATACAATGGAATATAAATGGATATATAAATAACTACGACAACCTTGAAATCCTAATCAAAAAATATAAACCTGATATAGTGGTTCTCCAAGAAACGCATGTTCCAATGAACATCAAACGAAAGCATCCAAAACAGTACCACATTTACTTTCATAATACCCAAAATCAAAGCAAACAAGGGCTAGCATTTATGATCAAAAAAAACATACATCACTCTTTGTTTGATCAAAACCTTCCAGTTAACTACCAAACTCAATCATTTAAAGTACAAATGGCACAAGAACTACTTATACAAAACATATACTTGCCCCCTAATACAAAAATAACAAAACCGGAATTAGAAAACTCCTTAAATGTTTCTGCTCCAAACAACTTTATATTAGGTGATGTAAACGGTTGGTCCCCCCTATGGGGTTCAGCCAAAAGTAATGATCGTGGCAAAACTTTTGAAAACTTTATAAATTTGAATAATCTATTCGTTCTTAATAATGGTAAGTGCACCCATTACTCAACACACAACTCCTTTACGTCAATTGATGTGTCTGCATGCAGCACTAATCTATCAACCAAAATTATATGGGATATTGAAGAAGACCCCCATGGTAGTGACCACAATCCTATAATCTTACATTTCAAGAGAAACAATACTACAATACCGTTTAATCCTACATTTAAACCCCAATATGCTAATTGGGCTCTATACTGCAATACATTAGAACACGAGCTGAGTAGAAGAAAACAATCTGACAACAACAACAAAGAAAATGCCTTACTCACCAAGTCCATACTATCAGCAGCAAATGTAAGTATTCCTCAAAATAAACCTAGAAAATCAAGCCACAACACATATTGGTGGAACAAAGAACTAAACACTCTTAGAGATAACAAAATGAAATTATTGCACCAACTAAACAAAACCCCAACTCTTACCTTGAGTATCGAGTACAAAAAAGCGAACGCTATTTTTAGGAAAAATGTTAAAACGGCCAAACAAAAAGCATACAAAGACTTCACGTCTAAAATTAACCCTAAAATGAAAATTACCGACATGTGGAGAACAATTAAATGTTTCTCAGACAAAACTCCAACAATTCAAAATATAAAAGCATTAAAAAGGCCTGATGGCAATATTACAACAACACCCGAAGATATTGCCGAAATACTTGCTTTTCAATTCTCTAATATTTCATCAAATAAGAATTATTCAATCGAATTTTTAAGAGAAAAAAACATATATTTATCTGGAAACTATTCGCCTTTGAACATCAGTAAAAATGCTAAACTAATTGAAGAACAAATCACAAAATATGAACTACACCTAGCTCTGAAGACCACTAAAGATAACAGTCCCGGCCCTGATAGAGTAACGTACTCTATGATTAAAAATGCTCCTGAAGCGTTTATACAAAGACTCCTAGATTTATTTAATAACATCCTCAAAACTGGTACCATTCCACATGTATGGAAAAGAGCAAATATAATTTGTATACCTAAACCCACAAAAAACAAACTAGAACCAGAGTCTTATCGGCCAATTTCGTTAATTTCTTGTACCAGCAAACTATTAGAAAAAATAATAGCTAAACGAATTGCATGGTTTCTAACACAAAACAATTTAATCCACGTTCAACAAACTGGTTTTAAACAGAACAGCTCAACAACAGATGCTCTAATTCACATTGAATACTTTCTTGCAAAAACAATATCTTCACGTAATCACTGCTCAATCTTTAGTATTGATTTCGAAAAAGCCTTCGACAAAATCGGCATTCACAACATTCTTGGCCAACTAAAGGAATGGAATGTGGGAAAAAATATCTATAACTACGTAAAAGCATTTCTGAGCAACCGAACTTTTTCTGTAAGGGCAAATGGGCACTTTTCTAAATTAACCAAACTTGATAATGGTATCCCACAGGGATCTCCACTATCGGTCATCTTATTCTTAATAGCGTTTGAAAAAATCAATCAAATAATGAAAAACCACAAACAGATACATCACTGCTTATATGCTGATGATTTTTATTTGTTTGCTAAAACAAAAAACCCACAAGAGGTTCAAACTTCATTAAACAAAATTTTTACCGACCTCAACAAATGGTGTAAGATATCTGGCGCTTCAATATCACAAGAAAAAAGTAAACATTTACATATATGTCGTAAACACAGATGTTCTATAGATCAATTCCAAATAAACAGCGCAGCTTTTACTAATGTCAAAGAACTCAAAGTTCTTGGCCTTATATTCAATAAAACATGTAATTGGAATAGTCACATTGCGTTTCTAGCAGGTGATCTCTCTAAAAGAATAAATATCCTTAAAAGTATTTGCGGTCTTTCAAGTGAAAGCCACATTAACAGTTTATCTAATGTTCTTAAATCAATTATGCTAAGCAAAATTGACTATGCTCTCATAATATATGGAAAAGCATCCAAAACACAGTTGTCAATTATTAAGAAATACTATCATCACGCAATACGAATCATTTCACAAGCTTTTAGAACAACACCAATAATGAACATGCTTACAGAATTGGGGCTACCAACTATAGAAGACAGATATTGTAAACTCATCAGCAACCAAATAATAAAAATTTCACAAATCAAAAATAACGTTATATTTAATGACGCTACCAACTTCTCAAAATTGAAAAGAAAACCTAAAATTGAAACTACTATTGCATCAATCACAAAATCAGCCAATAATCTATCAATTTCATTAAACAAACCATCAAGGTTCAGAGTACACTTTCCGCCCTGGACTAATACAGAAACGCATTTTATAAAAACCACAAATATCGCCAAAAAGAGCTATAATTCAGACCAGATTATTCAGCAACACCTTGAACAAATAAACACTTATAAAAATCAAAACTACATAATCTGGTACTGTGATGGCTCCAAAACCGCCAGTGGCAATGCATTTGCTGTAGTAGATGAAAAAAATACCATAGTCAAAACTGGAATCCTCCCTGACTTTACTTCAATATTTACATCAGAAATAACAGCCATAGAAGAAGCAATCAAACTTAAACCATCTGGAGTGAACCTCCTAATATGCACTGACAGTCTATCATCTGTTAACGCCTTGAAATCCTGTAAGCACTCTGATCCCCTAATCTCCCGCATCAAAGAAAATCTTGTTCGTAGCAAACACACAAAAATACTGTATACACCGGCTCACATGAATATTAAAGGAAATGAATTTGCAGATACGATTGCTAAAATCACTAACAAATCGCCAACTATATTAATTAATAACTACACAAAAAAAGACATTCAAAATCTAGTAAAAATAAAACAACATCAAAACAACAACACTTTACCAAATGCATACTACAAAAAAATAAACCCTCTTTTACAAAAACCAATATATCCTACCAACTTTACTAAACAACAACAAAAAATGTTTACAAGGCTGAGACTAGGTCACTCAAAATTAACCCATGAATACATCCTAAATAACAGCTCCTCAAAACCGGCATGCCCCAACTGCGGCAACATCTTAACTATGGATCACCTCTTATCCTGCTTCAACAAAAACAACCAAACAACATCTTTAACGGAATCCATACAGAACTTTGATTATAACCACCTAAAAAAACATCTACCTCAGGACGTAGTAAACAAATTATAAACCATTTTATACTTTTTATTATATATCCTTTTGTAATCAATTATCTATGTAAATCCTTAAAATCTCAACTTATTTAAGGCGAAGGCCTCGGCAGCCAGTCCTTTCCTTTTTATATTTTTCTGTAAATTAAATTTGCATTAAATAAATATTAATAATAATAATAATAATAAATTTCAATCAAAACGTACACGAATATTTTGTTGTTGTTTTGTTTTCAAATTTTCATAAATTTTTCAGATGGCGTAGTCGATTTACGAGAAGATTGTTAGAGAATGCGAAGTTGCTTTTAGGCTCTGTAAAAAATCAATATATGTATATAGTTTTTTTTTTCCATAAATTTTGTTAAGGAATAAAAGAATTTCTGTCATGAACGTCACAAAGCAAAAATACATGCAAAATCACTTTAAATGTAAGGACACTTTAAAAAAAAAAACTTTTCTGGGATGTCACTATGACTGAAAGGTTACATTCAGAAAGCGGATTCGTTGTGGTAACTGAATTTGTTACCAATCGAATTTTGTTAGTCCCATGTACTATCACATTATTCTGTTGTGATTAGTAAATAATATTTTGAAATAACCGTACAAAGTTTAAGCCTTAAACTTTAAGGCAACTGATGATCGACATAAATTCGTTTATATGGATTGTTGGAACTTATAGTTTATTTATTGATGGTTACAACCATTTATTGGGACAGCCCGATGCATAATTGCAATAATTATAACTACACATTTAAGTAATTATACCCTATACCACTATGTGGTTTGGGTATAATGACTTTGTGCTGCTGTTTGTAACAACCAAAAATATTTGACCTACACCCATCTTTAATTATACCGATCGAATCAGAATCACTATCTGATCTTTCATCTGCCATGGGATGAACGCTATTGAAATTGGTGAGAATGGGTCCATGTTCAGACCTAGGCCCCATACAAATGACCCCTATGAAATCAGCATATATTTCCATAAGATCCAAACTATCATACAAATCTTAGTCAAATTGGATATGAATGTATATGTTACATCCATTAATCAGTAGTCCAAAAATGATACCTATTGGACAGCTCTTAGTCATAGGCCCCATATAGAGCTGCTTCCCGATCTTCACTTAAATCTATCAAAAAACAAAAATATTGCACTGATTCTTCTCAAATTTTGTTTGTATATATTTTTGCAAAATACAAGAGACTTTACCAAACATGGTCAGGATCGATCAATTTTTGGGCCTAGTCCCCATATAGATATAACATCCGATATGAACTTTTTCATATCTGCAGCCGAAAAAATTAATAAAAATCCCACTCAAATTTGGTTTATGCTTATTTTCTATATCCAGTTAGTTGGGTTTGAGAGATAGGGTCTCTAAACGCATGGTATAGGGTATCGTATAGTCGGCCTAGACCGACTATAATTTTCTTACTTGTTTTATATTTAATTTATTTATTATATAGTTTTTTCAAATTCATTAATTAATTTATAATAAAATAATACGTTAAATTCCATTGAGTTTAAATTATGTTTATTAGGGTGGCCTAATAAAAATATGTGAATAGCAAAAAGTTTTGGGGCAATCAAAAAAATTTAGAGGTACCTCAACACGACTGAAAATTTTCAGTGTGTTTATATGGGGGAAATATGACCTTTTTCAGATTTTACGAATATTTCGTTCTATAGTTTAATTTTTTCGACAAGTTGTTATATGAGTCAATTTCAATACTAATTTATCTCTTTAAAAAGCCATATAACTTCAAAATCGAATAAAAACTCGCCATAGCAAATGTCCCAGACCACTTTGGTGCCAAAAAAAAAACAATTAAGAAAATTATAGTCGGTCTAGACCGACTATACGATACCCTATACCATGCGTTTATATACCCTATCTCTCAGGCCCAACTAAGTGGATATAGAAAATAAGCGTAAAGCAAATTTGAGTGGGATTTTTATTAATTTTTTTTGGCTGCAGATATGAAAAAGTTCATATCGGATGCTATATCTATATGGGGACTAGGCCCAAAAATGGACCGATCTTGACCATGTTTGGTAAAGTCTCTTGTATTTTCTGAAAATATATACAAACAAATTTTGAGAAGAATCAGTGCAATATTTTTGTTTTTTGATAGATTTAAGTGAAGATCATGAAACAGCTCTATATGGGGCCTATGACTAAGAGTTGTCCAATAGGGATCATTTCTGGACTACTGATTAATGGATGTAATATATACATACAAACACAATTTGACTAAGATTTGTATGATAACTTGGATCTTATGGCAATATATGTTGATTTCATAGGGTTCATTTGTATGGGGGCTAGGTCTGAACATGGACCGATTCTCACCGATTCAATAGCGTTCATTCCATGGCCGATAAAAGATTATATACCATATTTCATTAAAATATATTCATATTTGCGACCTGCAGTTTGATTACAAGCTTTACATGGACACACAGACGGACGGACGGACGGACGGACATCGTTAAATCGAATCAGATAGTGATTCTGATTCCATCGGTATAATTAAAGATGGGTGTAGGTCAAATATTTTTGGTTGTTACAAACAGCAGCACAAAGTCATTATACCCAAACCACATAGTGGTATAGGGTATAAAAATTGGTCGTGAAATTTGACGGAAATTTTTCCAACTTTAAGAAATTAATTAAAGCCATCACTTTTTTTGCCTCTATACATATGAACACTCAGACATGAAGCATTATTTTATTACCACTTTTTTTAACCAATTGCGCAGTGAGGAGAAAAATGGAAAATTTCTTTGATACAATTTTGAAAACTCCTTTTTTAAGTTTTAAAAAACTTTCTTAAAAAAAATTTAAAAAAATGGATCTGGAATTTTAAAGTTGTGTTAAATATATGTTGGAGATTAACTATGTGAATTTTTAAGTAAATTCCTCTGCCAGAATTTTTTTCTCAAAGATTTTTTTTTGCGGATTTCGAGAAAAATAAGTTTTTTGTGAAATATTCAGTAAATGTACTTTTTCTTAATACTTTGTATCAGTTTCCCACTTTTAAATGTTATATTTTATCTTAGCAGCCTAGGGTTTTGGAAAAAATTATATGACCCCCATTATCCATTTTGGATATGACCCCAAGTTAATAAAAGACAATTTATTCGAAAAATTCAAATATTTTGTAAGTACTGTTGAAAGTTTAGATGTGATACTTAAAATATAATAACCAAATGTGCAAGTCTTCTATGCTAAAAATTTGGAATAAACCGAACAACTTTAACCCATTCCTTGCCGAGGCCAAACATTGAATTGAAAAATAAAATTATGGTATATTTTATCGATTTGTATGATTTGATGAATATGATGATTTGGGTGATTTCGTCTACCTATATGTAAGCCTAGATACGTTACGCTGTTCGATGTAGGAAGTGTGACTCCACTTAAAGAAAAAGTGGACAGTCACCTTTTTTAAGAGTATATGCTACTGGGGTCGATTTTTCGACATTATCTTATTATGTTCCATTTGTCTAAATAATTCTGAATCGTGTCAAATTCTCTCTGTTGTAATCAGCAGATTGTTTGGTGGTTAAAATTACAATATCATCTGCATATGTCGCAATCGTTATTGTTCGTGGGCATGTCTGAAGTAAACAATGTATATAGAACTGGTTCCAAGACACCGCCCTGTGGAACACCAGATTTTATAATACCAATGTCTGATTCTTCGTAGTTAATGGTAACATAAAAACTAAGTTCAGTTAAATACGACTTTAATAGAAGGTAAAACGGCGCCGGTAATATATATTTTAACTTGAATAATAGTCTAGTATGCCATACTTTGTAGAATGCTTGCTTGACATCCAAAAATATAGAAGAACAATATTATCGTAGCCTGGAGACTATTTTTGGGTTAGATTTTTAATTTTTGCTTGAATTTATTGTGAACGTTTTTATAGGTCGACTCATTGGACACGAGACTTCAAGGCAATTCTTTATTCCAGTTGGTTGCAGTGTGCTACAGAAAGAAAATGGGCTAAAAGTTTCCTCCAGGAACGTTTTGAAGTCCACCAAGCTGCACCAAGAGTTATTTAAATCTTTGATTGGAATATCTCCCTTTTGAGCTCTTCTAAGGTTTTTGTCGCTTTCCACAGATTATATTGATTATTATTTGCAGGACCTAAATTACTTAAAAACCTTCCAACTGAGTCATTTTCTAATTCGTTTAGCCGCTTCTCGGTTAAAGTTCGTTTTGTACGTGGGAAGCCTCGCTATTTTCCTAACTCTTCGGAGACATCGTTTCATTTTAATATGTGCCTTTATTTCGATAGTAAGTCTGACATATGAATTGTTACAATTTTCTTGTAGAGTGGATAAAAAAGTCGCTTCTTGGATTATTTTAGAGAAAATCTATACGTCTTCGTCTAATTCGGTTCGGGTTTTAATAGAAATATTTAATTTTAAATTATTTTTGATCCAATCCTTAAGTGAGTTGACTTTGGTTTTGCTAGAGTAGATCTTAGTACTGTTATGACGTATTTTAAGAACTGTTTTGTAATTATAGGAGTAATTAACAATTATAGAACTTAGGTCATCATTGGAAATAATGTCCAGCAAGGTTCTAGAAATCCCTTTATAAATGAAGAAATCCAGCACGTGAGGAATTATAGCAGGATCACTAGGCCAATATGTAGGTCTTCCGATGGAAAGTGCATGGCATTGGTTATTGGAAATAAACCTGAACAGTTCCTTGCCTTTCTGATTGGGCAAACGTTAACCCCACCGTAGATGTTTGGCATTTAAGTCGCCTCCAACAATAAATTTGTAATCAAGTTTTAAATCAAGTTTTACCTAGGTGGAAAGTAAGAATATAATAATGGTGATTTTATCTCCAGCTGCTTGTATAAATAACTCAGTTGTTGGCTCTACAATTTCATGCTTAATAGTGGACTTAATTAAAATAGCGGCACCAGCATGTGCTCTATCATTGGGTTGATTACTTGTTATTTTGTCAAAACCTTTTATACGAATAAAAGGTTTACTGGTGTGATGCGACTCGGAAACTAAAGGAATATCTATACAATTATTTTTAAGAAATAATTCTACTTCATTTACATGATTATAAAAACCATTGACATTTAATTCAGAAATAAAAAGATCTAATTGCATAGATTTGTCAATGGAGTATTTCTTAATTTTATTTGCTTAGCAAGCATTGTTCCAATCTTTTGAAGAACAGTGTTTATATCAGTTTCCGTACCTCGTATATTAATGTATTGTTATTTTGATTTGTTATTTTATTGTTATTGCTATATGTAGAATTATAATTTACTTGTTCAGTAACATCTCTGTTGTTTCTACTATCTCCTTTGTTGATGAGTTTTTGGCATTCTTCACAGCATTTAGCTGTATGATTTTTAAGGCATTGTACGCATTGTGCAGGGATATCAGTGGATTTAGTACATTCCGCAGTAGAATGTCCTCGACCACATTTAACGCACCTAAAATGCTTTCTAAAATAAGACTTCGTATGTCCAAACCGCTGACATCTGAAACATTGTACAATTTCATTTTTGAGAACTTCAACTTCAATAATTATACTATAAAATGACCGCGAATTATAAATTTCTTTATTGTATGGGTTGGGTTCTCAATCCACAAAAAAACATTGAAAGTGGTTGCTTCGTAGTCCATTTCTTCGTAGCACATTTCGTACACTTCTCACTTGATGTCCTAAATACAAAAACTTTATCCTTAATATCCCCAACTGAAGTGGAATGGTTAAGGCCCTTAATCACAGCACTAAAAGCTCGTTCTTGCATGATCTGATATATATGAAATTTGATATCACTTAAATCAAGATATCTTACAATTTTTCGATAAGGTTCAACTATCTTAATACTTAATCGAACCTGTCCGTCTCGTAAAGACTTAAAGTTATAATCATATTTATTTTAAGTGGGATATAAATCGTATTTGAACTACCCACGAGTAGCAAATGAGAACCACCGAGTTGCTGCAAATATGAAATATGCTACATTCAATTCCTTAGCCGTGGCGAATAATATCATAAATTGATGAACATTTCTAATGCTGCCACCAAATTATCTGCATTACGCTGTTGTATTTTTAGTTAAACATGTGTGTCACCGTCGAACAATACTTTGTTATGCTTACGGGAATCGAAGTTATTTTCGGCCAAATGATGTATATGAATTTAGACTTTAATAATCCTACAACATGGTCTGGTATTGGTGGTAGTCTTTGTTGCTGTTAAAATTACAAGTATTGTTGTGGCGCGGTTGCTGCTCGCGATACGTCTTATTTAAATTAAATTCTATTATTCCCTTTTATAATTAATTTTTCAAAAATGGCAAGCAAATTAAATTATTTGGTTAAGCTTATCATCGCATTATATTTTTTTGGTACATACAACAGAATTTTCTTTCAGTTAAAACTATGACCGAATTCTATAATCCTAATTATTAATTTGTTTGTATTGCATTTACCAACAATTTCTTATAATATCTAAAAACATTTTCGTTTTAAAATATTTTGTGGTAATAGAATTTGATAATATAATCACTAATATTTAAGAATGTGTAATGATTTAGTGGGTTTTAATTGAATTAGCTTAATAATTTGAATAAAAACTTGGTAAATTGAACTTAGTTTTCTATTGAAGGTACATAAATATTATGAGAGTTATGTTTATATGGTAGATAATGAAGAAAATATAATTCATTCAAAATTTTTATGAATTAAAAAAAAATGATTATTACCTGATTACATATTGGTAGTACTAACGGAATACCTACCAATCCCATTTTCTGAGTGTATGCATCTGTTATTTTTCGATCGAAATCAAATTACTTCAAACTTAATATGAACGCATATGAATTTCGTAATAGTTTATTTAAACTGAACTCATATGCACTATTTATATTTGGTGTAGGCCTTAGCATGTACATCTTTCTACAAATTTAAAAATATGTTCGCAAAGGTGTATTTTTTTTTTAGATTTAACTTACGAAAGGGATAGCTGTCAATCGCACTGTCATATTACACTCACTTTTCGACATTTATGATAAAAAAAAAACTGGCAAAATATCACGAATAGACTTACGCTTGAACAATGCTACCAAGTTATCCAAATTTACTTTGAAAATCAGTCATCGATTCACGCAACTCATAGACGACTTCGTGATTATTATGGCGCCCTTAATCATCCATCATAGTTCAACGGGAAACACGCACTCTTTCTAAATGATGCAATAATACGAACACATCAAAGGCATGGTAGTACTGAAGAGCATATCGGCGCTGTGGAAGAAGACCCAAATTTATCGATTCGTTGTCGGTCATAGGAATTGGGGATCTATTAGTTCATTACGTGGAAAATTTTTCGCAAAGATCTTGGGCTACACCCGTATAAGATCCAGCAAGTCCAGGAATAAAAGTAACGAGACCATCATATGGTCCATCATTTCACCGATTGGGACCAATATTTAACTGGCCAATATTTTAACGCAAAATTGTATTCAGCGATGGGGCTCATTTTTGGCTTAACGGGTTTATTAATAAACAAAATTGTCACACCAATGTGACCAATCTACAGCAGACGCCACAGACTCCAATACATCCAAAAAAAAATGGACCTTTTGGTGCGGCCCTCATTTCGTGTTTCGTCAATGGAGATCGTTACTGCACCATGCTCAATGATTTTTTGTTTCAACATATGGATGACGTTGATCCGGGTGAGATATGGTTTCAATATGACGAGGCTACGTGTCATTCGGTTGGCAACAATTTCAGTTCGTTTTCTGTGTTTTCTCCTAAATTACCATCCTTTTGGATCTCATGCCCGGACGCATGGTTCATTTAAACGGAAATGCACTACAGTAACTATTGTTTTTACTCAAAACGTTGTAACTAAGATTTGAAGTATTGTACATAACTAAACCTCCAACAAATATAAATTTATTAAAAGATCTTAAATTGAAAGATATTCATTTTGTGAGGAATAAAAGATTGGAACAACTTTTTTCCGATAAACAAATGGGTGACAGTAAACCATCCCAATTTTATTGAGATATGTCTAATATTGCTGGCTCTATTGCTATGGATTGTGGCCACGTAGACTTCTACAAGAACTCAAAATTTATTTGACTTCTACCAATTTAGAGGCAATCGAGGAGAAGCTGTCTCTTCTAGATATAGATTCTATTTGGTTTGCGTATAATGACTTTGTGCTGCTGCTTGTAACTACCAAAAATATTTGAAATAGACCCATCTTTTACTATACCGATCAAATCAGAATCACTATCTGATTCGAGATAACGATGTCCGTCCGTCCGTGTGTCCATGTAAACTTTGTAATCAAACTGCAGATCGCAAATATGAACATATTTTGATGAAATTTTGTACATAAGCTTTTATCGGCCATTAGATGAACACTGTTGAAACTGGTTTGAATCACTCCATGTTCAGACCTAGCCCCAATACAAATGACCCCTATGAAATCGACATAAATTTTCATAACATCCAACTTATCATATAGATCTTAGTCAAATTGTGTTTGTATGCGTTTATTACAGCCATTAATGAGTAGTCCAAAAATGATCCCTATGGGACAACTCTTAGTCATATGCCACATATAGAGCTGCTTCCCGATCTTCACTTAAACCTGTCAAAAAACAAAAATATTGCACTGATTCTTCTCAAATTTTGTTTGTATATATTTTTGCAAAATACAAGAGACTTTACCAAACATGGTCAGAATCGGTCCATATTTGGGCCCATATAGATATAGCATCTGATATGAACTTTTTGATATCTGCAGCCAAAATATTAATAAAAATCCTTCTCAAATTTGGTTTATGCTTATTTTCTATATTCAGTTAGTTGGGTCTCTAAACGCATGGTACAGAGTATCGTATAGTCGGTCTAGGCCGACTATAATTTTCGTACTTGTTGTATATGTAAGAATATATAACAACTCTTAATAATTATATTTTATGCATTTTATCGATAACTACTAGAAGTATTTCATCTATTTTGATATTTATTAAGTTACAAAGATTAATTACACAATTTCAAAGACTACCGGATATAATTAGCGTTCACGGAACATGGTTCGAAAACAAATTGGTTCAGTTATACAATATCTCTGGATATAATTGCGTACATTGTTGTAGGAAAGATGGTTATGGTGGAACGTCAATTTATATTACAGATAATTTGGTATATTCTGTGGAAAGTTGTAAAAGTGAAGGCTTTTTAAATTCAATAACGTTTTGTTTGTAAGACCAGGAAATATCTGGTTAACCTGTTATATTTTCATCGTTTTATAGATCGCAGAAACGTGACTTTAACCAATTTTAAAAGTTTTTGGAAAGTTTTCTCACCTCTTATGCTCAAAATCCATGTATAATTGTCAGGACAGTTATATCGATTTTTTGCTAAACCCTTTAGCACAAGATTTATCACATCTTCTTTAAAGTTATGAATGTTACCCTTGTCACTCATCCTCAAAATTCAACGTCGATTGACCATGTGTTTACTACTATAAAAAATATTATGAAAATTAATTCTGTTGATTGCAATCTTACGGACCACAATCAGATATACGGACAAGAGCCAAAGATTATACAGAAATTGTACGATATAATTGTAATTAGAATCTTGTCAAGAAAAATCTTGAACGATTTTATCTGAAAATCCTAATAATGACACAGAAAATCATATATAATGTATTTCGAATGTAAGTGTTAGTTCAACAACGGAAAACAAAAGAAACCCCTACCTAAAATATGAAATAACCCATTGGATCAACGGTAATTTGCAGGCTCTAATAGTGTATAAAAAGAAGCTCCTTAAAGTACGAAGAAGAAAATGTTATAAAGCTAATATTGAAATTAATTTAAATAAAATTAGCAAGATTATTAAAGTATCTAATAAATTTTTTTTTTAGTAAAATGCAACAGGAACCAAGAAAATGTTGGAAATTTTTAAATCAAATTCTTGGAAGGGGTTCAAAAATTTGTAACGGATCTAATTGATGATAACGGTACTAATTGATGATAACACCATTAAAGCTAAAGTTTTTAATCAATATTTCCTAAACTATTTTTTAAGTTTAAAAAGCCAAATTGAAACAAACCCTGAGGATAGTTGTAACTCCTTAAGAACTCTACGAAATCATCACAACCGATTTAGATTTTTTTTCAACAGCACAGATGAAATTTATGATTTACTATCACATTTAGAAATTAATAATAGTCCAGGAAGTGACAACGTAACATCGAAATGTTTGTATGAATGTAGAGATATAGTGGCTCTTAATGCCAGTTCTGTGAAAAAGTTTAGAACGGTTGTTGTTTTGTCGGAAATTGATAAAGTTTTTGAAAAAATTTTGCACCCACTACTTTTAGAATTTTTTTGAAAGAGAATCCATTATATAGAATCCGGTTTTGGCACTGATGAAGCTCTCATCAATGTAGTTAATTACATATGTAAATGTTTCGATAGAGGCTTAACTGGTATTGGGGGCCTTTTCTAAGGCTTTTTATCTTGTAGATCACAAGATTTTAGTACAAAAGTTAAAATTTTATGGCACAAGAGGTACATAATTGGCCCTAATAGAAAACCATTTTGAAGGAAGGAAGCAATATGTTCAAATTAATACGTCTAAGAGCTCAATGAATATTGTCGAATATGGTGTTACACAAGGCAGTGTTTTGGGTCCTTTATTGTTTACTATATATTTAAACGATATTAACAATCTAGGTTTTGATGGGAAGATGTTTGTGTACGCTAATGATTTGAGTATTTTTAACCCATATAAGGAATATCTGGTTTTTAAAGCGTTTACAGAACGAAATGGTGCTCTTATATATATGTTGATGCCATATATCTCGAAGTATTTATACAAAACAATTTGTCCTGGCATCGCCATATACAACATCTGCATTCCAAGATAACACTGACTCTGGGAGATTTATTTAAATTAAAGCACAAACTTGATGAAAAAACAAAATATATTATTTTTCAATCACCGATTCAAAGCCATTTGAATTATATGACTTTAATATTTGGATTTAATAAAAATCATGATTTTAAATCCCTACAAATATTGTAGAATAAATCATTAAGAATTGTATTTAATCTTCCCCGACTGTATCCAATTATATCTCTACATAGGGATGCCGCCAATAATGTTTTATCCATACATGGATATTTGTTTTTCAGTTAATCAACAAGCTTCAATACAAGAAACAATTCAAACCTGTGAGTTTCAAAATGTCGTTCAGAAACTACGAAACAGCGAACGAAATATGTTGGTGGACTGGAATTGTTTACCGCAAAGTCTAACAGAATATTGAACTATTCCTTCATATAAAAATAAATTGTAAGAGTATCTTTTGAATAATATAGAATTGTTTGTGATATAATTTTTTCATTGGTACAAATTTAATTTTTCCTTTTTGTATAACAAATAATTTTCATCTAAATAGTTTTAACTTTTGATGTGTAAACATCTATACGCGCAGGGGGGGTAAATTTCAAAAACAGCGTAACATGGAAGAGTAACATGTGAGCGTAAGATGTGAGCGTAACATGTGAGTCGTAAGACAAAATGTGATTGTATTGGTGAAAAAATTATGATATTATGATAACCTGTTTGAAAATTAAAAATTAAAAATAAAAAATTAAAAAAAAATTCAAAATGAAAAATGAAAGATCAAAAATGGAAAAAAAATTAAAAATTAAAAATGAAAAACAATAAATGAAAAATGAAACATAAAAAATGAAAAATAAAAAATTAAAAATGAAAAATGAAAAATGAAAAATTAAAAATGAAAAATAAAAAATTTAAAATGAAACAAGAAAAATAAAAAAAAGAAAATAAAAAATTTAAAAATAAAAAATCAAAAATAAAATATGAAAAATGAATAATGAAAAATAAAAAATAAAAAATGAAAAATGAAAAATGAAAAATTAAAAATAAAAAATGAAACATGATAAACGAAAAATGAAAAATGAAAAAAAAACATTAAAAATGAAAAAGAAATAATTAAGAATAAAAATGAAAAATGAAAACTTAAAAAAAAAAAATTAAAAATGAAAAACGAAAAATTAAAAATAAAAAAAAAAACCGAAAAAAAATAATAAATAATAATAAATATTTTTATATTAACAGAGCCCCTGCAGTTGATTGCTATAAGTGATACGCTTTCTGTTTGATTTTAAGAAAGTGCTATAAAAAATCTTTAATTACTAGGTGTTTGCAATATTCCCTGCGATCGGACCCACATAATTTTTTATTTGTATCTTTTGTTCATTTTGTGCATTTAAAACATAAATGAGAATTTATATAATTTTATTCAATTTTTAATCTCATATTAAAAATATGACACAACTACGTTTTATAATGACAAGTGACATACAATCAACGAATTACTGTGTCTATTGGTTGAATTCATCAGTACTTTTCAAATATGATTTACACTATGAGAGCAAATTAGATGTAGAATATGTTAACATTGTATACGCATGTTCAGCTCCCACGTTGTACGCCTGTAGAAATTTTTTTGGTTTTTATATGAAAAAAATTAAAAAAAAAAATTTTTTTTCTGTCACTGTTTTTTATTTAGCAATAGAATTAACATTTTTAGAGTTTTGTTTGATATTCATGGAGTTATCCTTGATATTTTGATTGTATTCTTAAATCAGCAAAGAGTAAATTGTAATTACTTTAATTTTTTCTGTAGAAGCTATGAAATTGAAAAGTTTAATGAATAAAATCTGAAAGTAAAATTAAATTCTAGAGGTACCTTTCGAGTTCTTTTCAATAGACGCAAGTGCCTTTCATAATATAAATGCATGATCGCATTTTAATTGAATGCCGTAAAACGAGTAAAATAATAGAAAATTGTTTGCCATTGAACATTTTTTATATCATCAACTATCTAATGGCATCATAATAAACACCAACTTGTGTGAAGTAATGTAATGTGCTAAAGTGTTGGGTGACTGGCGAACTAATCAAGCAACCAAACAACCATCTACAATATCATTTCATCACGTGATTAGTTATAGATGCTTATTCACAGTAGCAAGAGTCAGCAACTACAGTAAAAAAAGCAGATATTATGAATATGATGATAGCGTGTAAAACATTAACCCAGATTTATAATTGGTGTACTTAAGGAGAGTCGCCAGCTGAATGGTGTTAAGCAAAAAATTTGCTCATATGGATTTAAGTCATATGAGAATTTAAATTCTCTCTCGCTCTTTATAATTGTTACTGTAATGAGAGTCTCTAGCCCATAGTATGAGTACCAGCTAAAAATATTTTATATAAGGATTGAAGAATACTTTTTAGACAGAATACGGACAGCAAAAGATTAACTTTTTTAGGCTGACGGTACATTTATAGAACAACAATAACAAAACTGCAAGTTTTTCACAACGATAAGGTCAATTACTAAAACCATGGCTGGCAGTGAGGACAGTGTCTTTTCGGTATTTGAAGTTTTTAAATATTTAAAATTTTAAAAAACGCCAAGAGGCACTCAGATTTCTGAATTTGAACAAGGTCAAATTATCGCTTTATATTATCGCGGAGTACCAATGAAAAAAATGTTGAAGCAAATTAATCGCAGTCTTTGAATTGTACAAAATTTGTTAAAAAAATCCAAAAATTTATGGTACTAAGAAACGTCCTGGGGTCAAATGAAAGCTGGATTTACGAATTATGACTCGTATTTCACGCAAAGCCAGCAACTCATCTCTTCCATGTCACTAATGGACTTGAGGATTTGCGTCCTCATCTGGAGTACTTTTGACAAGCAGAAACAAGTTAACAATAAAATAACAAAGATCCACAAGGAATCTAGAGATAATTTTGCTATTAGAATCATGTTCACCAATTGGTAAGGGGTATGTCTTATTTTCATCTGCCTCGCACTCTTAGTTTATATTAAATCCAACCACTTTAGGTTATATTTTCCTAAGAAAAAAGTGAAATTTTTATGTTAGCTGAAATATAAACCAGAGAGTTTTTATCAAAAAACATAACAGTTTTGCAGTGACCGGCATGCTCACCAGATCTCAGCCTCATAGGAAATGTGCGGGGCATCCTGCTTAGTTTTTCAGCTGCAACTGAAGAACCACTGATGATTTATCTTATTTTTCAGAAAAAATTTAGCTAAGGCTTTAATATATAATCTACATATTAATACGTAAAGATGAATTTTTAGTTCCCTTTAAAGTAATATGCGGGCACAGAGGAGTGTGAAAATTGGCACAATTATAGCTCATATGGAGGAGAAGCTGAGAATGATAAAACTTATATTTAATCTGTCTTAAAAATATATTAAATTAAATAAAATAAAATATTTATAATAATTCGTTACACCCTGTTAATGCGAATGATTTAAATTATGTATCAGATGCTCTGTGTTGAATTGTGAATTGCTAAAATTGATTAACATGCCTTAGGCTCATTTAAATATTCATAAATTTTTTATATAAAGGGTCCGCCAAATACCTTTTTTTTGAAAATGCTAAAAAAAAAACTACTGAATATTATCTCAAATTTCTTTTTTTATTTGAAAGTACGATCCTTCCGGTTAATAATGGAAAATAACTTCATTCAAATGGCTGCCTCGTCTGGCCATGCAGTAGCCTACACGAACGGTCCAATTTTTAAGCACATTATCGATTGTGTGCAGCTGTATTTCACCAATGGCTTCACGAATATTGTCCTTTAAAGCGTCAATTGTCTCTGGCTTGTTGGCGTTGCACTTATCTTTGAGGGCACCCCACAAATAATAGTCCAACGGTGTCAAATCGCAGCTCCGAGGTGGCCAAACGACATCAGCTCTGCGGCTGATAATGCGATCTTCAAAAACAGGGCTTCAACTCCTTAACCAATTGGACTTTGTATGGCGTCATGCCAAGGTCTTTATGTAAAATTCGTCTCAATGATACCTCCGAAATGTTCAATTCTTGAGAACGACGGTGAATTGATGTTGATGGCGCTTCACGCACACTTTCTGCCACAGCAGCAATATTCTCGGGTGTACTCACTGTTTTTGGCTTTTCACGCTTTGGTTTATCGATGAGGATGCCAGTTTCTTTCATTTTTTTCACAAGATAATGAACATACGGAGCTGACGGTGCTTCTCTTCTTCCAAAAGCCGTACGCAATTTTCGCACACATTCTGCAACATTACCATGATTTTCAAAGTAATGTCGCAATATTTCCCAGCGTTGTTCAAGCGTATACACAACCATATTCGTTCAGCGGAAGGATAAAACTAATTATCTGTCAAATCAGACATGAGCTATGTGTTACCATTCACGAAATAAGCACTAGTTGAAAAAAAAAACGTTAGATGGCGGACCCTTTATATAATTGTGAAACGCACCTTGTATGAAAGCTCAGCTGCTTAGAATAAAATTTACATACGTGTAAAAAAGGCACTTACATTAATTGCAATTCAAACAAAATAATGTACGATAGTATTTCTGTTTCTGTAGCGTTGATGTTACCATATCATGGCTTAAGCACGACACACTGTGGTTACAAATTAGAAGAAAAAAAAACGTAGATGCTGACATACTAATTTAACAAATAAAGAAAACAACCTGAATGTCATTTGACGAATAAGGGTTACATCGATACTAATTCGGACTTGGTTGGCCTTATAGCCGAAAAGATCCGTAAACATAATACTGATTCATGCTTACAATTCTGTTTACTATTTAACACTTAAATTCAATGTATAAATATTTATCACATAATAATGTATAAATATTTATCACATAACTCAATGGCAACTTCAATTATGTATATTTACATTTTCTGACTGATCTTAATTTTAACAAGCAGAGCCCAGCCCTCAAAATTTGAGTGCAAATTCAAGAACATTTTAATTTTTCATTCAAATAGTTTCTATGCTACCAAAAGGTGTGCTATTCAATTCAATGCATGATGTGTGATGTGCAATTATTGTAACGAAAGTCGATTGCGTTATTGTGGTTATTGTCGTTTTTGGTTTATGTCCAGAATATTTTTTCAATTCAACACAGCACTTTTTATATACAATTTTTGCAAAAACGTTAACAAATTTAATAGACATACACACAGCATTGTATAATTTTTTATATGTATTAGTGATAACATTAAATGCATTTTACTGCTAAAAAATTTGAAAATGTAAAAATCTGTAAATCTGGTGGACAGCTAAAAAGAAATACCTTTCAAAGTTTGTTCAAAGTTGGGGTAAGACTGACAAAGTTACATCGGTCACAATAAATCGCCTTGCCTATTATATTTTAATAGCGCCGTTGCAAAAATTTTTATTGTTACTTTATTTTCTCATCACTCCATTGCATTGAAAACTCTAAAAAAGTAAAAAGATTCTGATTATCATACATCTCAATGGAGATTTCCATATTGTATTGTGACAGAATCGAAAAATATTTGATAAAATTTTCCTTAAATATTGTGCTATTCATTTCTTGGAGACTCTTTTAAATGGTTTAGCTCAATTTGAGGGAATTTGAAACAAAAGTACATTCCACTTCGTTGAATATTTTTACCTTTGTCCTTCGATACTTCGTTTGCCATTACCCTGACTACAGAGCGGTATGGGTAACAAAAATATAATTTCTTAACAAGCATTAATTGTTTTAAGAGAATATAACTGTAGTATCTAGTTGTCAATTCCAAAATAAAGCCTTATGTTTGGTTTTCACTATGTCATATTCAATGGCAAACAAAATTGCAATTAAGTTTTATTTACATCTTATAAACGGATAAAACATCCGGCTGTCAAACAAAAACAAATTACCACTTTCTTTCAGTCGAGCAAGCCGTATGTGGGATAAACTACCCATGGAAGTCTTTTCTGATACTTACAAACTAATAAAACTTTAGTTCAAATATCAACAAACTCTACTCCTGAGATCTCTGCAATGCACTTCATTTGTAGGGGACACTCCATTAGTGCTTTATAGTAAATAAATAGGTATGAAAATTATAGTCGGTCTAGACCTACTATACGATACGTTTAGAGACCAACTAAATAAGAAAATAAGGACAAACCAAATTTGAGTGGCACCGTTTATAATTTTTTTGCTGGATAATTTTTTTTCGGATATGAAAAAGCTCATATCGGATACTATATTTCTATGGGGGATAGGTCGAAAAATATACAAACAAAATTTGAGAAAAATCTATGTAATAGTTTTCTTCTTGATAGATTTAAGTGATGATCGAGAATCAGGTTCATGTGGCGCAATGACTAGGAATTGTTATACATGTTTTATTTTTGGACTACTGATAAATGGATGTAATAAACATAAACGAACCCCATTTGACCGAGATCTATATTATAATTTGGATATTATGGCAATTTAAGTCGATCTCATAGGAATCATTTGTATGGGGACTAGGTCTGAACAGAAAACAAATTTCACAAAATTCCAACAGCATTCATCATACTATCGATAGAAGCTTATATATTAAATCTCATCAAAATATATATACCTCTGGCTTGATTACAAAGTTTACATGGTCACACAGACGGACGGACGGACATCGCTAAATCGACTCAGAAAGTAATTCTGATCCGAAGGTATAATAAAGGACGGGTCTAAGTCAAATATTTTTTGTATTTGCAAATACAGCAGAAAGGTATTGGGTATAAATATGTTGCCATATGTGACGTAAATTTTTTCTGGTAAATAACTATACAAAATGGTACACAACGAATAAGAAAATCTGTCCAAAACAAAGGTTTTATTTATAAGGTAGTAATTTTTGGTGAATAATTAAAGTAAAAATAAAAGCTTGCACGCCCGGTGCAAAGTCGGTTACAAATATCGAAAGTCGGATTAACCCATTTTTGGCCGCTGTTTGCACCTGCGAACAAAAAACTTACTGATTTTGAGCAGTAAATGCTTTTGCTTTATGGTACTGCTATATTTTGATTTATGAAGCAGAAATATTATATATATTCTTAGTTTCAATAATATACACATAAAAGTGTTTATTAATAATCCCATATTTACGTTATTCACGATTTTCGAATACCGCCTTTTTTTAGAGGTTTTTATTTTACTCTTCAGATACATATATACATTGTACAAAAATAAATATTGTATGTACGTAATTTCTTCGACAATTAAGGACAGAAGTAAAATCAAAACAAAAAACAAAAAAAAAACGTCAATGTAGTTATTCTAGACAACGGTAACCACCCTGCAGGAAATGTCAATAGTGAAACAGTACTGATTTACTATTGACTTTGTCACCAGTATTACTGACCAACTATACCCCAGACAATGTAATTTTCTATAGACATTTAACATGTACGTGTCATTGCAAATCACTAGTGACATTGGTACTATTGATTAGGTAGTGACTAGGTAGTTCTCATGGTATTTTTGTAGACATTGGAACCAGAAATTTACTACTGACTAGGTAGTTCTCATGGGACCATATGTAGACATTGGAACCAGAGATTCTTGTACACCAGAGATTTTTGTACAAATTTGATTTTTCTTTCACTTTTCTTTTATAACTTCGTTTACTTATAGTTTTTTCTTTGATATATTATAAAATATATTTTTATTTACCTTTTATAGTCAAGTTTTCTATATCTTGTTTAAAACTTTAGTTTTAAATCCAACCACAGGTTTTTCAAACAAAACTATAGAAATCAAGAAGAAGCAGAACTCCCAACCTCTCTATGAAAAAATTTTTTGACAGATGAAGCAAAGTAAATAATATAGACTCTTAGTTGACAATGTCAACAAAATAGTAGACAAAAGTGGTGACTTGGGGACACTTGACCCCAGGATTCCTGCATGGCATTGCTGTTCGCAAACGCGAACGTTGGCTGCTATTCAACACATGTAAGTATGTACATAATATGTATATAAGTACATATTTTACACTTTGTCATACATGTTTTTTTGTAAGTAGCGGTACTATTTTCATACATACCAACGGTTAAACTGAAAACATTTGTATTATTTGCATTCTTTAGTTTTTATTGGTACTGGAACTGATTCAGCAGTGTGATGAAATATGTTTATTTAATTTTCAAAAATCTCCAGAATTTTTAGCTCGCAACGTGCCAAGGGTGGACTCTAAGCACATTCCCATGGAGCAGCTAGGAGGAATTGCTACAAGCCAATTAAATGGCTGTACAATGTTCATTTGCATCCTCATTGCTTTAAAGCGCATACGCTTTACCATCAGCAGTAAGTGATGTTTAGTCAACAGAAAAAGTATAATTTCAAAATTTTCTGTAAGAAATATATTTACTGCAACCAAGATTTGTTTTAAAATTTACTTTAATGGCAATGTTACATAATCATGACAATAAAAATGGCATGTCATATAAAAAAATATAATTTCAAAGTATTTTAAAGCAATAAGTAGGTATGCTGAATAACGGCCAGGGTTCGCTCTTACGATCAGCAAGTTCAGAGGCTCTCAGAAGGGATAGGTAAATTTTAACAATGCTTTTGAATTCAGAATCCTCAAATTAGCTAAAAACCCGAGTTTCATTCAAATCGGACGACTTTTATGTTTCGCTGCCGAACATAAGATAAAAGCTGAAAATTAAGCCATAGCGGTAAATCATACCATGAAAAATTCGAATGCAACAAAAACATGATTGCAAAAATATCTACAATTCATGGGCATTGAAAAAATAAAAAATATGACCCACTGAGAGACAGAAATAACTTTTCAGTTTCCTTTTAGATTAAATATGTGATGGATGACGAGACTAGCTTTAAATTTGAAGGCAACAAATCCAAATATAGTTCTAAGTCATTGCTACCATAAAATGTTTTTTTGTGGTTGACCATAAGTATACGTGGAGTCATTGAGCCAGTATTTTAAAATGAAGAATTAGCTGTCAATGCGCAAATTTATAATGAAAAATACATTCCACCTCTTCAAAGATTTAGAGAATAATACAATCGACGAGACAATATTCTTGTCTAGCTCAATTGAGTGTCTTCACATTATGCTAAGGCTATAATTAAAAATTTAAATAGAGAGGGAATTCATTTTGTGCCAAAAGAATTTAGCCCCTTTAAAGTTGCCTAACTACGGCATTTTGTATAGCCTAATGACTTATTTCAAAAATTTTAAAAAACGATTTCCTTTTAAATACAATTTCTAATTTATAAGTATCTCGTATTTGTATTTATAAAAAAAATAATATCTGTAGTCACAAGCATTAACCACCTAAGTCGAAAATGATGCTTTCGAGAAAAATAACTTTTTATATACATAAATGTAATGGGGCTTCATTACGGCTTAAGTCAGTATGTTTTCATTAATAACTTAAAAAAAAAACAGTGTTGGGAAATGGGGCATTTCACGTATGTATCTGTGATCACAAGCGATAACCGCCTAAGTCGTCTTAAAACACTTTGAGTTATGTATGCTATCATATTCTACTAAAATCGATTTATATTTACGTGAAATCCCCATTTCTCTAACACTGTTTAATAAAAAATTTTTAATGAAAATATTCTGACCTTAAGTCGTAATGAAGCCCCATTACATTTATATAGAAAGTTATTTTTCTCAAAAGCATGATTTTCGACTTAGGCGATTAATGCTTGTGACCACAGATATAAAGCGTTCTTAGTAGAATATGATAGCATACATAACTCAAATCTTTCTTAAGTCGAGTTAGGCGGTTATCGCTTGCAACCACAGATATATTTTCAAAAATATTAATTTTAAACACGTCTATTTAAGAATATTTGCTGATTCTGAGTAAATTTATTCAGGTGATTAACACACGTGTCGCAAATCGCAGCCATCACACTTTTCTCACTTTAAATGCGACCAACGTTGAATACCCTTATTATTCATCTTTGATCAAAACAGAATGGTTAACAATTGTGAAATCATCCACAACAAACGGTTCGACTATTCAATTACTTTAAAAAGTTTATGTTAACTATATTTCTATTTGGTTTCGTAACACTGTCAGCTGTATGTACATATATATACAATATGCAAAAGTTTTAAATACATTTTAAAAACACTCTGTAAGTAAATGCAAATTTGTGGTATTCAGCACTATATACAGTATGGTAAATATATTTCAAAGGATATTAAGTGTACAGTAACAAGAAATTAATTCTAAATACTACTTTATAAAGTGCCACATAATTACATACGTACAAATGTTGGAGTTTGTAAATTTATTGAAATATGCCCATTGGATGGATAATTTGTGAGAAATTAATTGGCTTTGTAAGGCGCAAATTAAATTTTGCTTCTATTACACGACAATAAAAATCCCACAACTTCATCAAAGGCATATATACATATAGACAGCGATCTAAACATCAAAAACATTAAATTTTATATAAATTTTACAAAAGGAAAGTATTTTATAATTATAGACGGTCGAAGTAGGTATAAAGTTCACTTAGATTAAATAATATTAATAATTTTAAATCCCATTTCATTAAAAATTTTATTTTTATACCCTCCACTCCAGTGTGCAGAGGGTATACACTAAAACCTCGATCTGCGTCGTGAATTGGGACCCAAAAAATACGACGCATATCGAAACGACGCAAATCGAAATTAATATTCCTATACATAAATATTTTGTTAATTAGTACTAAAATAAAACATTTCCGTGCATTCCTACAGAATTAAATGGGAAATCTCCTTTATATAAAATTAAAGCAACGCAAATAAAAAATTTTACGACGCAAATAAAAATTTTAAGAACGCAACTCTGAAATCACGAAAATTCAAGAACGACGCAACTTCGAAAACGACGCAAATCGAAACGACGCAAATCGAGGTTTTAGTGTGTATAAGTTTGTCATTCCGTTTGTAATAATTAGAAAAAAATTTTTGGACCGGAGTTCATATAGCGATGTCCGTCTGTCCGTCTGTCTGTCTGTCCGTCTGTGGAAATCACGATGACGGCATCAATCGGGCAGCTAGGGTGCTCGCTGACATAAAAAATGATTCATTAACATCCTGAAAAGTTCACTGTTTAAATTTGTCCGAATCGGTCGATTAGGGCCCGAGATTTGAATGAAGAACTAAAAAAAGTCTTGAAAAATATAACTTTCTATGTTGTTCTTGTTACGATCACGCCCTCAATAGGATACCTAACGTGATCGTTTGTAGTGAGAATCATTCTCCAAATTCATGGGAAGATTTCTATTTCAAAAATCATTAAAATCGGTGGAACAGGTCCAGGGAAATCTCTGAAAAAGTAAAAAAAAAAAAATGACAAATATGATGTTTCTATAGTGTTCTTGTTGTTATTCTAAATGTTATATTGTTGTCATAGCTGGACTTGTGGTGTTTGTGGTCGTTGTGGTAATAATATAATAAGAACTAACCCTTTTGACCATTTTTTTATCAACCCTGGTAGAAAAATTTAAAAGTTTCCATTGTTTTGGGATCACTAAAAAAATTTAGTAGATCATTTCTGTCATTGCCACGAGCCTGCCCGCAAAGTTTCAGATCGATTGGGTCACGGGAAAAGGGTTCAAATCGATCCAAAGTTTTTTCGACAAGCAGACACTACGAGTTAATATAAAGGGAGTAAAAATTCACCAACATCTAAAGCAAATAATGCTAAAATTCATAGTTGTTATTTAAAAAAAAAAACAATGTAAATATAGCAAAAAAAAATTTTATGTATAAATTTATTTATAAATTTATATAAACATATTAAATAATACAAATAATATACATATATTATATATGTACATTGTATATCCATAACAACTGTATGTTAGAAATAAGTCGGTATATTATTTTATTTACATAAAAACTGCAATATTTTGTTGTGGGGAAAATATATTTCTTTTGCATTAACAGAGCGTCACTTCATTTTGCTCAGCGTGACTATGCCACAGTAGATGGCGCCACAATTTTTGTTTCTTCTAATTAGCTTTGCAATAGTTATTTCTATTTTAACATGAATGTCAATATTTTCAAATAGATATCATACAGAACAATGTTAAGAGTATATACGGGCTGGTCTTTTATTTCATACGTTTTTTCATTATTCTTTTACAATTATGAACATAAGTTTGGCATGTTAACTTTTTGTTGTCTTTACAAAATAGAGTTACCGAGTTCATCAATGAGTTTTTTTGGTTTCAAAACAGTTCTACATAGTTATATAGAATTATTACTCTGCTTTACCCACAAAATATCTGATTGCGATTACATCGAATTTTTAAAAATTGTTTATACAATAAATACAAAATTGCACTTTTTAAATTTTCCATTCAAATTTAAGAAAATATCAATTCTAAAAACTGGAATTAAAAATTTCCAACTATAAATTACAATTAATTGAATTTCAGAAAATTATATCAAAACGTCGGAAATTATAATTTTAAATTTAGAAGACATCAATTGCATCTTTAATATATAAATTTCATTTGTTAACCACAAAATGAAATTCCAAAAAAAAAAAAACACCAAATACACATGTTTACATTTAAAAAATTTTTACATTTAAAAAAAATATTGACATTCAGGAGAAATTAATAGCTTTTCAGTACCGCGATTCAGTAACTTCTTTTAACGATAGTCGAATCGTTAAAAAAAAGAAAATTGAAAAATTATCAGTAAAATTTTTAAACGATATTCGCTATTGTTAAACTCAGCTATTGTTGTTATCTAAACGACAACCATTTTTGAGTTGTTTATTCAATCGATAAAAACTTGAATTTTTAGGTTGAAATGTCGTCATACATAAATAAAAATCATAAAATAGTGAAAATATTTTGCTTATATTAAAAAACTTTTTTATATAAATAAAAAAATTAAATAGCATATTCAATTCATTAAATTATTTTCAAATAAATAAACAGAAATATTAGTAAAAAATAAAGATATTAAACACAATGGTAAAATCATCCTTTCAAACACGAAGTAATTTGTTTTTTTCTATTCTTCTTTTTGTTTTTCGCTTATTTTGACAGAGATACCACTCGTTTACAATTTAAACAAATAGAAAAATAGATTTGTCGACTGTCGTTAAGATGTATGTACTAAGTGAATCACTTAATCCTTAGTGCAAACAACAATAGCTGTCGATATATTTTGCCATTGTCGGATCGTTGAAATTTACAGAATCGGACTACAGAAAACATTGATTTAAATTCAATGAATTTTAGAAAACCTCAAATGATATTTAAGAATTGCGAACACAAAAATTGTTACATAAATAAACGCAATTTGATGAGAATATTATTTATATATAAATTTTCACAATTTTTTTTTGGATGAATATTTGGAGTTCTTCAGAAAATAAAGATAACAAATTATTTTATTTAAAATTTTTGCGATATTTGGTTTTTGCGTTTGGCATCCCTAATTTAATTATTTATTATTATAAATTTATTCTCTATGTTTTCCAAATAACAATATTTTTTTGAAAAAAAAGTTGAGAGAGCTTTTTTCGGTTATTGTTTTGTTACTCCATCCGACCTATATGGCCGCAATGAAGAAATATTTGGCCAGTAAAAGCCAAAAAAGCACGATTTAATGCGTATAGCCACCCTACACAACCATTACCTTTGCAATGGAGGTTAGGGCGAGCTTTTTAATTAGCAAATACTAAATTAAACGAGAAGTTATATCATATAACCGGAAACGCATGCATATAGGTATAATATAACCTAAATGCATGCCCATCAGCAACCACGATGACCAAAAAGCAAACACCGAAATAAATCCGAAATAATAGAAAAGACGAAAACCAACCCAAAGAATTTGCTGAAATAATTTGGTATTAAGTTTAACAAATTGTTTACTTCTTCATTTACATTTATTATCAAGACTCAAACCGAGATGGAGGGTATCAAAGATTCGGCACAGCCGAATTTAACACTCTTACTTGTCAAATTTAGAGTTTATTTGGGTATCTTAATTGAAAAAAATTTAAACAATTGTAATAAATTAAGTCGCTATTTTTTAAATATTTTTGGTACTTAAGCTCATTTTGAAAATTTAATCAACGATCTAAAATTTGAGGACTGATTTCTTGAGAAATCGTCCAATAATGTTAGAAGTGAGTTCGAAAAAATCTTAAAACACGTTTTTCTTCTTCTCATTTTTCCACAAGTATTATAAGATTTATTTTATATTAAATTATCTTGGAAATATGTGTCAATTACTATGCTTTATGACAAATGGTTTGATTAAAATGAGTGATGAAATAGAATTGCGTGTTAAAATTATTATATATTTTCAACAATCTTACAAAAAGTTGGCCAAAGAATTGAAGATCTGCCACCAAACTGTTTCCAGTGTTATTCGAAACTAACAGGAGAACTTGACCATTGACAGGAAACATGTTTGAGAAGAAAAAAAGATGCATATGATGAATTTAAGGCGAAGAAAATAGAAAGTTTATCGAAAAGATCTCCGAAGGCATCCGATATTAAAGCAGACCGGTCAGTGGTATTTAGTGCGAAAAGTTTAAGCCAAAGCAGGTTTGAAATCATACAAAGTCTAAAAGTTTCTAAACGGGACCGCTGCAAAAATTTACAGGCCACAGATTACGGAAATTGATATCATGTTTAATAAATATATAATCTATAATTTAAAATAATGAACGACGAAACGCATGTAGTGGGAGATTTTTGACAGCTTCCAGGTCAGAATCTTTGTGTTGCTAATGTCTGGTATGGCAAGCAATATACAGCTAATAAGCTAATTATTTGTAACAACGGGCTCTATAAAAACCGAAATTTATATTTAGCAGCGTTTGCAAAGAAGATTATTTCTTTCAATAAGTCTACACAATGTGTCCACATATTTTTGGCCTGCTTAGGCATCCTGTCACTACGGTAAGAAAGTTCTTCAGTTGTACAAGAACAGTAACAAGGTTGTAGAACCCAGAGAGGAAAATGCTTCAAACTGTCCAGCTATATGAATCATGTGGAGAAGAGAGTTGAAGAGCATAAAAAGGTGTCCCAAAAAATGTGATTAGAACTATAAAAAAATTTCTTTTGAAAGTTTTAATATAATTTCAATTATAAAAAAATCGCAACTCTAACTTCAGTGGTCTAATTATTATTACAGTTTACGTATATTAAGATTTTTTCGATCTCATTCCTTATTCCTGAAATTAGAATAATTTAGTATCATTCAAATGAAAATGTAAACAATAAAAATAAGAACCTTCAATTTGACAGAAATGGTATGCGCTCGAAACATATGAATATACAAATTAAAGACAGGATTTATATGATTCTTGGTGTAGACCCACACTTTTATATGCCATAACTCACGATATGGGAACTCTTGAGAAAAAATGTGACATGTTGTGTGAATCACAGCTTAAAATTCAGTACAAATATGTTAATATATACTGGATTATTTCGCTTTAAAATTAAAAGTTGTGCTGTTTCGCTAACTAACAAAACATCTCCCATTAAAATTTCTCCCATTAAAATTTGTAATGTTTTGACTAAAATTCATTTCGTTAAATTTTAAGTTTAGAAATCATTTTCTAAAAATAGCAAAATCTTTTAATAAAATTTATTTGTAATTCTAAAAATTAATATCGATACCAAATTTATTTCGTAAAATTATAATTTTTTAATATACCCAGCAAAACTTTTCGTTACATGTAATGAGCTTTAGAAAAAGAAATCAAAATTGTTCAGTAGATACCTTTCCGTTACGAAACCCATTATTTTAACATGGTAATGTCATTGGAGGAAAGGCCTTACCGGCACCTTACTAGGTACTGATATAAATAAACTAATTATTTTATAGATAAAAAGAAGGGATTTGAGTAATTTGTTACACGTTGGTATCGCACAATATGTTGAAAATAATGTAATGTAAAAATTAATTGCTTTTGCTGCGTTTTTTGGCCAGTGATGATTATCGCCGCGAAATAGTTCTTTCATTAAATTTAACTAATTATTTATAGTTTTAACTAATACAAACAGTGGTCATTACCAGTAAGTATTTACATAAATCATTATCAGGAAGTCCTTACATTTAGCTTGAAATTATTCAAAAGGTATGGGGTTAACATTACCATGTAATGCAACGGTAATAACTAATCATTACCAAGGATTTTATGGGCACTGCGTAAAAAGTGGGTACGTAAGATTTCCTTAGTTTCGAAAAGCTTTAGAAGTCAAAAAATATATTTTCATAAAACTAAAGAAGCGTTCTTATATTCTACGAATGAATTCGTTCACTCAAGTACGTTTGTTATCAAAACAAGAAAAATGTGTTAAATTCGGCTGTGTCGAATCTTTGATATCCTCCACCTCTATCTTAAACTCAATACTATAACCAATATTGGGTATGTTTACGGTACAGTTACTTAACCTTTAAGTTTTAATACCACCATAGTTAATTGGTTTTCTTTTTGATCACAATTTATTATGACTAGCAGATTCCAGCCCTCCAAATTCGAGTGTAAATTCTAGGAAATTTCATTTTTTGATTTAATAATCATTTTTATCCAATTCACAATTAAACTCTTTTTAAATTATTATTGTGAATGAAGAAAACAACCTCAATTTATTTACAAGCACATAAACAAATTTAACAAACACATAGAATTATATTATAAAAAAATATTAAAAATTTAAAAATCTGTAAATCTAGTGGACAGCTAACAAGAAATACTTTTCAAATAATGTACCTTTGGTCAAAATCGGGATAAAACTGTTTAGAAAACATCACCATTGAAAGCTCCAGAAACGATGCAAGGTTTTGATTAAGATGGCTAATTCTGCAAGTAGATAATAGAAGATTTTTCTGGCTACTTCGGTGGCGAATCCAGCTCCAGAGTCGGTGGCGGCTCCAAGCCGGCTTTAAGCCGCAAAAATTGGACCTCTGGACACATGAAATAAAACAATTCATACACGCTTATGAAGAAAATGTTAAATAATTTAACCCATAAGAACAAGTTTTTATTAAAACTCTTTCTTTCCTTATGCTTATGTTTTGAATATCTCCGTGACTGTGCGTGACTATGTGTGACTATCTTAAAATTAATCTTTGGCCATAACAAGTCTATGGACAAAGGTTCAGATCCATCGGATAAGGGGAAGTGAGGTTTTAATCTCTCCGTGACTGTGCGTGACTATGTCAAAGTAAATCTTTTTTCACAGCAAGTCTATCGACCAAGATCGATCGGATTAGGGAAAATGGGTTCTAAATCACTCAGTGACTGTGCGTGACTATGCGTGACTGCGCGTGACTATGTCGAAGTTGATCTTTCTTTACAGCAAGTATATCGACCAAGTTTCACATTGGTCGGATGAGGGTAAATGACATTTAGATCACTTCGTGACTGTGCGTGACCATGCGTGACTGCGCCTGACTAAGTCAAAGTTATTCTTTTTTTATCAGCAAGTGCATGGACCAAGTTTCAGATCGATCAGATGAGGGGAAATGAATTTAGATCACTCCGTGACTGCGCGTGACCATGCGTGACTTCGCGTGACTAAGTCAAAATTAATCTTTTTTCACAGCAAGTGTATGGACCAAGTTTGGCATCGATCGGCTGAGGGGAAATTACATTTAGATCACTCCGTAACTGTGCGTGACCACGCGTGCCACCCATGGCAGACTGACAGACAGAGAGTATGAGTTAAAAGAAAGAGTTCAAAAAAACACAACAAACACAACAGCAATTACAGTTACAACAATATAGAAAAATACAACTATAGCAATATAAAAAATCATATTTTTTTAAGGGTTTTTCACATTTTCATCTAAACCTAGGGACCTATTGAACCGGTTTTAATAATTTAAAACATCAACCTGCTCAGGTTATCAGTTAATCGTTTTCACTGAAAATAAACAACCCAGCTTAGTTATTGAGGGCCTAATCGTGATATCCACAGAAGGAGAGAGTGGCTATATGGACTCCAGTCGGTATAAGGACCAACAATATGTGTATATATTTTAATGCGGTCCACATTTTTTTTTCCAATTGTTACGAATGGAATGACAATGTAATAAATACCCTCTGCATACTAATTGGAGGGTATAAATATTGCAATCCGTAAAATTTGCTTGTGGAAGCACTTGTGGGTGTCGAAGAAAAATAATATTTCTTAATATGTTGTAGGCATGGGAAATTTAACATTACATAAAACAGAATCAGAAAATTTTCATTGCCATAAAAATATTTTGTTTACTACATCAGCATCATAATAACGACAAATCAGTATCTTTAAGGAGAAACACAACCTTTTGTTATCTTATTCAACCGTGTGCCTATTTCTCTTTAAAGATTTTTTAATGTATAATAAGACCAGTTAGTATTTGCAACAACTATAAATATTATTTACGAAAGCTGAACACATTAATGTTTGGAATTTTCATTTATTTATGTTTATGTATATAACGTAATAAACATTTATTTTTTAAATTTTTCATCAGCTCAAAAAAGTGATAAATATCTTCAACAATATATTTATATCTTTTCTTATTTAATATTTTTATGAAATATGATTTGAGTTTCTTTTTCTAGATAGACCATCGCACCTAGCTAGTTCGATCTACACTTTTTGATGTTTCGCGACCGCGAAATAGTTATACTTTTCCTCTTCATAGCTTTTCTTAGTTTGGTATAAATAAGGCTGATATGATATTTTCAACAAAATTTCGAAAGTTATATCCCAATGTACAACCAATATTGGTTACCTCACAAAAAGAGTTATTGTTGTGGTCGCAATATAATAAACCTTAGTATGTTTATAAGTATTCCCAAGAAGTGCTAGCTCTATTTCACATTTATTTCAATGGAACCGTATACAAATGCCTATCAAATATCTTTATACGAGGGCTATATGATACGTATCTGGCCTTGAATAAAGAGTTAAAAATTATTTTATATTTAAATATATTCTCGTCTTATCTCCATATACGGGATTTGAAAAGCACTTATAAATTTTAAGTGATTATTTTGTAATTTTCATAAAATTATTTTTCATTCCTTTAATTTTGTAGACAAGAAATCTAACGAATACTAGGGACGAAGTATCAATTCATACCCTAATTTTGATCCAGATTCATAAAATTTTACAGTAAAAATGACTCATGATAAGAGAACTTTCATATTGTGTACTTGTATTTGATAATTACTTGTAAAATTACCTCAGTTGAGTGACTTTGATGTACATCATCAAAGTGTATTAATGCGTTTAAATTTATTTGTTCAATATTTTATTCGATTCTACTACACAGGTTGTTAACTTTAAATGGTTGTCCATAACAAATGGCTTAACCATGCAATCTGAAACTTTTGACAGGTGTCAAGTGAAGATTTGTGTTAACAAAAAAAAATTAACCTTTAGTAACGCCATCTCTTGTCAAGGCCATGTACTTATCATACAGCCTTTTTATTAAGTCTATGTTTGGGTATTGTGTGTAATGTAAATAAGTTCATAAATATCTTTATGTCTGGCATATATTTATTGTGTTTTAATTTAATGTTATTTGGCATTTTGTTACATCTCATTATTTACTTACCTTTTTTATACTTGAGGTGGCATTTCTTTGTAGTAACTATTCATCTACTCTGTATGTATGTATATAAATGTTTTTTTTTTTTTGTTAATAAATAATCTGCACTTGTACTTAAATTTATTTACATTTTGACAAGTGTACACTTCTGTTTATAATTCTTGTGGCTGTTTGGAGTATAACATCAAAATTATGTTTATATTTTCACAAAATATTTTGAAATATTAACATTAAAAAATATATTTTTTTAAAGCGAAATGGCCTTCAGAATAATGTTTACATGTTTAATATTTCATTTCTGTAATATTTGGCACATGTTGTATTTTTCTGGTTAATCACATATTATTTTCTATAACGGTATCTGCCAAATGGTGACTTTTAGTGAAAAATGTGAGATAACTGAAACAAATCGAAAATTTTTTATTGAAAAACCTTAATTTCTTTATGTAACTGAGGGTTTTACTATAGCAGAGCTGCTCATGTCGCATTTACATCTAATACCAAAATAACAATAAAAAAAATATTTAGGGCCGTATGCAAAAAAATAAAGTGTAGTTCAAGTAGACTTTATCAAAAAATTTTGTATGAAGAACATATAATAAAGTCTACTTGAAGTACACTTTAATTTTTTTTTCCATACGGCCCTTAATATTTGAAAAAAGTAGTAAGAATGCGTATGAATTGTGAATGTTAATTTAAGAAAACTTATTACTTGTGCAGTTATCGATTAGCTCTAAGAACTCCAATTTTTTAAGTTTTTTGTATTTTTCTTGTTACTGCGAAAATATTTGCAAGTTAGCATATTTTGTAAAAATCAGATTCTGATAGAATTTGAACATCGTTTTCGTCATTCATAACCAAATACTTATAACATCAGTAGATTTACCATTGTATATTAGCTGAAATATACGGGTCAGTTTTTAAAGGACCAAGTCGAAAAATGGACTAATTCTGAACATATTTGGGAAAGTTACTTATTTTTTTCAAAAATATATACACACCAAATTTGAGAAAAATCTGTGCAATACTTTTGTTTTTGATAGGTTCAAGTGAAGACCGGCAAGGAGCTTCATATGGGGGCTACGACTAACAATTGTCTTATGGGATTAATACACACAAACCCAATTAGACCGAAGTCAGTATGATAATTTGGATCTTATGGAAATTTAAGTCGATCTCGTAGGGGTCATATGTATGGTGATTAGGTTTGAACATAAACTGATTTCCACAAATTTCAACAGCGTTAGTCCTATGACCAATAGAAGTGTATATGCCAAATTTCGTCGAAATATATTCATACCTTCGAACTGTAGCTCGACTTCAAAGTATACATGGACGCACAAACGGACTGACGGACAAACGGACGGACGGACATCGCTAAATCGACTTATATAAAATGGTATAATAAAAGGTAGGTCTAGATGAAATATTTTTAATAGTTATAAACATCACCACAAACTCATTATACTCTGACCAAATAGTGATTTAAGATATAGTTATTTATGGATTAGGTTTTGAATATGATCAGAAATGCACAATAGTCGTAATATTAGTTTAGACAGTTTATTAAATAAAATTGATATTAATTAAAATATCGAAATAGGTCCTATAAAAAATATACCACAGATGGGAAGAACAAAAGTGACTGCGGTAAAGGAGGATTAACACATTATGCTCGAGCTCAAAAGGAAAACCGCTGTAACACAAAAACCCATGGAATTGGAAAAATAGCTATTGTCAGACTGCGTAGGAGTAAGCGTATCATTCGTTGCCAGGATCCAGAATGAAATAATATTTGAGATAATGTTAATAAGCGATTAGATTTTAGCGACGTGTATTATGAACAGATGAAAGTTTTTTAAGTTAATTTTTTTTTTTTGTTAATTTACCGTAAACAGCTTGAAAAGAAAACTTCACCTATAGTGGAGACATTGTGACATGATGGATGTACTGTATTGTGTGTTGTTAGCATCCCAAACTCCATCCGTTTGCCGAATATATATCCCATAAATGCTACAGTTGTCAGTTGTGTTTATATATAATGGTATTAAGAAAAAGTTTGCAACCACCAAAAGTCTTAAGTTTTATTGTTAAGGACTATCAGCCGTACTCATTAGTGTATGTTGTGTATTCGATGTGCAAAACTAGTTTACAATTGAAATGTTTATAAGGCTTATGCACGAGATGTTCGTAATTCAATTCATAAGACTTTTTGTCTTCTAACCAACCAAAAAGTTTAACAAGTCTAACCAAACAAAAAGTTATCAGTCGTTATGTTTCTTAAAATGCCTCAGGTTTTGACATACGAATTACAATTTAAATATTAGAAAAAGTAAAAAAGGACTACAATTAAAAAAAAAAAATTAAAAAGAACTGTGAATTTAAAGATTTCAATGTGTCAAATAAGTGTACCTACCGTGTTTGTTAATAAAAAAGATTATGTGAGTCCGATCACAGGAGAGATGTGTAAACATCTAGTAGGATTTTTTTTTGTCACTTTTTTAAAATCAAACATAAAGCGTCATCTATGTGTCACTTATAGCAAACAACTGCATTTGTTATTTCGACCGGTTAAATTTTAATTTTTCAATTTTATTTTTCATTTTTCATTTTTCTTTTTTCATATTTCATTTTTCATTTATATTTTTAATTTTACCTTTTTCATTATTCAAAACGTTTTTATAACGCTATTCGCTCCCCCATTTTATCTCCATACACTTTCTAATGAAATCGTGCCTTCATTTTATCTCCAAACACTTCCTAATCTGTTCATCAATACAATCGTACCTCACACCGTATTTGACTTATAGCATGTTCAGACGGCAAAATGAACCACTTGATTCGCTCTCTGAATCATGATTGTGAACCTTGGTGTTCAGACGAGTGTTCATGTTTCATTTTGACGTTTATATTTTGCGTGCAAATATTTGAAGACATCCTTCTACACTTTACGTTTCACTATTTCTTTTTTTCCATTTTTATTTGAATGTATATAATATATACAAGTTAACACAAAATACATTTAAAATACATTTAAAATAAATATTTCGCTAACAACAACAACACACATTAAAAAATACCAAAATTAGTTCTCAAGCTGACGTTGCGTCTTCTGCAAAACCAACAAACAGTTATTTCACAACAATACCGTTGCACGCGCATCCGGCGCGATTACCAAAATACAGTAATTCTGCAAGGTAGTATTTTCCCACCAACAGTATTGAAAGGCATTGCACATGCCAACGAATAAAGCAGCTCATTTTACAATAATACCATTGCACGCGCAACACAGAAATTCTGCAAGGTAGTAAATTCACACCAACAACATTGAACAGCATTGCACGAGCGGCAGAATGACAACAGCGTAAATGAATGGCGTGATCAGCAAACCTGTTATTATAAATTAGGGTAGTTTTAAGAAAATCATTGCTTTTTATTTTGAATTACAAATAAAGACGGTTGTTGTGTCGCCATCAGCGCACAACAATTAATTTTTTTAAACTAAAATTCTTAAAGGAATTTAATTGGCGCCCGAGCAGGGACCTGCAGGATAAAGGTCCTCCGGTACATTCAAAAAAAAAAAAAGTCAAGCCTTACCAAGTGCCCTAGTAGTTCAAAAGGACAAAAGGGAGCGTACGTTAAGTCGCAGCTCGGTAAGCACGCGTTGTAAAATTCGCGTAGTGAAGTAATTATAAGTTTTACAAAATAAGAAAAATTTTCTAAATGAATGAACAGTAAAAATAATAAATAATAGTAACTAAAATAAATATTTTCGAATTTAAAAATAATAAGTGACAGTAAAATTTTTAATTAAAGAAAAGTGAAAATTAAATAAATACCTAAAACAAAATAAATAAATAAAAACTTAAGTGGAAACAGTGACTGTAGCAAATAGAAAAATAGATAAATTTTTTTTTTAAGAAAACTTTAAAAATAAAGAAAAAAAAACTATTTTTTTTTTAATAAAAAGAAAAAACATTTAATAAATATTGTGAAAAAAAACTAACTAAAAAAATTAGAAAATTAGCAACTACTAAAGAAAAATAATAAAAAAGTGAACTCCAAATTAAAAGTAAAAATAAAAAATACTATTAACCAAGCACTAAAATAATTTTATATAAGTGAACAATAAAAATAATTTATAATATTAAACAAAATAAAATTTTTTCAAAAGACACCAAATTAAAACAAAAATTTTTTTTTAAAGACTAGAAAGAAAAAACTAATTAAAATAATAGCTGAAAATTCATCAACTAATCATCGAAGTACGAGAAAGCTGAACACTACCAGAGTAAGCTCCAGTAATCATCAAAGTACGAGATGCTGTTATTAACGTAAGAATAATTTTATATAAAATATCATTTTAAAAAATAAGAGAAGAAAAGAAAATAGTGACCAAATTAAAATTTCAATCCTCTAAAAAGAATTTTTTTCATTCTATTTTTGATAATAATAATTAAATTTTAACATTTAAAAATTTGCGTATAAAGTCCTAGTTGTATTTTTTTTTTTTTTGAAAATAATAAGACCTGATTTTTAAATTTACTTTCTACTGTATTTTTGTTAACAAATTTAAATTTTAATCCTTTAACAAATTTTACGTAAAAATTGTTCATTGTATTTAAAAAAAAAAATAATAAAAATAATAAGACCTGATTTTTAAATTTAACAATCCAATTTTCTCCTTAAAACAAAATGCCTGACGAAACAATTGAACAACTCTCGGACAGACTGAGTAGGACACTGTCAGTGTCCACAAGTGGGACAACAGCCAAAAACGTAACTGGACTTAACGAAATTCAGAAGAACCAGATTATTGAAATAATTAACGAAGCTTTGAAAACGCCTTCAGATTATCTCTCAGACGAGGGTTTTGACCAACCCATAGGTGCAGTTACGACAGAATTAGGAGAATTAGACAAAGTCCCAGACATAATAAAATCACTTAGGGAATTTTCTGGAAAACCAGGTGAGTTCAACTCCTGGCGAAAATCCGTCGACAGAGTGTTAGACCTTTACTCCAGCCTTAAGGGAACAGGACGATATTATGCAATTTTACATACTATAAGGACGAAAATTACTGGCGATGCAGATACTGCATTAGAATCGTATAGAACACCCTTAGATTGGCCTCGAATGAAGAAATGTCTAATGATGCACTATTCCGATAAGAGAGATATCGGCACTTTAGAATACCAAATGACAGTTTTGTGTCAGAGCAATAGGAGTATAACCGAATTTTATCAAGCTGTCTATCAGCATCTTTCGCTGATACTTGATAAAGTATCATGTTTAAATCTAGACGAAGGAAGCCTTCGCTCAATGACAAATACTTACAGGGATAAAGCCCTGGATACATTTGTTAGAGGTTTAAATGGTGATCTTCCACGTTTGCTTAGCGTGCGTGAACCAACTTCTTTGCCCGAAGCATTACATATTTGTTTAAAATTGGATAATATGACATTTCGTATGAATTACGCTCATGGACAAATATCTAGAGGTAATATCCAGAAAGATAGAATTGGAGTAACCAATTCATTTTTTGGAAGTCGACAGAAATTCTTTCCTGAGCTCGCTTACGTTGGTGGTATGACAAATAACAGACCACCATTGCCATCCCGTAATGGTCCTATACCAAACTATAACCCAAATTATACCCATAATACAATTTTTAGACCAACCGGTTATCAAAATTTTAGCCCAAGACCACAATTTAATCAAGGAAACCAAATCGGTTTTTCGAACCAATATAGTAAACCCCAATATTCAACACCGAATTATCAAAAACCAACTCCTAGTGTAGAACCTATGGACGTGGATAGATCTATCCAATCAAGGCACATTAATTATATGAACAGACCACCAGTTAACCAAGTTTTTAAGAGACCAGCTGGGGCTCATTTCAAGGTCCAATCAACAAACTCCAAAGGAATTTTCATGTGGTAACCAACAATGAGGCAACTCATCGGCAATTAGACCAGGTTCCACTATATTGTGAATATGCCCAAGAAGAGGGCGCAGTTGGGAGAATAACAGAAATGGACGAATATTATAGGGAATTTACCAACAGCGGACTTGAAATGTTCGAGCATTCACCTGATGATCTCGAAACCGAGAAAAATAATTCCATAACAACAGATTACGCACAGGAAGATTTACTGAACGATCTTAATTTTTTTGGTTAAATAGTTCCTCGTTACCATACTTTCAAGTTAGAACGAGGAACGGACAAACTCTCAAATTCCTTTTAGATACCGGTAGTAATAAGAATTATATAAAACCTAATTTAGTCACAAACCATAGACCTAATCAGGAAAAATTTAGTGCAAAATCTATTGCAGGAAATGTAGAAATAACACATCATGTTCTTTTAAATATGTTTGGCATCAATAATGTCCCCATAAAGTTTTTTATCTTACCAGGTTTAAGAACCTTCGATGGGATATTAGGCAACGATAGTTTAAAAGAACTATCAGCTGTGATTTATACTTCAAAGAATTATTTTACGGTAAAAGGGGGAATAAATATTCCAATATTCCAATATATTTCCCAAGATGTCAACAATATAGAAATTAGGATGGAACACCTTTCTGAAAATCAAAAACGGTCTCTCGAAAACATTGTAAGTCAACATTAGAGTCTATTTGCAGATCCTGACGAAAGACTCACCTATACAACAAGAGTTGTTAGTGATATACGTACTTCCACGGACATACCAACTTATACCAGAAATTACCCTTACCCAATGGCCATGAAGGGAGTAGTTGAAGAGGAAATTAATAAATTATTAAAAGATGGGATAATAAGACCATCACGTTCGCCTTATAACTCGCCTATATGGATTGTATCAAAGAAACAAGATGCTTCAGGTAGACAAAAATATAGACTGGTCATAGATTTCAGAAAATTAAATTCGATTACAATACCAGATAGATATCCCATTCCCGAGATAAATGAAGTTCTCTCACATTTAGGAGGTAATAAATATTTTACTGTAATAGACTTAAAGAGTGGATTTCATCAAATACCTCTTAGAGAAGAGGATATAGAGAAAACGGCTTTTTCAGTTAATAATGGTAAATATGAATTTACAAGACTCCCATTTGGGTTGAAAAACGCACCGTCCATATTTCAGAGGACGCTGGACGATATCCTCAGGGAACAAATTGACAAAACATGCTACGTTTATATTGACGATATAATTATCTTTAGTAAAGACGAAAAATCACATTTTAAACACTTGAATGACATTTTTGAAACACTTAATGCTGCTAATATGAAAGTCCAGTTGGACAAGTGTGAATTCTTTAAAGAGGAGGTAGAATTCTTGGGATTCATTGTTTCTTACAATGGAGTAAAAGCAAACCCCAAAAAGGTCGAAGCAATAGTAAATTTTGCTTATCCTACCACACTTAGAGAGCTCCGGTCCTTTCTAGGCCTTTCAGGATATTATAGAAGGTTTATAAAAGGTTACGCGGACTTAGCAAAACCTTTAACTAAATTATTGCGAGGAGATTCAGGTACGATTTCCAAATCTGAATCAAACCGTAGGAAAATTCAAATGGATAATGAAGCCAAAAATGCCATCGATTCATTAAAAAATGCCTTAGTAACTAGAGAAGTAATTCTCGCATATCCTGATTTTAAAAAAGAATTTCAATTGACAACTGACGCTTCTAATGTAGCACTAGGAGCCGTCTTAAGTCAGGATGATCAGCCAATAGCATTCATATCTAGAACTCTGTCAGAAGCAGAAGAAAATTACGCAGCCAATGAAAAGGAAATGCTTGCTATAATATGGGCATTAGGAAACCTTAGGAATTACTTGTATGGGTCAGCTAAAGTTGTCATCTTTACAGATCATCAACCGCTGACATATGCACTTAGCACAAAAAACAATAATAGTAAAATGAAAAGATGGAAAGCTATTTTAGAAGAATACAATTATGAAATGAAATATAAACCTGGTAGAAGTAATGTAGTAGCAGACGCGCTTTCTAGACCTCCAGCGACTGGAATAAATTCTTTATCAGGCACAGTACACAGCAGTGACAGCTCTCCACAAGATCTTATTCCGAGCATGGAAACCCCAATAAACGTATTTAAGAACCAAATTTTTCTTTCCATAGGTGAAACACCCACTTACCAATTTATAATCATATTCCCAGGGTATCATCGACACCTTATAAGCGAACCTAACTATGATGAACAAAAACTTACAGAAATTCTAAAAAAGTATCTAAATCCGTCCGTTATTAATGGTATAAAAACTCCTGAATCAATAATGGGGAAAATTCAAACAATTTATCCAAACCACTTTTCAAGTTATAAATGTCGATTTACACAATTGGTAGTTGATGACATAACGTCAGAACACGATCAAGAAAATATAATTGTGGAAACACATAATAGGGCTCATCGCAATGAGAAAGAAAACAGATTGCAAATTATGGAAAAATATTATTTTCCAGGAATGGCAAATAAAATTAAAAGGGTCATAAAACTATGTTCGACTTGTAAGAAAAATAAGTATGAGAGACACCCAAATACGCCTGAGTTAAAAGAGACACCTATACCAACTCATCCTGGCCACACAGTCCACCTTGACATTTTTTCCACAGACAAAAAATTGGTACTAACATCGATTGACAAATTTTCAAAGTATGTCCAGACAAAATTACTAAAGGGACGATCGACAGAAGATGTTAGGAGACCTCTTAGGGAAATACTATTTTCTTATGGGGTACCGAAAAATATTGTCATGGACAACGAACCTTCTCTGAATTCAGCTTCAATCCTATTCATGATGAAACGCTTCCAGATAGAACGCTTCCATTCAACCTTAGCGGAGATAATGAGATGTCTTAAAAGTGATGGGATATCTAGAAATTTCGAAGAACTTTTGGAAAGAGCTGTAAATGAATATAACCATACCATTCATTCAACGACAAAAAAGAAACCTGTAGATCTTTATTTTGGTCGAACGATTGACTTTTCACCCCAAGATATGGAAATAACTAGATTATCTAACGTTGACCGACTAAAGCGCAAACAGGAAAATGACTTGACTTACCATAATAAAAATAAAAAACCAATTAAAGAATACGTACCCGGTCAGCTAGTCTACGTTAGGACAAATAAAAGATTAGGGACAAAACTTTCTAATCGGTTTAAGGAAGAGATAGTGAAAGAAAACCGTAATACGACTATAGTTACGGAAAGTGGCCGAGTTATTCACAAGAGTCACATTAGAAATTGACAATTTTTTTTTATTTACATCCCATTTATCTTCTTTTTACAGATTACTAATTGGTACCGTCCTTGCGGATTTTAATATACTTGACTACTCTAATGCGAAATTAATAACCATTCAGAATGGGATCCCAAAAACAGAACGGCACCTTTAAAGTTATACATTCTATCGACTTAGAACAATATAGAATTTTATCACAGGACATTGAATCTACATTGAACACTAATATTACATATAGTCATCCGCTCCGTCCGTTTTTAAAACAACAAGTCTCCGATATTAATGGACTCCTTAATCGGTTAAGTCCACACGTAAGGAGAAGATCTATCGATTTTATTGGTAGCGCATGGAAATGGGTTGCTGGGACTCCAGACAGCCATGATTTTGAAATTTTAAATCAGAAAATTAAAAATGTATTAGAAAATAACAACAGACAAATGATTATAAACGAACTTACAACTAGCAGATTACAAGATATTTCAAACATTACAAATCAAATATTAAAAGTAAAGCGGGAAGATTGGAATAATGAACTGGCAAATACATTAGAACACAAATTAACATTAATTGAAAAAGAATTACAAAATATTGAATATGCAATACAATGGGCTAAAGTAAATATTGTAAACTCATTTATCTTGTCAAAAACCGAAATTGAAAATTTAAATTATGTTTTAAGAAATTATAGTATTCCTATTTTTAATGTAGATGAATTGTTATCATTTGGAAGCGTAAAGATTGTGACAAATAACAAAGAAATTTTATGTATTTTAAGTATTCCCATTGCCCAAAATGATATCTGTAAAATTTTCTTAGCAAAGCCAGTAAAAATTGGAAATATTATTGATAAAATTGAATATGGCAAAATTCTAGATTGTAATAATAAATTATTCGCCATCAAAGAAAGCTGCAAAAGCTACAATGATTTAACAATATGTAATAGAGATAAGCTTGAAGAATTAACTGATAAATTTTGTATAACTAGTTTATTTAGAAATAAAATAGGTAGCTGCACACAGGTTAACAACGAGCACGTCCCAGCAATAGAAGAAATCAGAAGCGACTTACTACTGCTGAATCAATACATTGGGAAAATTAAAGTGAACGAAGAAGAAATAGCATTAAATGGAACTTATTTGGTCAAATATTTCAACACAACAGTCAACATTGAGGGTCGAGAATACTATTCAAAAGAAATAAGTGGCAACAAACCTCTTCCAGCTTCATTACAACCAAGAGCATGGAATAGCAAAACCGAAGAAATCATATCACTACAAAGACTCCAAAAATTGAATATGGGAAACATCAAAAGATTGGAAACACTGGAAAACAAAAATAACTTTCTACTAACATCAAGCCTCATCATCATTGTATCCGTTTGTGTTATTATCGCTTGGATTTCTAAGAAGAAGAAAACAAAAAAGAAGATGAAATAATAGAAACGAAAGAAGCCCAACCAGAACATCCAATTGTTGTAAAATCTACAGAGGAAAAAATTAGGAAAAAGAATTCCACCATTTTTGACATCCACACATTTTAAGCAATCGGGACGATTGCATTTAAGGAGGGAGGAGTTAACACAAAATACATTTAAAATACATTTAAAATAAATATTTCGCTAACAACAACAACACACATTAAAAAATACCAAAATTAGTTCTCAAGCTGACGTTGCGTCTTCTGCAAAACCAACAAACAGTTATTTCACAACAATACCGTTGCACGCGCATCCCGCGCGATTACCAAAATACAGTAATTCTGCAAGGTAGTATTTTCCCACCAACAGTATTGAACGGCATTGCACATGCCAACGAATAAAGCAGCTCATTTTACAATAATACCATTGCACGCGCAACACAGAAATTCTGCAAGGTAGTAAATTCACACCAACAACATTGAACAACATTGCACGAGCGGCAGAATGACAACAGCGTGAATGAATGGCGTGATCAGCAAACCTGTTATTATAAATTAGGGTAGTTTTAAGAAAATCATTGCTTTTTATTTTGAATTACAAATAAAGACGGTTGTTGTGTCGCCATCAGCGCACAACAATTAATTTTTTTAAACTAAAATTCTTAAAGGAATTTAATTTACATATGTAAATATGTACTTTTTATTTGCTAAATGTTTCTGTTTATTTTATTGCACAAATAAATTTTTTGTTCTTTCTTTGTTTATATATTTTTGACAGCTAGTTCAGATAAACTAGCGATAATTTCTTATAAAACTTGGAGATGACACTCAATGTTTCTAGGTCCACAACTAGGTTCATTTTGAACCAAGTAGATTCGCTCTCAATATTTTGTATGGCGAATCATGTAGATTCAATCATGATTAGGGTGCGAACAGTGAATGAGAGAACGAACCGCGAATCTTGCTGTCCGTGTGAACATAGCATTACTCTGTTTTTGTGATTGCATTGTGAAGTAGATTTTTTTCCCCCCTGAGCGTATAGATGTTTGTTGTAGATTTTAAATTAATTTTTTTACTCAATAATTCAATAATTAATTAGTATTTGTGCATAAATCAAACATAGTGTGTTAAACAGTGTTATGAATAAGAAATGCTTATTCAATGTCTGTGTATTAGTTTTTAAGTTCTTTATGTTTCAGATGAATTATAATTTAAAATTTTTTCAGTAAATAATATAAATAAATATTTTCCTATGAACACAAAGAATAAGTAATTAATTATTGGATTGTTTTGAATAGATTTAATTGCTTCATAAGTGCACTGAGGGCTGTCCAGTGAAATTGTTTTAGTTGTTTGGTAGATTGCTCACGGTAATAATAGTTATCACTTAATATTTGAGTCGTGTGTTGTGGGTTAAAAAATTTAAATTAAAATTTGAATTTTCACGGCTAATTTTGGGAAAAAAACATTTAACAACAGCCAATTTAATAATTTCAATTTTCCCTCCAATTAAAAAAGTTAAAAGTTATAAAAAATTAAAACTTAAAGTTTGTGCAACCCCAAAAGTTGTACGTGTTGCTAAAAAAAAAAAACAGATGGCAATAAAACAGAGAAAATGTAGCAAAATATTAAAACAAAACAAAACCCACAGTATCGAAATATGCAAATTTCTCATTTAACTTTTCAGATTTAAATTAATTCATTTAGAAAACCTAAACAGAGCATTCCAGTTGTTCAATTTGTTACAAGGGAAACATATTTAAATACCACGGCATCAAATTAAATATCCAAAAACATTAATACAATTACTCATACATGTTTGATTTTAAATTTTCTGATATTAAATGGTATCGGTTCGGATTTTGTAAAATGGGGAAACTTTCGGATCTAATCTCGTAATATTTTTAGTTTGACAGACGATATACTTAATACTTATATACAAAGCGCGTATTCAGTATTTTTTATATTTTTTTTTTTTAGCAATTAAAAGTTAATGATCTCAGTGAATTTGGTCACCGTTCTGTAATTTAATACTTTCATTTGAAAGGTGTCAATCCAACCAATATTAAAGCCGAGCTATATTCTACTCTAATATTAAATGAAAAAAAAAAGAATTAGAAGAGAGTGGCAACTGTACAGATTCCTCAACTTGAGCAACAATTTAAAGCATGTACATCAAATTTAAGAAAGTTGCTTGAAAACCAGAGACATGAAAAATTAAACAGATATCTCGAAAAATTAGATCCGACTTCAGGAACTGATTACTCGTTATGGCAAGCTACAAAAAATCTTAAAGGACCCGTTGTACGTAGACCACCATTAAGAATGCAAAATGGAGGATGGGATAGAAATGATATAGAAAAAGGTAATCAATTTGTAGAACATCTGAAAAAAGTTTTTACTCCGAATATAAACCAGCACAGTGCAGTGTCACTTCGATTTGAGATAAGAGAGGCTGAAAAGGCCATTTCTGATCTTAACCCTAAGAAAGTATCGGGCAGCGATGGGATCAGTAATAAAATGCTTTTGGAATTACCCAGAATAGCATTGAGAAATAATTTTTTTATATTTAACACAATATTACGCCTTGAATATTATCCTCAGAATGGAAGTTTTCGCTCGTTACCATGGTACCCAAGCCAGGTAAAGATCACACAAAGGTCGATTCGTACAAGCCAATCAGTTTATTATCAAATCTGTCAAAATTGTTCGAGAAAATGCTAGATCAAAATAACATCATCCCAGCACATCAATTCGGATTTAGGCGAGGACACAGCACCATGGAGCAAGTCCATAGGTTAGTAAGCGCTATAAGAAATGCCTTTAAAGAAAAAAAGTACTGCTCTGCTCTCTTTATTGACGTTTCTCAAGCTTTCGATAAGGTTTGGCACGAGGGTCTACTCTATAAAATTAAAACGTTGCTGCCCCCAAACGTTCATAAACTAATGGAAAGTTGTATAATTAATAGCAAATTCTCAATAAAGGAGAGCAACTTTACAAGCTCCCCTCAGGATATATAAGCTGGTTTCCACAGGGCAGTATTCTGAGTCCGCTCTTATACATCGTTTATACAGCGGACATCCCAACTAATGAAAACAGATTACTGCAACCTATGCAGATGACACGGCAATTTTGAGTATTCGTGAGGAACCCTCACCAGCATCTACACTTTTACGACGACATGTTTTTCAATTGGAGAATAAATGAACAAAATTGTATCCGCGTTACTTTTACGCTCAGAAGAGATACATGCCCTCAAATCCGAATAAACAATCAGCAAATATTGCAACATTCTGTTGTAATATATTTGGGACTTCTTCTTGACCGCCGCCTTACTTGGCACAAACACATAGAATCAAAATTGACACAAATAAAACAAGTAAGAAATTATAGTCGATCTAGACCGACTATACGATACCCTACACCATGGCTTAGAGACCCTATCTCTTTCTTCCAACTAATCCGATATAGAAAGTAAGCATAAACCAAATTTGAGTGGCATTGTTATGAATTTTTTTGGCTGCAGATATTAAAAAAAGTTCATATCGGGTGCTATATTTCTTTGGGAACTAGGTTGAAAAATGGACCGATCCTGACCATATTTGGTAAAGTCACTTATATTTTGAAAAAATTGGGAAAAAACTGTGCACTATTTTTGTTTTTTGATAGATTTTAGTGAAAATCGGGAAGCAACTCTATATGAGGCGCATGACTAAGAATTGTCTTCTTTTTAGACTACTGATTGTTGTATATAATAAAGACATACAAACCCAATTTGACTGAGATCTATATGATAATTTGGATCTTATGGCAATTTATGTCGATTTCATAGGGGTCATTTGTATGGGGACTAGGTCTGAACATGGACCGAATTTCACCAATTTCAATAGCGTTTATCCTATGGCCAATAAAAGCTTACATACCAAAGTTCATCAAAATACAGTCATATTTGATTACAAAGTTTACATGAACACACAGACGGACGGACGGACGGACATCGCTAAATCGAATCAGAAAGTGGTTCTGAGTCGATCGGTATAATAAATAATGGTCTAGGTCAATTTTTTTGGTAGTTACAAACAGCAGCACAAAGTCATTATACCCAAACCACATAGTGGTATAGGGTATAATTAAAATTAGTTCAACTTACTTGATTGCAAGTTATTGATATATAATTCAATCATGGAATCCATTTGGTGCTACTGTATACAGTTATGGGGAACCGCTACTGCTTCTAATATAGGGAAAATACATAGATGGCAAAATAAGATCCTAAAGCTGATTACCCGCGCCCCATGGTATGTGAGAAACTCACAATTGCATAGAGAATTAAACGTACTCCTAGTTAAAGTCGAAATTATGAAAAACTGTTTGAAAAAACTAGAAACTCACCCGAATCTGTTAGCACGTGACCTTCTCAACAATCGCATCCACCAACGCCTAAGAAGGAGAGAGACTGTAGATCTTATAATAAATGCTTGAGGTTATCTAAGCCAATGAATATTTATTTATTTCGAATTTATGTGGAAACATTAAATTTTTTCTGGCACTTGCCGGATTTAATAAGTTACGTATTAGTTCTAAAATTTGAATAATTATTGATAGTTCACTATTTGAAGATCCAATAAATAAATGCATGAGAAAAAAAAAATATTCTACTCTGGGGAAGTCTGCGAATTCGTCTACGGCTATAAAGTATTGGATGGAGTAGTTTAAACGGACCCGCACGAGTTGCCAGAATGTTCACCATAGTAGACCAATTGAGGTAGCCGCGCCAAAAGTGGTTAAGAAAAACCTCAAAGTGGTATTGGATGATCATCGGCTGAGGGTGCGTAAGTTAGCTGATATGGTAGGGATTAAAAAAAGTGCTACTTATCGCATATTGATCAAAAATTTTCATAAGAGAAACATGTCCGCAAGTCACAATAGAACAACAGATGTTTCACCACAATAAAGCCGAGTTTTTGCATCGGTTCATAACCATGGATGAGACATGGGTCTATCACTTCACACCTGATACAAAGGAACAGTCAAAACAGTAGACTAAATAAATGAAGACAGTACCATCGGCTGGCATAATTATGACGTCTGATTTTTAGGATGTGTTTGGGAAAATTAATCTACGGCGAGTATTATGCTAACTTATTGCAGCGTTTAAGTATGGAAATGAAGGGAAAAGGCAGCAATTGCCAAAAAGGGAAGTTTTGTTTCATCAAGACAATGCACCATTTCACACACCCACCAGTTATCCGCCGGATTATTTTCCACTTCCAAAGTTGAATAATTGGCTCGGTGGAAAGAGATTTGCCAACAATAAAGAGGTGGAGTCTGCGGTTGATGGTTGATTTTAAGGAGTTGGACAGTTCTAACTACAGGGTATCGAAGCTATTGAACATCACTAGTCAAAGTGTAATGAGCGAAACGGATGTTATGTTGAAAAGTAAAGTCAGGTTGTTCTTGCACCTCCCTGTTGTTCCAGGCTCACAAAAATAGGTTACGTTAGGTTAGTTTAGATTGGGAAGAGGAGCCATGCATAACAAATCTCATATCCGCTTTACCTGGATATACATTTAAGCCAGAACATCGGCTTGTTGTCCGCTCTACATTCACACATTCACCTGGTTCCTACCTCTATATTAACTTAAAAATTCTGTTTCATCCCCCAAGAGCCTTCAGGCTGGCAGAAAAGTAACAAAGGTAGTATTCCTCTCCGCAAGCTCTACATATGCATGATATAAGGGAGCCCGCAGTTTTGAATATGGAGTGAGGATACCAATTATCTTACTAAGTTCCTTTCAACTAAGACTCAGAATTTCCATAGTGTTCGAAGTGTTGGGAGCGCTCAAAAATATTTTTGAAGTGGTCGCCTAGTCCGCTAGTTTTAGCCTGAGAGACTTGAAAGATATTGAGTTCTCCACGCTGACTCTATCTGGAAAAACGGTCAGCAATTTCGTCACCCCTTATACCACTGTGTGTTGGGATCCAAATAATTTTACGTCTGCAGAAATTTGATATCTCCTCCTGCTCATAAAAATAAACTTTGACTTTTTTATGACGATTTCCAAAAAATCGCAGTTCTAGCGATAACTGTTAGAAACGGTAACGCTCACTAACGGTTATCGGTAGAACCGAGCTTTTTTGGCAACCGCTATAAAAAATATGTCAAGGCTTATTTTTAAACCGCAAAATACAGATTTTAACATATATGTACTACAAAGCACTCTAATAAATAAACTAAAAATATATATCTGCTGCTGAGGGTAAAACCAGTAAAATGTTGAAATACTAAGATACACTTTAAGAGAAGATTTAACTAAGAGTTAGACTGAAATATTATTAAGACAAATATACGGTAATATGTTTGTAATAGAAAACCTCGTAGCGTATTGCTACGACTTTAATAATCGTAACTTACAAACTTACAGAGAGCCTCAAGACATACGCTAGTGTAAAACTTCAAATATATGATATTTTTATACCCTCCACACTGTGCGGTTTGCCATTCCACTTGTAATAAACAAAAATCCTTAAATTTTCTTGTATAACAAGATTAAGTAATGACCGTCTGTCTGTGGAAAAAACGATTACATCCTTACTAGCTAAGATAGGCTTTTCGTTTTTCCTTAATATGGTTTACTAACATTCTGATTAGAATCCTATTTAAAATCAACAAACTAGGTCCCATGAGACGTTATTGAAAATGTAAAAAAAAACTGGAAGAAAATTGTCTAATGTGGTTGTTGCTATATTTTGTATTTGTTCTGTATTTATTTTTATTGTTGTGCTTGTTGTAGTTGTACGAGTAACATTTGGTTGATGAGGGTTTATGTATTGCTACACTGCACATATCACACATTGCCAATAGAATAGAATAGAATAGAATAGAATAGAATAGAATAGAATAGAATAGAATAGAATAGAATAGAATAGAATAGAATAGAATAGAATAGAATAGAATAGAATAGAATAGAATAGAATAGAATAGAATAGAATAGAATAGAATAGAATAGAATAGAATAGAATAGAATAGAATAGAATAGAATAGAATAGAATAGAATAGAATAGAATAGAATAGAATAGAATAGAATAGAATAGAATAGAATAGAATAGAATAGAATAGAATAGAATAGAATAGAATAGAATAGAATAGAATAGAATAGAATAGAATAGAATAGAATAGAATAGAATAGAATAGAATAGAATAGAATAGAATAGAATAGAATAGAATAGAATAGAATAGAATAGAATAGAATAGAATAGAATAGAATAGAATAGAATAGAATAGAATAGAATAGAATAGAATAGAATAGAATAGAATAGAATAGAATAGAATAGAATAGAATAGAATAGAATAGAATAGAATAGAATAGAATAGAATAGAATAGAATAGAATAGAATAGAATAGAATAGAATAGAATAGAATAGAATAGAATAGAATAGAATAGAATAGAATAGAATAGAATAGAATAGAATAGAATAGAATAGAATAGAATAGAATAGAATAGAATAGAATAGAATAGAATAGAATAGAATAGAATAGAATAGAATAGAATAGAATAGAATAGAATAGAATAGAATAGAATAGAATAGAATAGAATAGAATAGAATAGAATAGAATAGAATAGAATAGAATAGAATAGAATAGAATAGAATAGAATAGAATAGAATAGAATAGAATAGAATAGAATAGAATAGAATAGAATAGAATAGAATAGAATAGAATAGAATAGAATAGAATAGAATAGAATAGAATAGAATAGAATAGAATAGAATAGAATAGAATAGAATAGAATAGAATAGAATAGAATAGAATAGAATAGAATAGAATAGAATAGAATAGAATAGAATAGAATAGAATAGAATAGAATAGAATAGAATAGAATAGAATAGAATAGAATAGAATAGAATAGAATAGAATAGAATAGAATAGAATAGAATAGAATAGAATAGAATAGAATAGAATAGAATAGAATAGAATAGAATAGAATAGAATAGAATAGAATAGAATAGAATAGAATAGAATAGAATAGAATAGAATAGAATAGAATAGAATAGAATAGAATAGAATAGAATAGAATAGAATAGAATAGAATAGAATAGAATAGAATAGAATAGAATAGAATAGAATAGAATAGAATAGAATAGAATAGAATAGAATAGAATAGAATAGAATAGAATAGAATAGAATAGAATAGAATAGAATAGAATAGAATAGAATAGAATAGAATAGAATAGAATAGAATAGAATAGAATAGAATAGAATAGAATAGAATAGAATAGAATAGAATAGAATAGAATAGAATAGAATAGAATAGAATAGAATAGAATAGAATATAATAGAATAGAGTAGAATAGAATAGAATAGAATAGAATAGAATAGAATAGAATAGAATAGAATAGAATAGAATAGAATAGAAGAGAATAGAATAGAATAGAATAACTTGAATATAAATATTAAACAAATAAAGTATTAAGACGCTTTGAAATTTTGTCGTCAGCCTATATAATTTCATATGTAATATTACAATTTGTTTTTGGTGTTACATATTTATGAATAAAATTCCGTAAGCGAAAATTGTCTATATTTTACCCATCAAATGTTCTATTCAATATACTTAATATTGTATTTTCATCAATATTACTATTCCCGATGTACCGAATCCTGAATTCCCTTTAAAATGAAGTGTGCCAAGTTTTCGTCTTCACCAAGATTACAGATACTGCCGATGCTAGTAGTATTAGTATTAAATACACATTTTCTTACTGTATCAAAAGCTATAAATCCCCAGACTTGTACCCCATATGCTTGTATTGCTCTGCACACTGCTTGAATATATTCCAATTTGAGCGTAACGATATATCAGGCTTATTTAAACAATGTTGCCATATAGCATTACTACTGCTCTTAGAAGCATTGTTTCTGCTTTAAACGTGTTTCTGAAAAGACAATCCTAGACAAGAAATTGCGCCAAGATAGGCGTACTCTGGAATTATTTTAATTTCTTCTTGTTTGTAAAACCACTTTCCGTCGTTTGCCAACCTTTCTCCTTTTCTAAAAACCGTCATTTCTGATTTATCCATATTCACTACCATATTCCATATTGTTTCAAACTTATTTATCATTTCCTGCATTACAGTCTTGCATTCTGATAAAATTATTATATTATTCGCATATAAAAGTATTCGTATGTTGAGCACTTCAACTACCAATCCACATTCTGGGTAGTCGTGCAGATCATTTAAATATAATGTGAACAATAATGGTGATAAAAGGCAACCTTGATTCACGCCTGACCGATTTTCAAAGTATTCTGATAACTCACATCCTGCCCAGATAGCAGAGAACGAGTTTATATATCTATATCTTCTAGCTACCGTACAATCGTAGTAAATAATCCGATTTTGTTCAGTTTTCCAACTGTGATACTTAACGTTAAGAATTTTTTAATCTGTGATATTTTACTTATTTTTACATTTATTTTTATTTACATTTTGTGTTTTATGTTGTGCTTTATGTTTCATATAAAATCAAATGTATGTATACTTTTAATTTATGTGAAAATTAACGAAGGATTATATATTCAATAAATTTAAATCCCTGAAGATGGTGGAAAAATCCCACCGAAACGTTGGATGAAAAAATGGAATAAAATAATCTTTTATTTACATCAATTAGTGACCTTAAAAGCCTGACTAAAAAAACTTAAAAAAAAAATAACTAAAAGAAAGGTCGATATATAATCATTTTTATAATTAAAAATTAATTGATGTCTTTCTTTCTTTCTTAAGTCTTTTTTAAGTTGGACTAATGACGCCAGGTTGTATATGTTTATAGAATATATCATGAAAAACACTAGTTTATCATTAAGAATAAGTACTGCTTCTATTCCAAATTGTCAATATGAAAGAAATAATATAGTAATTTTCTTAAAAAAGGACCTTTTGAAAAAAATAACTTTCTTATATAGTACCTCTTCTGCAAAATTGACCCTTGCTTAAAAAATAAAATTTTCTTTGAAAGGAACTTAAATTATCTTTTCTTAAAAAGTTCATTTTCTAAAATGAGTGAGTACCTTTTCTTAAGTGTGCTCGGTGCCTAAAATCTAACTACATATTAATAATAAATGAAATAAATTGTTCAAGATAATAAAAAAAAATTTTTTTTTATTTTTATATATGGGGGGTTTCATGTCAAGTGCACCAACTTTTGAAACCGATGTCTTCCAATCGGGATGAAATTTGCACCAAGGTTAGTCCTATTAGATAGTAGTTTAGACACAATTTTCCAACAAGATCGGTCAAGATCTCTCTGAGTTAGAGGGTATCAAAATTTTACATTTTGTCCAAACAGGTGTTTTTCTCATCCATGTAACTTAATACCTATTGTTCCTAGAAAATTTTCTCCCAAATAGTTTAGATAGCAATTTCTTAAATTTTTCGGAAAAAAATACTTAAAAAAAAAATTTTTTTTTAAATTTTTTTTGCTAAATTAAAGCATTTTTAGCCTTTTTTTCAAAAAGGGTATTTTTTTTTTTTTTTTATAGGAAAGCTTAGGATTTTTCCTTTAAGAGCTTTTTGGTCGCTTAGTGGGATGGGAGTGTGATATCTATCAAAATAAATGTTTTGTAACTCAAGACAACGGTTTTTCAATTTTTCACAAATGCACTATTTTGAATTTTTTCCTATTTGTGTCTAAAACCTTACAAATAAAACTTATACTGAGAAACTAGACAAATTAACCTTTCCGAAGGTATGTAACACGCCTAACTAAAATATCATACCCTTAATACTGTAATACCCACAATATGTTAAACTCAGGAAAAAAATCACTTTTTTTCTATAGAAATGTTGAACAATTATTTTTTTTATTTATTTGTAATAATAATTAAATTAATGTACAATAATTATAATACAAATAAATAGATAAATTATTTAATAAAATTTAATCTTAAAACATTAGATCTATTCATATCATAACTATTTTATAGTTAATTTATTGTAGCTGATGAAGTATTTAAGTTTTGACACTTTTTAAAAATCCAATCTTTCATCCAGCTTATTTGTCGAATTTATTTGCTGCTTTTTTAGGCAATACTTTCTTGGCATTACTAGGTTCAGCTGTTGATTTCGCTGGTGTTTTTTTTTTTTTGACTTTTGAAAGAAATCGCATTGAGTAGAGGCAAAAACTTTTTCATCTCGAGTCTTCCATCGACAAGCGGTATGAAAGCATGGTATTGAGCGGTGCCATCGATTGTTATCGCAGCATCGAATCTGCTTTTTAGTGTTTTCAATGTTTCCTCATCCTCTTTGCTACTAAAAACTATTTTAGTTTCTTTACAATAATTCTTTGTCCAATGGAATAAAGCAGTCGAATCTAAGATGCGATCTTGATGAGAGCACTGGAAGCTATACTTCGCTGGATTTCTTTTAAGGTTTGCCCCAATACCATCACATGCTCCTTTACCATGAGCAGTAGGATGAAAATGCCACTCAGCTGGCATTCCAAAATCTTTTTCATGAGCCATAAGATTTGCGAAGCTACTTTTGTTTTTAAAATGTTGACAAGCTCCGTCCGAAACGTAGTATACCTTCTTCACTGTAAATTTAGATTTTAGATATTTTAGTATTATCTTCTGGTACTCATAAACTGCAACGCTATCATGTTTTAAATCGTCGGATATGATTGCCATACCTTTGTGTTCCAGTTTTTCATCTTTCATGTAGTAAATAACTACTGTGAATATAGTTGCTTGGTCGTTATTGAAGTGGAATGCTTGTATGGCATCCTGAAGAACATATTTATAGTTTTCTGTGAAATCATACGAAATAACGAATTCACCAGACTTCAAATGTATCTTCAAATCCTTGAAGAATGACCATTGCTCTTTGACTAAAAAGTCATGGTTTCTCAAGTTTAGCAATCTTATACACATTTCTTCCACAAAATCATTCACATTTAAAATGATTGTTTTCAATGTGCATCTGTCAGTCTGAATCCAAGAATCAAATTTGACCTCCTCTATATATTCTCGATCTAAAGAGTTGATTATATTTTCTTTGATGAATGTGGTTTTCGGGTAATTGGTACATTCACCTAAGTGGCAAGAAGTTGTTGCATGAGGACACATAGTCAATTTAAGCAATCGCGGTAATCGTGTAAATCTTCTGCCGAATCATCTGTTAAATACTTTAAGTTGATTTCCTTCCACATCAGTTTAACATTTTCATGGTAAATGCAAACACGCATACTGTGTGAGTTCCGCTGCTTTCTGCCAAAACGCAATGTTTTGGCCTCATTTGGGTAACATCCTCATGTTCAGATTGAAATGTTGCAAATAACTCTTTCAGGTTACATACCTTCGGAAAGGTTAATTTGTCTAGTTTCTCAGTACACGTTTTGTTTGTAAGGTTTTGCACAAATGGGAAAAAATTCAAAATAGTGCATTTGTGAAAAATTGAAAAACCGTTGTCTTGAGTTACAAAACATTTATTTTGATAGATATCCCACTCCCATCCCACTAAGCGACCAAAAAGCTCTTAAAGGAAAAATCCTAAGCTTTCTTATGAAAAAAAAATGCCCTTTTAAAAAAAAGGCAAAAAATTCTTTAATTTAGCAAAAAAAGAAGTCTAAAAATTTTTATTTTTTTTTAAAGTATTTTTTCCGAAATATTGAAGAAATAGCTATCTAAACTATTTGGGAGAAAATTTTCTAAGAACAATAGGTAATAAGCTACATGGATGAGAAAAAACACCTGTTTGGCCAAAATGTAAAATTTTTATCCCCTCTAACTCAGACAGATCTTGACCGATCTTGTTGAAAAATTGTGTCTAAACTACTATCCGATAGTACTAACCTTGATGCAAATTTCATCCCGATCGGAAGACATCGGTTTCAAAAGTTGGTGCACTTGACATGAAATTTATTTATTCATTAATATTTTACAACAATTTAAATTTTGTGCTTCAGTGCCTTAAAGTGCTTTAAAGGCTATATTATAATAAATAAATATATTAATAAATATATTATTATAAATAAATAAATTCTACATTTTCTAGTAAATACTTTTTAATACAGTCCTTAAATGTAAAGAGGACACGAATCTCCCGTAAATTAGCTGGTCCAGCAAAAGAAATACGTTGTTTAGTCAAATCCAGTCTGCATCTTACAGAACTTTTATTGCATGCCTGTCTAGTGTTTCTTCGTGTTTGAACTATGTTTTGAGAAAATTGGATAGAGCGTTGACCATTCTCTCTACTAGCTGTAAAAAACATACAACAGAACTTTTTGTTTGTATAGAACTTGCATAGGAAGTATACTATTGGCATGAATTTTAAACAGGTCCAAGGTAGACATGGAATTAAATTTGTTTTTGAACTTAAATAGTACTCCAATTCGAGATGAAACCTTTGTCTTTAATGTATTTATGTGTTCGTCCCAGAGCAGATTATGATTCAAAATAACTTCTAAATATTTTATCTTGTCGGACTCACTTATGCTGTACCATCAATATAGACAACCATTTTACCATCTTCTCTTGAATTAAAAGGTTTAAATCTTAAAAATGTAGTTTTCGCAGCATTAATTATAAGTCTATTGCATCCGGAAAATTCAGTTAAAATAGCTGCATCATATCCAATCTGCGTTTTCAAAATTTGAGCGTGCTTGCTTCTATAAAACAAGCACACATCATCAGCATACATAAACAGTTTTCCATTGAAATTTATATTTTTATACCATTGATGAAAATTTTCAACAATAGCGGCCGTAGAGCACTTCCTTGCGGAACATAACATTTAACCGGGAGCATTGAATTGCTTGATTCCCCAACCTGAAAAAATGCATCCTGTTGGATAAATAATCACGAACAACATCAAGCGTTTTATTCGTAACGCCTATAACCTAAAGCTTTCTAATTAAAATTTCATGGTTAACCAGTTCAAAAGCTGCATCGAGCTTTCCACAAATAAAATCAATTATATTAACAACGGCTTCTTTAGTTCCAGCACCTTTTTCAAATCCATATTGACTTTCAAACAATATATCATTAATTTCGAAATAATTTGAAATTTGATCAACATTTATTTTTTTAAAAAACTTTATTTACAATTGGTAACTAGCTTATGGGCCGAAACTTTTCAATTTTATTTGATCTGATAATTTTAGGTATAGGTATTATCTTATGTACTATCTTATGTACAGTTTGGATAGCTTTCTTATTCTATCATTTTGTAAAATATATCTCTTAGAATATTAGATATCGATTCCTTACTTATCAGTAGAACTCTAGGGGTTATGGCGTCAAATAAATGCCCTGGGTATTTACTCATATTCAAATTTTCCAAAACGCGTTCAATTTTTGCCTTAACAACATTTTGAAGGGCAAAAGTAGTCTTCTCTGGTATTAACGTACGAAAAATGTCAATATCATCCCCTGGATCAATAACATTATTTGTTTGAATGTTATTAACAACACCAAAGACTAATTCGTTTAAAGCTGTAGTTTTGTATTCATCCTGATTTAATAGATTTCCATTTTCTTTTAAAATTTTCCTTATACTGTGACTACTTCAACCAAGCTCCTTATTTAAAAACTGCCATGTTTTCTTTGGATCTCCATAATATAAATATAATTTTTTCATATAAAATCCATTCATCAGATTATTGTTGCATATTTTAAAAACTTTGCTTATTTTTTTAATTCGATCTGATAACATTTCATTACTGCGATTCTTCCTTCGAAGCTTTAATAATGATTCCTGTAGCAAATTAAGGAAAGTAAATTATCGGTCATCAATGGCGTTAATTTTTCACGTGTATGTAAAGGTTTAGTTCATAATTTTGTATTATGCAATGTAGCAGATTTGGAAGTAGTTATAATATACTCACATAAGTCAGAAGAGCTATTATATTGATTTGGATAATGCCCTAATTGCTCATAATCTATTTTATAGATTTTTCTGAATTTGCCCATCCTGCCGTGATAGTTCTGATTCAAAAAAACAATTTATCAGTTTATTCACAATTGAGTGCACAAAAGTTCTACCATTAGTATTTGTAAAAACGCAGTCAATAAATGTATCACTCTGAGGTCTTGTAACTAAATTAAACAATTGGCTTTGACTTCTACCGATAGATAATACATCAATGTAAAAATCACCCAAAAATAAGCAAGGTCCGCCATCACATAAGACAAGCACAGATTCTATTTTTTTTTTTTAAATTTCTCTAAAGCACATTTTTGAAATCTATAAACTAATGCAACCATTAATGGGTTATTCATTATCCTGACATCTGGTAACTCTATCGACGCAGCATCCATATAGTCTAATCTATTTTTTGTTTTCACAATATACCTTAGAAGGGATTTAACAAAAACAGAAGTTCCGCCATATCCATCGTTCCGACAACAGTGTACTACTTCATATCCTGGAATTGAAAATAAATTCCATACTACAAGTTTTTAATTTTAAGTAAAACTGTTACATATAATATATCATGTTTTCATAAATTGAAGAAATTTGTTTTGTAGAAAAACACTCAGATTAGAACGAAAAAGCAAATTAATTATTTTTGCTATTTTATACGTTTAAAACTAATACATTAATATTTGTCATATGTTTCTTAAAAAATGACTGAAAATCTAACACAGCTTAAGAAAAGTTAATAAAGTCCAATGATCAAAATTATTTGCCTTAGGCTTTAGAAAAATAATTCAAAAATATTTACTTAAAAGCAATGTGTGTATGTATACCTACAAATAAACTAACTGCAATGTCAACTAAACCATTTCATATTTTACAATATCTGCTAGGCATTTTTATACCCTATACCACTATGTGTGGTTTGGGTATAATGACTTTGTGCTGCTGTTTGTAACAACCAAAAATATTTGACATAGACCCATCTTTAATTATACCGATCGAATCAGAATCACTTTTTGAGTTGATTTAACAATGTCCGTCCGTCCGTCCGTCTGTGTGCCCATGTAAACCTTGTAATCAAACTGCAGGTCGCAAATATGAATATATTTTGATGAAATTTGGTATATAAGCTTTTATCGGCCATGGGATGAACGCTATTGAAATTGGTGAGAATCGGTCCATGTTCAGACCTAGCCCCCATACAAATTACCCATATGAAATCGATATAAATTGCCATAAGATCCAAATTGTCATATAGATCTTACTCAAATTGGGTTTGTATGCGTTCATTACATCCATTAATGAGTAGTCCAAAAATGATCCCTTTGGCCCCATATAGACTGCTTCCCGATCTTCACTTAAATCTATTAGGCTGGGCTGGGGGTGATGAATTCCAAATAGGGACAAAAGAAGTAGGCCAGTATAGTTAAACCTTCAAAAGTTGTGGCATTCTTGTGGCCTTTTATATTTATTATACCCTCCACCCCAGTGTGCAGAAGGTTTTTATAAGTTTGTCATTCCGTTTGTAATAATTAGAAAAAAAAATTCTGGACCCAATATATATATTTATGATCCTTATAACAAGCGGAGTTGATATAGCGATATCCGTCTGTGGAAATCACGATCACGAAACCAATCGGAGAGCTAGGGTGCTCGTTGGCAAAAACATGATTTGTTAACATCCTGAGAAGTTTGGTGTTTAAAATCGCCCAAATCGGTTGATTAGGGCCCGAGATTTGAATGAAGAACTAAAAAAGTCTTGAAATAATATGATTTTCTATGTTGTTCTTGTCACGATCACGCGCTCAATAGGACAGCGACGGTGATTATTTTTTATGAGAATGATACACCAAGATCATGGGAAGATTTTTTGTATATTATTTTTCACAATTTTTGTGGACTAAAATTTGAAGTTTGTCAGAAAATAAAGATAACAAATTATCTTATTTAAAATTTTTGGGACATCTGGTTTTTTGCGTTTATTTGAACCAGCGCACAGTGGCGCCATTTGAGTTTTTTCGTTGCAAAAATCATATCTTTTGAACCGAATAACATAATTGAACAGTTTAAATAGCATGTGATAGATAACTGTTCAGCCTATGAAATGAGCACTTGGAAAGGGTGCTACGCTTTGTAGGGGCCTACTTATGGGTTATCAAAGTTAAAATTTGTAGAAAAATCAATTTTATGGTAACTAAAAAAAATTATTTTTACATTTTTAGATTGTTTTTATTTTTTTATGTTTTAAATTATTACCCAACATATTAAAAAAAATTACTTCTTTTTTAAATTTATTTTTTCAATTTTCTGTAAAATATTCATCACAATTCGTAAGAGAAGGTATATCTAAAAGACTAATCATTTCTAAACTATAATTATTTTCTAACTCTATTCGTGACTTCACATGCAGCAGGGAAGAAATAAGTGGATCGGAAGATGCTGCCAACATGTTGAAGAGGTCCTCATTTTGCCTTACCCTTGATGCTTTGAATGTGCTCTGCAATCTATATTTTTTATAAAATTTGTTAAGAGACTCCTGTGCTTCTTCGGAATGCTCTCCAATTGGCAAAGACTGGTACTCAATTATATCTTTGCCATGCGCCAATATTTTATGGACGGTCGGGGTCAACTTCTTCTGTGGATACATTTCTGCTAAAAGAGATGCAGTTTTCGATGCATATTCTCCATATTTTGTAGAATTGACATTTTCTTTGCAGTTTAAAACATTCAAGATCGTTCCCAATCTTTTCACGATTTGATTGTCAATTCCAGTGATTCTAGTTACTGCCTCATCATTTTCAATCTCCTAGAAGTGTTTCCATCGTTTGAGATACCGTATCCGTGCTTGGGAGAGTCTACTTTTAGTCCAACTTGTTTAAAAAAAGCTTCTTTCTGATCTTTTCCTTATCCTTTATTAATGTATTTTCATCGAAGTTTTCCTCCTCTTGCGGTAGGGTATATGCCAGTTTTAGCAAGAACTCCATACACCTTATCCTTGCGTGCAATGGTGACATTCCATATTCGTAATCTCCTCGTTTGTAGAATCGTTTAAATTACCAAAGTTCTTCTGACTCTTTTTGCAAATCGGGCATGACAATGTTGAGGTTGTTCCTGTCAGTTCGTTTACGACTTTTCCGTCAACCATGGTCAAGTGGAACTCGCAATTGCATTCATTATATTTTCCTTCTCCAATTTGCAGCTTTGTAGGCTTAATCTTGCTTATTTGTTCTTCAATGTCCTTCACCGTAGTCCTTATGAGTTCTGCCGATTCCCTTGCAAACTGAAACATTATTGGTCGGCAATAATGCACTGATGACGGGCGTGGATTTTTCCAGTGTAGGGAAACATCAGATTTTAGCCGCAAAGGAACAACAGATGCCATAAACATATTTCCGTCCGATATTGTAGCGTCATCGGAAGATATGCTTTGCTTATAAACGCTTTGTCCGGATGATCCATCGCAGCCCCATTTGCTGATCAATGTCAGTTTCTCAGGAAGAATTTTCACCTCATTTTCAAGAAGACTCTCCAACAACCGTTTTGCTGTATGGCCCATGAGATCCTGCAGATTGGCTTTCACAGAGACTTCCGTAAGCTCCGTATGCAGTGGTCGTGAATTTATTTTATATATATATATATATATATATGTTCCCGAAACTCCTATAAGGAGCATAGGGCCCCAACAAAATCTCTCCATTTTGATTTGTCCATCGCAATATTTTTCACTTCGCTCCAACTGGTGTTCAGAGTTGTTGCTTCAGCTATGACTTGTCGCCTCCATGTATGGGCTGGACGTCCTCTTCTACGACTACCTTGTGGATTCCACTCTATGGCACTTTTAGCAATGTCTGGATGGGCTTTTCTTATTCCTATCCAGTTCCATTTTCGTCTACGTACTTCAATGGTTATAGGAGATTGCTGCGTTTCGAACCAGAGCCTCTCATTGGTTATCCTTTGCGGCCAATACACCCGAAGTATTTTTCTCAGACATCGGTTTATAAATACTTGCATTGCCTGAATGTCTGGGGGGAACGCATTCCATGTTTCGCAGCCGTACAACAAAGTAGAACGAACATTCGAGTTAAATAGTTTGATTTTGACACCACGAGAGAGTGTGGATGATTTCCATACATAATTGAGTTGGCCGAAAGTTTGGGATGCTTTTTTAATACGGTGAGAGATATCTGCGCCCGAGCCGCCAGTTGTTGTTAATATAGAGCCAAGATAACAGAAAGATTCTACATCCTCTAGTATATCATTACCAATTGTAAATCTGCTGTTGTTTTCAGCGTTTATTCTCATCACCTTGGTCTTCCTAATGTTTATTTTAAGGCCTGCATTTGAGGCCATGTCTGACAGAAGTTGTAACTTTGATTGCATATCAGAGAATCGATGAGAGAGAAGGCAAATGTCATCAGCATATTCTAAGTCCTCTAATCTTCCATTAAGTCCCCAAGAGATACCTCTATTGTCTAACATACATTGTTTCATGACAATATCCAATACGATGTTGAATAAGAGTGGAGACATTACGCAACCTTGGCAAACTCCCGTTCCAACTTTAACCCTCCTGCTTAACTTGCCTTCATGCACAATGCGGCAACTGGCATCAGCGTATAGGCTCTTTATAAGGTCAATTAGTTTGGGAGGGACACCCTTGCACTGTAAGGCTTTCCAAATAACGTTGTGGTTTAGAGTATCGAAAGCTTTCTCAAAATCAATAAATACCAGATATAGTGGGGAACGCCATTCGACCGACTGTTCCACTATAATTCTGAGAGTGTTTACATGGTCAACACACGATTTGTTTGGACGAAAGCCAGCTTGTTGACATCTGAGTTGAGGTGTCAGTACGTCTGAGATTCTTGACGTAATTATGTGGGTTATTATTTTGTTGACCATACTCAGCAACGTTATGCCCCGCCAGTTATTACGGCAAGTTAGATTACCCTTTTTCGGAATGTTGATGATCATGCCTTCCTTAAGTTCATCAGGAACTCTTTCATTATGCCATATGTCATCTACTAAGGGCAAAATAAGCTGTGCACAAGAAGAGGGATCTGTTTTGAGAAGTTCTGGGGAGATGTTGTCGGGCCCAGGGCTTTTATTATTTTTAAGCAACTTTATAGCTGAAATCAGCTCAGAAATAGATGGAGTTGTGAAGGGAATGTTTGCAGTATAATTATGGTTATCGCAATTGCATATGGTCTCATCTCCATTAGGTCCCGGAGTAAGGATTGAGGAGTAGTGGTCGGCCCAAAGATCTAGCTGTTCGTCTTTCGATGTTATAAGTATGCCGTCATTGTTTTGTATAGGCTTTCCTGTTACAGTGGCTTTATTAGTAAGTTTTTTGATGAGCTTATAAAGATCTCCAGACCGATTTGTATCCGCTGCAGCTTGAGCTTCTAACGCTATTCCGTTCGTCCAAGCACGTTTGTCATTGCGGGCATTTCGCTTAACAAGACGGTCTATAGCAGTGTGTTGTGATCGTAAATTTCCTTTCTCGTTTCTGGTTTTGGCGGTGTTAATGGCTGCTTTAATTAGTTTTCTTTCCATAATCAAGGACCAAGTGTCGTCAGATAACCAATGTTTGCGTCTTTGTTCCTTGAAGCCTATGTGTTTCTTAGCAGCTTCAGTTATTACCTTCTTGATAGTATTCCAATCTTTTCGCTGTTCAAATGACGTTGTTCTAACGGCTTGTTGCAGTTCATGAGTGTAATTTGCAGCCACTGAGGGATCTCTTAGTTTAAGTATGTTGAACTTTTTCTGAAGCGATGGATTTGCCTTATTGATTGCCGCCAGTTTTATACGCATACTTCCAACAAGCAGGTGGTGGTCGCTTGCAACATCCGCCCCTCTTTTGCAACGGACATCTAACAAAGACCCGCGCCATTTTCGGCTGATAGTAATGTGGTCGATTTAGTTTTCTGTTATATGGTCCGATGATACCCATGTGGTCTGGTGTACGTTTTTATGTGGGAACAGAGATCCACCTATCACTAGGTTGTTTGCAGCACACATATTTACAAAAATTTCTCCATTTTCGGTTCTTCTTCCTAGCGCATGCGTGCACATGATATTTTCGAAGCCAGAGTTGTCGGGACCTATTTGTGCGTTAAAGTCTCCCATAACAATCAATATATCACCGGTGTTTGATGATGATATTGCACGATCGAGAAGGCTGTAAAAATCTTCTTTGGCGGAATAATCTGAAACTTCTGTAGGTGCATAACACTGTATGCAAGTTACATTACGTGCACGGGTTCTTAACCTTACAGAAATTACTCTGTCTGAGTAAGGCTTCCAGCCTATGATTGCATTATGCGCTTCTCTCGAAAGTAGAATGCCAACTCCTGAGGATTTTTGCTCATTGGCTGGCTTTCCTGAATAAAGGAGATGGTGTCCGTCGGCGGTTGTTATTTCACCAGATTCTGGCCAGCGTACCTCACTTAGGCCCAAAAAAAGAAGTTTGTAGTTTTCAAATTCATTACACAGTTGTTCTAAACGCGATGGTTCAGACAGCGTCCTAACATTCCAGGTTCCAAATCGTGTCCGTTTTTTCATGCTAAAGGTTGTCATCAGTAAATCAGATCGTTTTTGGTTTAATATAGTTGAGGTTTTATTAATAAGTGTTATTTAAGATGTGGTAGCTTATTAGGCTTCCGCATCCGATCCTGGTGCTGGGGCTGCCAGCAACCTCCAGGCAGGCAATTTGTAAAGTTTTTCAAAGGCAGAGATTATCCGCGTTTCTTCTACTTCCTGAGACGCCCTTTACGAGCCATCAGGATACTTTACAGAAACTAAGTTTCAGAAATTCTTCCTACTGACCTGAGACGTCTTTCGACCATTCAGGTTACTTAGCCGCCTTCTCACTCTAGCTAGCCTTTGAAGGGTGTTCCGAAGCCATTGCCCGGGGAATACCTGGTGTAAACCGGAGGTAGTGAGCTGCTTTGACTGTGTAGCAAAGGAATCATACTTGGCCACTCCCAAGTGAGTGGCAATCAAGAACTTTCCACCTTTACTTGTCACAGTCCATTCCCCATGAATTTATTTTGGCTTGCGTAATATGCTTGTATCCAAAGATGCCCGTAGTATCTCATATTTTTCTTTGGGAAGTTGTAAGTCCATAAACAAGGCCAAGGCTTCTTCGGAACCATACTTTTTAATGTGTGCGTTTGTGGGCGTGGGAATGCTTTCCTTAATCCTTTTTAGTCGCAGTGGGCTTGCATCAGCAACAGATTTTGTAATCTGCGACCTAACTCTTTCACTATCCTTTGTATATTTAATAGACAGCGCGTCCGATAAATGCTTCGTGGTCAAGTCATTGGTGGCATCGGCAAGTTTCCTCTTTCTTGTGAAAATTGAACACTCCTCAATACTTTTTTTGGCCTTCCTTTTGCTCCTCTGGGTTGATGTGGTGGGTTTATCTACTGCCAATATATCCAGGATGGTATCTTCATAAAGCCAGTCCTCGTATTTGGAGTTGAAGTTCTGAATGGTTCGATTAGATTTAACCCATTTTGCCTTAATATTTGCATATATCAGATAAACATTATTTTTTATAATTTCGCTTCTCTCAATTATTTCCGTATAAGCTACCAAGTTCTTCTAAAGCAGCTTCCGTGAAAAACTTTGGTGTGGATGACCTTCTAAACAGTTCAAATAATTTTAAGTTTTTTAACGCCATGGCTTCAGTACTTGTTGCGCCAACTTTCAGTCGTAGACTAATCCAGGCATTATGCTTATTTTTGCAATATACAGGCTTATGCTACCATGCCTAAAAATTTACCTGTTCCCTGCATACATATGGATTTAGGCTGAATTATGCAATTTATGCTCGTGTCTAAATAAGATTTGTGCCTACCTGGAGGGACCATAAGTCAATATTGGTCTTGACCATTTGTACTCCAAAGTACTTTTTAAGTGAGGTGCGTACCTGCGAATTTCAATGAGTAGTTTTTTGTGCATCCTGTGTCTGTAACAGAATATTGGGAGTAGACTTTGGCAGAGGCTCACAGGTAGACACCGACTTAAAATGCAATTTTCAAACTATTAGATCAAACTACTGTCAGTCAAAACATGTAAGGATGCACGCCATACAATTTCTGCAACCATGTCTTTTTAAACTTTTTTACCTCTAGCAGCCAAACGGGCACGTACGTGCAGATAAAACCTTTTGAATTATGTAAAGGAATAATCAGAGAACATGTTTTGCAAATATGGCAAATATAGAAAAATATGGATTTTTTTTTATTTTCCGTCAAATTTGAAAAATAGTGAAAAAACGGATAGTTTTTAAATAGTGATTTACCAGGAGAAACACAAAGCAAACAGTTTTTTTTATCATTATACATATGATAAATACATCAATCAATGCAAACAAAAAATCGCAACAGATTGACTAAAAATTGTGTGTTTTTTTGAAAACCGAAAGTCGGTCAACTTTGAACGGTTATATCTTCTAAACTAAAAATGTGATATTATTAAGAGTAGCATATTTGAAATCGTTGAAAAGTTTCCTATAACATGGGTTTATTCAAAACTTCGTCGGCGCACATGAAAATTTTGATTTTTGCAACCTCGTTTGCTCTACGGGCGCCACTGTGCAGCGGTCATGATGACTTCAAAAATTTGACTTGCTGGTAGGCAAAGTAAAACCCAAAAAATGGAAGTTCGATAATAATTCCCAGGTAGTAGTATTTGGAGTCAATAAATTAAAATATATTTTATTAACATAATTTAATACAAAATCAAAAGTTGGCATCACTGGGTTAGATTTTGTATTGTATTCAGTTACTTTGTGTTGCCACAAAATCTAATAGAGAAAACTCCCTTTTAATTGTAAAAAAAAAATTTATTTTCCAAATATGGCAGTATTTAACAAAAACAAATTTAGAGAGCTTTTTCGCAATGAAGGTTAGGGCGAGCTATTTAATTAGCAAAAACTAAATTATACGAGAAGTTATGTCATATAACCGGGAACGCATGCATATACGTATATAAACTAAATGCATGCCGATCAGCAACCACGATGACCAAAAAGCAAACACCGAAACGTGTTTTCTTTTATCCGAAATAATAGAAAAGACGAAAACGATCTTTCCTCGTTGGAGCGCGAATTACTAATGTGAGAAAGCTTTACAGATTAACTCGTGAAATAAACAAAAATCATCTGTTAAGCGGATCAACACAAAGAATTTGCTGAAATAATTTGGTATTAAGTTTAACAAATTGTTTACTTTTTCAAACATATTGTTTACATTTATTATCAATACTCAAACCGAGGTGTAGGGTATGTAAGATTCGGCATAGTTGAATTTATCACTCTTACTTGTTTTCCTTAAATTCATATTTTTCATAGTTTTTCTGCTTTAACTTAAGAACCATTGATGAATTCTCATTTCATTCTTGAACATTATTCTGGGGATCAAACTTCACTTTTTGTATTATAAAACCGGCTAATTTAAATAAATCATTACTCTAATTGGAGAAAAATAGTGCAGTTTTTCAAATAGTGGATGGTATCAATGATTCTGCGAAGCCGAATTTAATGAGTTTACTTGTTTTATTTTCATGTCAGATAAGACTACTCAAACTAATAACATATTCAAGCACGGAAAGTTCCCTAACTCTGTCTTTTGTAAATACTACTCGCAATATTTGATATTAAAAATTAACTTTGTATAAGAGATGTCATGTTCACTTGATATAAGTAGATGTTTTTTTCTTCCAGATATACATTAAGACAGCGTGAAAATTCCAAGATGATCAGTGCAAAACCTTCTTTAAACCAAAGACAAGCAAACAAACTTTCACTTTTATATACTCGTATTAAGATTATAGCCATAATTAAATGTTTAAAAATATATTATACAAATTGCCAACATTTTAGTCCCTCCCGATATTTAATTAAATCTCTCTTCATATATTCAAAATTGGCTTGCAGATAATTTCAGGACATTAAAATGACCTAACTTAATACGGGCCATATCTACATATAATACCCATGCAAGGGTATGTACTTAAATATATGTATATCCAGGCTACAAATACATGACAATCTTAAAGTGAAAATTTTTCTGTTTTATCTTTTTGTTTATGCAAAACCAAAAACTTTCGTACTTTAGTAAGTCTACAGCCACTAGCAAAACAATCTAAACAACAAAGCCAGATACAAAAGTGCGAAAATAAAGATGATGTCTTGTCATAATGCAAATGATTAAATTGCACTTATGGAAAATGTCGTCAACAACATCACCAGAATCATCAAAGGCATCATCACCAGCATCATCATCAGCATCATTACCAGCATCACCAACTACATCAACAACATACATGTGAGTAATAAACAACACTAAATATGTTTAAATCATTTGTTTAAATCTTGCCGATGCAATGGTATCAACTCGTATGTTAAGCAGTGTGTTATTGCAATAGGATGGTTCATCTGATTGTTTTAAATTTTTTTCGTTAAGGTTTAGAGGTTGCTACAGGGTCTTGATGTGTGGCAGGTTTTGGAAAACCCGTTACCTTTCCCCACTTGTATGAGTTTTAAAAACATTTTAGGGAGTGTTTTCTATTCACATCATTATTGCTTGAGGGTCTCAAAATAATATCCTAGTCGATTTAGCTAATTTTATCCGTCAAACCGTCTCTCTTGCAAATTTAAAAAGTACAAGTTTCAAATGCAAAGATATTTTGACGAAATTTAGTACAAATGTTTTTATATCCTAGCAACAACCTATACAAATTTATCCAAATTCTTATATAGATCTCAGTCAAATTATTAAGAATACAGTGCAGTTATGAATTTTTGAAATTTATGCTTCCTTCTTCTTTACCACGCACCATTTAAACAAAATTAAAATTTGCATATTAATTACAGTATTAATTGCAATATGTCTCAAAAATGACTATAAATCTAACAAACAAAAAATTTCTTCGCTTCAAAGCATCATCTCAAATACATATATGTATATGTAGGTATGTACAAAACCGTACATCACATATGACAAATCTTACGAAAACTGAGAATAGTGGAAATAAGAAGTATAAATGAAAAAAATATTCAAAATTCAAAAATAACGATTGTTTGTTTGGACAGAGTTGTATCTTCTGAAATTAATACAAAGTAAAGCTGTATGGTACGAAAACTGAATCTAACCACACTGCTCGTAGGCCTGACTTTAGGTGAGTGTGTTAAAGCGCTGACCAAAAAGTGCAAGTACGAGTGCATGTGAAGGTTCATGGTTCAAACCTCACGGCCGCCCTAAGTAGAAATATTTTCATATAGAAACAATCTGTTCCATTTAAACATAACAATTATCACAATGTTCAATAAATCGCTGATGAAGGCTGAAATGACTGAATACAGTGCAGTTATGAATTTTTGAAATATATGCTTTCTTCTTCTTTACCACGCACCATTTAAACAAATTTTATTTATATGTGTTTATATACCCATTAATTTGTTTTTCCTGAGCTGAGCATCGGCTACATTGGGGATTCCATTCTCGTGCCGTCCTTGTGATGCTACTACACAGGAAATGAAAATATGGATCTTTGTATTTTTCCAGATTTGGGGGGAGATCCACGTTTTATTTAACCATCCAGAAGCTGACCTTGCCTTATTTAGCCTCCACTCCTCCGTCTATCGTCATCATGCATCCTAGATAACAGAAGGATTTAACATACTTTATGCGTTGGTCTTGCAGCAGATTTCAAACTTTTTTCTTATATATAAAAATGGAGTTGTGTATGTTTGTGTGTTTTTTGTTTGTTTGTTTGTAGGTAACTACCTATCTGGAAGGAAAAGTAAGCTATATTTTTTCGGATTTTTCAAGTGAGCGTGGCACCTCCCATATAAAGTGAATTTTTAACATCTAATTTTAACATATAATATATGGAGTACTACGACAGCAAGAGTTCTGAAACTATGCACATGTACATATTTAAATAATCTGAAGAGTTGCGGAAAATGGGCGTGATCGAACCAATGGGCGTGGTACCCACCATACAAAGTAAATATTAAATGTCATACATCTAGAGTACTGTAATAGATAAAGTCTTGAGACTTTGTGTGAGTTTATAAGTTATCAACGTTAGTACTCGAAAAAAATGGACGGAATCCGATCAGTGGGCGTGGTACCCCGCATTCAAAGTAAATATATAATGTCATATAGCTGAAGTACTGTAATAATGGAAGCCTTGGAACTTTGTCTGAGTTCATGAGTTATTAATGTGAGAAGTCCCATAAAAAATGGGCGGGATCGGACCAGTGGGCGTGGCACCTCCCAAACAAAGTAAGTATTTAATATAACATAACTGGAGTACTATAATAATGAAAGTCTAGCGACTTTGTTTGAGTTCATAAGTTATTAATGTGAGTACCACCTGTGAGTGGCACCTCCTATACAAAACATTAGTTTTCTACAAAACGTATTTCCTCCTTTTTATTTCGTTACGAGGGGTGTAGCGAAGCGCATCGGGTTACTGCTAGTTAATTATAAATGGGCAGCAACTTTTCCTTGTCCACACTGCTTTGTCTCACTTTGTCATTAAAGAAGTTTCCAAATGATCGAGATTGCAAGGCTAATTAATGGTAATTCAGATGTTGAAAGTCCTGTGCGATTAAAAACTTTTGGAGATTTAAGCCGTGACTATGAAAAATTTTGTCTTGCAGGAAAAGATAAAAGAGAAAACAAACAATGGTATTATTAATCCTCCTCTTTTTACTGAAAATGATGATGTGAAAATTTTACAAAAATGTGTTAATCCAGAATTGCATGTTTTACAAGAACTTGTAAACCATCCCTTTTGAAGTGGCTTAATTCCTTAGTTTAAATGAAGAAAAAAGTCTTGTTGTGGCCAAAAAAGTTAGAAATTGTTGCACAGAGCTATCATGGATATGCATTTGAAGGTAATGCATATAGAACATTCCTAAAGGAAGTTGATAAACTGGATGACCCAAAAAATTACGCCGATGTAGGATATTTTACAATTGTTACTTTAATCAATGCTTAGAAAGCTATGGACAAGCTCGAAGATTGCTGTTTTACTTCTCACAAATGTCAACTTTCAATAAATTGCCATATTCATGAACTGCGTATTGCTTTGAAAAGCATTGACGACCTATAAGAAACTTTCAAAATTCATGTTATTCTTGAACATATAGAAAATTGTTTACGATTTATTTATAAGAATAATGGTTAAGATATTGGTCAGAGCAAAGTGGAGAAGCAGATCTCGAAATTTTGGGATAGGTACAAGCTAAATTATATACAGGATGAATCTTATGCTCCAAGACTTCAAAAAGCTGTAGTTGAGTTTTCTTCGCTACACCTCTGAATTATAAGCATTAATCGATTGAGGCACATTGGGCACAAACACGCCCATCATACCACCCACACGCACACACGCATTGAAGCAGACATCCGCCACGTCCACGTCATTGATCCGGGTACCATTAAAAAAAATTAATTAATTAATAAGATTTATAAATTAATGTTCAAAAACTTGTAATCATGTTTATGAGTACTCAATACTCGTATACTGTATATACATACGGGGGGTTTCATTTCAAGTACACCAACTTTTGAAACCGATATCTTCCGATCGGGATGAAATTTGCACCAAAGTTAGTTCCATTGGATGGTAGTTTAAACACAATTTTTCAACAAGATCGGTCAAGATCTCTCTGAGTTAGAGGGGATCAAAATTTGACATTTTGGCCAAACAGGTGTTTTTTCTCATCCATGTAACTTATTACCTATTGTTCTTAGAAAATTTGCTCTCAATTAGTTTAGATAACTATTTCTTCAATATTTCGGAAAAAATACTAAAAAAAAAAAATAATAAAAATAATAAAAAAATAATAAAAATTTTAGACTTCTTTTTTGCTAAATCAAAGCATTTTTGCCTTTTTTTTAAAAAGGGCATTTTTTTCATAAGAAAGCTTAGGATTTATCCTTTAAGATCTTTTTGGTCGCTTAGTGGGATGGGAGTGGGATATCTATCAAAATAAATGTTTTGTAACTCAAGACAACGGTTTTTCAATTTTTCACTTATCATTTTAAATATGGATGATTTTGTGGAAGAAATGTGTACAGGATTGCTAAACTTGAGAACCCATGACTTTTGATTTTGCAGAAAACTATTAATATGTTCTTCACGATGCCACAGTATATTCACAGTAGTTATTTACTACATGAAAGATGAAAAACTGGAACACAAAAGTATGGCAAGCATATCCGACGATTTAAAACATGATACCGTTGCAGTTTATGAGTGCCAGAAGATAATACTAAAATATCTAAAATCTAAATTTACAGTGAAGAAGGTATACTACGTTTTGGACGGAGCTCGTCAACATTTTAAAAACAAAAGTAGCTTCGCAAATCTTATGGCTCATGAAAAATATTTTGGAATGCCAGCTGAGTGGCATTTTCATCCTACTGCTCATGGTAAAGGAGCATGTGATGGTATTGCAGCAAACCTTAAACGAAATGCAGCGAAGTATAGCCTCCAGTGCTATCATCAAGATCGCATCTTAGATGCGACTGCTTTATTCCATTGGGCAAAGAATTATTGTAAAGAAACTAAAATAGTTTTTAGTAGCAAAGAGGATCATCAGGAAACATCGAAAACACTGAAGAGCAGATTCGATGCTGCGGTAACAATCGATGGCACCGCTCAATACCATGCTTTTATACCGCTTGTCGATGGAAGACTTAAGTTGAAAAAGTTTTCTGCCTCTTTTCAATGCGATTTCTTTCCAAAGCCAACAACTAAACCAGCAGCGAAATCAACAGCAGAACCTAGTAACGCCAAGAAAGGGTTGACAAAAAAAACGCAGTAAATAAAGGCGACAAAAAAGCTGGATGAAAGACTGGGTATTTAAAAATTTACAAGACTTAAATACTTCATCAGCTACAATAAATTAAGTTTAAAAATAGTTATGATAGGGGAAGAGGTTGGGTTGTGGCCATGGTTCGGTTGTGGCCACCCCAGCGTATCTGTTGACCTAAAGCATATGTGTTTTTCTTGCAAAAGTCATTTGTGTGTCATGGCAGCACGTTCTTTTTGTACAGAGTACCGAAACGGGCAGACGCGTCTGCTTTGTGTTGGGAACAAATTTATTTCTCTGTGCTTGCAAATGACCAATAATACAAATTTACCCATTTTCAATAGAGTTAGAAATCGAAGTGAATCAATCAAAAATGTGAGTGCAATGCATTTTTATTCAGTAAATTTATTGCACTTTGTGAGTAAAGATCGATTGCAACCAATATGTTGACATCAAAAAAAATTTTCACCACATCTCAAGATGGCTGCAAAATTAGATTGTGGCCACTAAAATTGGTTGGGTTGTGGCCACCCCTTTTTTTTTAATGGTGAAATATCGTCGTAGATGTCAAAAAAAATCATGTGAGTCCGATCACTGGGAAGCGTCATCTACATATCACTTAGAGCAAAAACCTTTTCAGCTAATTCAACAACCCTTTGCTGTAAAACGTTAAAAATATCCCAATATAAACGTATATAAGTGATACATAGATGACGCTTTTAAAAAAGTGGCATAAAAAAACAATGTTATATCATAATTTTTTCACCAATACAAACAATCATAAGTCACATAGCGTTATGTGTCAGCTCTCACCTATTACGTTTACACTTTTTTTGTGATTGTATTGTGAAATAGAAATTTACCCCCCTGCGCGTATAGATGTTTACACATCAATAACTACCCAGTAAGCAATATAACACATATAAGCAATAATAACTCCATCAATTGTTTCGGATGCGATTGGCCCGTTCATTTGAAGTGTGCTGGCACACGAGCCAGCTGCTTCAAATGCGAAAATTGTGTCATTATTATTTTTTATTTAGTTTTAAGTTTTTCTCAATAGTAATGCCAATGAAGGCTTTGAAAATAAATAAACTTTAAGTTTTTCTATATTCGTAGTGGTTTTTCTTCATATTTTCCTATTTTTACCACATTTTCCAAGGTGGCCACAACCCAACCAAAAAAAAAAAAATTGCCCCAAAAATGGCCACTTCACAAAAGTTAGAAAAAAAAGTTTCCATTTGACGAAATTGATTTAGTTTCTTCACCAGCAGTTAGCCAAGGTCTCTAGCTTTCCACAGATACCCAGTTGTCTAAATAATTTGCACGTGGTGAAAAGTTATAAGCCGAAAACCTAACTATGGCCACAACCCAACCTCTTCCCCTATAAAAGGATCTAATGTAATTAAGATTAAATTTTATGAAATTATTTATCTTTTTCTTTTTAATATTACTATTATTAATTATTATTACAAATAAATAAAAAATAATAATTTTGCAACATTTCTATAGAAAAGAAGTGATTTTTTTCGTGAGGTTAACATATTCTGGGAATTACAGTAACGAGGGTATGTAATTTTAGTTAGGTATGTTACATACCTTCGGAAATGTTAATTTGTCTAGTTTCTCAGTATAAGTTTTATTTGTAAGGTTTTACACACAAATAGGAAAAAATTAAAAATAGTGTATTTGTGAAAAATTGAAAAAACCGTTGTCTTGAGTTACAAAACATTTATTTTGATAGATATCCCAATCCCATCCCACTAAGCGACCAAAACGCTATTAAAGGAAAAATCCTAAGCTTTCTTATAAAAAAAAAATACCCTTCTTTAAAAAAAAAGCAAAAAATGCTTTGATTTAGCAAAAAAAAAGAAGTCAAAAAAAAATTTTTTTTTTAGTACTTTTTTCAGAAATATTCAAGAAATAGCTATCTAAAATATTTGGGAGAAAATTTTCTAAGAACAATAGGTAGTAAGTTACATGGATGAGAAAAAACACCTGTTTGGCCAAAATGTCAAATTTTGATCCCCTCTAACTCCGGGAGAGCTGGACCGATCTTGTTGAAAAATTGCGTTTAAACTACTATCCAATAGGACTAATCTTGGTGCAAATTTCATCCCGATCGGAAGACATCGGTTTCAAAAGTTGGTGCACTTGACATGAAACCCCATACACATTTCATATACATTTTTAGAAACAAATCAATGAAAATAAGTTCTTAAAGGCAACTATATGCGCACGAAGCTATTAAAGCCAATTGAGTCAGTAAAACTAGAGCTGACAAACCACAAGAAGGTACTAATATAAAAGAAATCGAGAGTTTTAAACTACAAGTAAGAGAGAGTGAAATTGTTGCGAATATGAAATATTCGTTTATGAAAGTTGCGAATGCATTGGCCAGAAGTACCAGTCTGAAAAAAGTATTAAAAGTGCAGCATGCTTTTGTTGTTGTGATAATAGAGAGAAGAATTCTCGGGCAAACAGGAGCATTACAGCCATGCAGTAATGAAAAAGAAAATTGGGAGAAGTGTGTAGGACGTATAGGCCAAACATCGAAAAGAAAGATACAACGAAGTCGTTAGTATGAAGTAATTTTTAGTTGGGGCTGGGGTATACCCAAGCTAATTATATCATTTAAGACTTGATTATTTGACGAAATATCCAATCTGTTACATATAAGGTGAATGAGTATTTAAATGCTATGATTTTGACGAATTTCGAACAAAAATGGTATACCATATCTGTAGTTTTCTAGAATAACCGCGTCTGTCATAAAATCAAAATGTTTAGGGGAGCCAAAAAACGTTATATTTGAAATTATGGGCTCGATATAAAGATTTTAGAGCTTTTTATTTAACAGTCCTGTAGATATGGGCAATAAATACTTTATATAAAATATTGAGTCAAAAATCTTCAGAGGAATAGATCCTAGAGAAGGACGAAAAAACAATATGTAAATTACACTTAGAGTGTGTGCAGATAAAACAACTTATACCGAAAAACGTCATTTTCTTTGAAAAAGAAAACTACCTACGCAACTTGTTGTTGCTTGAAAAATTGATTTTTTTGTTCGTCAACAAAAATTAATGGGACTTAGGATGAGAATATAACAACGTATCAACAATAATATTGACAAAAAATAACAGAAATAAACACACATGTTTTTACAAGTGGGTATAAACAGAAAACTAATCCAAAATTATTTTGCATTTTTTTTCACTAATAACAGCGTATGTCGCTATGTGTCGTTTTCTGAGAAAATAATTTGTCAGCAACCTGATCGCACATGTAAAGAGCGTTAAAAATTAATACATTTGGCATCGTTAACTCAAAACTGACAAAAATGGACATACGCGGTTATTCCAGAAAACCACATATATATGTGTATGTCGGACACATGAAGATATAGTTGTTACTACGATGAGATCTGTAACAGACTGGAATACAATAAAAACACAAATAACAAGTATGAATATCATGTTACATTTAGAACAAGTAAGAAAATTATAGTCGGTCTAGACCGACTATACGATACCCTATACCATGCGTTTAGAAACCGTATCTCTTAGGCCCAACTAACTGGACATAGAAAATAAGCAAAAACCAAATTTGAGTGGGATTTTTATTAATTTTTTTGGCTGCAGATATAAAAAAGTTCATATCGGATGCTATATCTATAAAGGGGCTAGGTCCAAAAATGGACCGATCCTGATCATATCTGGTAAAGTCTCTTGTATTTTGCAAAAATATGTACAAACAAAATTTGAGAAGAATCAGTGCAATATTTTTGTTTTTTAATAGATTTAACTGCAGATCGGGAAGCAGCTCTATATGGTGTCAAAGGGATCATTTTTGAACTACTCATTAGTGGATGTAATGAACGCATACAAACCCAATTTGAGTAAGATCTATATGACAATTTGGATCTTATGGCAATTTATGTCGATTTCATATGGGTAATTTGTATGGGGGCTAGGTCTGAACATGGACCGATTCTCACCAATTTCAATAGCCGATAAAAGCTCATATTTCATGGCCGATAAAAGCTCATATACCAAATTTCATCAAAATATATTCATATTTGCGACCTGCAGTTTGATTACAAACTTTACATGGACACACAGACGGACGGACGGACATTGTTAAATCAACTCAGAAAGTGATTCTGATTCGATCGGTATAATTAAAGATGGGTCTAGGTCAAATATTTTTGGTTGTTACAAACAGCAGCACAAAGTCATTATACCCAAACCACATAGTGGTATAGGGTATAAAAAGCATCCTGAAAGGTAGGTGCAATACCAAAATAGAATTTTAGGCAAAACTGAGACAACAGGTGATCTCCCGCTGAGCCGTTGAATGCCATATCACATATATGCTTTCGGTATAGATTGAAAATATCTTTAGAAGATTACACTTTCAGGCAAAAAACAAACAGAATGGTAAATGGGTGTACATCCAGTATATTTGATTATTTAAATAATCAGAACAAACTTATTGTACCCTGATTATATATTGCTATGGTGTATAAAATGGTTTAGAACATTACGATTTTGATATTAGAAATTAATTATATTTGAATCGATGAAAAAGAAAAAGTTTATTTTTAACTCTTTGTAAATCTAAATGAACTATAATTAATTTTAATTATGATTACTTAGCCATTATAGCCATACACTTGCCCTCTTTCTCCTCCTTTGGTAAACATATTTTGTTAACAATTTTAATAATATAACTTCGAACATTCCTCCCATGTCAAGTTACCAACTACTTAGTTACACACAATGACAAACAAAAAACTCATTAAAACGGTCATTGTGCTCATTAGAGTGGAGTATGAACTTAAATCTTAACATAATTTTCGGTTTATGTTTGTGCTTTTCTTTCATCTTCTATGGAGAACGGGTATAAAATTAAACCCAGGTATTAATTTCATATTTCGTCATCGAGTAATTATTTTAATTGTTTAGTTTGTGTTTTTTTTTTTTTCCTATGACCAAACCTAAAATAACATCTCACGTAGCCTTCCATTTTAACAATTTTATTTAAAGTAAGTGTGAATTTCAAACCTATTTTTTTTACACGAACTAAAGTAGCACAATTTATTGTGGTACACGAGTTTTATTATTATCAGCCTGGTTTGTGGCAGTGAATGCTAAGTAAATAAAGATATGAAATTTCACAGAGTGAGAGCCAATGTCTGTTTGAATTCAATTTTTGCGTTGCAGATATCCTTTGGATTATACAGATGTTCGGTATTCTAAAAGGTTTTACGTAATAGTTTAAAAATATGATATTGAATAGATTGACTAAATAGCTAAAAATATTTTTCATAATCCCCAACAGTGTGCGGGAATGTATTTTCTTCTTTGTTATCAAGAACAAAATCTTCTTGAGTAAAGGTTATTATTAAATTCTTAAACATAACTATTTTTTCCTTAAAGAGATATTTTCATAGCTGATGTAGGTATGATTGCCTAATATGGGTCAAATATTAAAAACATTTCTCGCTCTAAATATTATTTGAGACGAAGTATGTTTTTTGAGCTATTATCCGAGGACACCTTTCTTCTAAAAATAAACTTTATAAAAGTGGTGTGTTTATTGGTGTTACTAATGCTCCATATTCAATTTTAAGTATTAAACTTTTCTAAATAGTTTGGAACCAATTAAAGGTTGCTTTAATTCACTGTTAGTCTAGATAATGGACAGTAGTCATTTTCGATGTGACATTGATAAAAATCCTCTTTATATCGAAAAACACTGATATGTTAGTTGAATCGTCTGAAGCAAGCGCTGGTCAAGAGTTTCATGACGGTTTATCGTCGTTCGTAAATTATTGTGTTTTGTTAAAGTTTAGTTGCTAAAGTTTAGTTGCTAATTAAAAAAAAACTGAACTGATAAAATTGTTGCGACCTTCCTACCAAGGAAAGTACTATAGTTTGTGGTTTTTTCTCTTTAAAAAAATTGCTCTTTGAAAGCGCCTTTAAGAGTAAGAACTATTAGAACTTAAACATGGATTAATCAAAAAAAAAAAAAAAAACATATAGAACACAATAACTTACGAACGACGTTATGTCTAAGAAAGAAAACTATTTGGCCTGTATTTTAGATCATCTCAGCACTTCTTTATGCGGTCAATACTTGTGCCTTATGCTAGCTACACACGAGGCAACCGGTTGAAGCAATGGTTGTAGCAACAATGATACACACGTAGCAACGGTTGCCTCAATTAGCCAGAAATATCAAAAAGTTTTGATATTTTTCGTTGGTGGAGGCAACCGTTGCTACGTGTATATCATTGTTGCTACAACCATTGCTTCAACCAGTTGCCTCGTTTGTAGACAGCATTATGCCTTATGAAGATTTATACGGAGCTTTATTGCATTTAAACGGTTACTTTCTCTATTATATGATATGTCAAGAATATGAAAGTATACAGGTCATAGAAACAACATAAAAATTGAATGAAGTAAAAAAAAGTTCTCCGAAAGTTTTTTTTTTTTTTAATTTAATGCTACTAAAACAACAATAGCAAAAATAGCCGGAAATGTCTTCATCCGATTTCGACAATAGCCAAATCATCGAAAAACCCAGAATATGGGCAAAATTCTTGATTTACTGATCGTTAATTTGCGACAAGCGAGATTCTGTACGAACATCCAACTTTTCTTTGAGAGCTTTAACGAGAAATACCAAAATATCGGGAAGCAGCTCTATATGGGGCCAAAGGGAGCATTTTTGGACTACTCATTAGTGGATGTAATGAACGCATACAAACCCAATTTGAGTAAGATCTATATGACAATTTGGATCCTATGGCAATTTATGTCGATTTCATAAGAGTAATTTGTATGGGAGCTAGGTCTGAACATGGACGGATTCTCACCAATTTCAATAGCGTTCATCCCATGGCCGATAAAAGCTCACATACCAAATTTCATTCAGTTTGATTACAAGGTTTACATGGACACACAGACGGACGGACGGACGTACGGACGGACGGACGGACGGACGGACGGACAGACGGACATTGTTAAATCAACTCAAAAATTGATTCTGATTCGATCGGTATAATTAAAGATGGGTCTGGGTCAAATATTTTTGGTTGTTACAAACAGCAGCACAAAGTCATTATACCCAAACCACATATTGGTATAGGGTATAAAAAGAGGATAAATTTGCAAGAGGTATTCAGCTTGGCAAGCAATAAACCAAAGAACCATACGTTTTAGGAGACACTTCAAACAATGATACCAAAATCAAAAAATATATTCAGTAGATAAATATAATAAATTTTTAGTCATCAATAATCTGCCCACATTTTCTAACAATCCATTATCCATCACTATGATAGTATGAAATAAATAAACTGTCCTATAGTTAAACGAATTTTAAAAAAATTTCCAAAAAGATTTATACGTAATACTGTTAAAAACAGCTGTTAGAAAAAGTGTCACAAATTTTCTCGTAATGAATTGTGATTTTAATTTCAATTTATTAAACTTTCGAAATACCTTGTCAGTTTGTGGTAATACTATAATTCTTTTTGTTATTAGTTTCTAAGCTATAAATGCAAAATAATACGTAAAATTGTTTTCGATTACGCCCTTTAAACTAAACTAAACAACTAAAGGGTCCGTCATCTAATGTTTTTTTTTTTCAACTAGCGCTTATTTCGTGAATGGTAACACTTAGCTCATGTCTGATTTGACAGATAATTAGTTTTATCCTTCCGCTGAACGAATATACGCTTGAACAACGCTGGGAAATGTTGCGACATTACTTTGAAAATCATGGTAATGTTGCAGAATGTGTGCGAAAATTGCGTACGGATTTTGGAAGAAGAGAAGCTTCGTCAGCTCCGTATGTTCGTTATCTTGTGAAAAAAAGTGAAAGAAACTGGCGTCCTCATCGATAAGCCAAAGCGTGAAAAGCCAAAAACAGTGCGTACACCCGAGAATATTGCTGCTGTGGCAGAAAGTGTGCGTGAAGCGCCATCAACATTAATTCACCGTCGTTCTCAAGAATTGAACATTTCGGAGGCATCATTGAGACGAATTTTGCATAAAGACCTTGGTAATGACGCCATAAAAAGTCTAATTGGTTCAGGTGTTGAAGCCAACTGACCATCCAATGCGTTTTCGCTTCGCTAAGTGGGCCTGCGATCGACTTACAGAAGATGCCGATTTTGCCAAAAAAAATCAAAATCATCTTTTCAGATTGTCACAAAATTGTCACATTTGGGGCACAGAAAACCCGCACGCATACATTGAAAAGCCGATACACCCAAAACGAGTCACGGTTTGGTGCGGATTTTGGTCCAGGGGCATAATTGGGCCATTTTTCTTCGAAAATGAGCAAGGAGTGGCCGTTACAGTCAATGGCGATCGTTATCGGGCCATGTTGAACGAATTTTTGTTCACAAAAATTGAAGAGGAGGATATTGGTAACATTTGGTTTCAACGTTGGACTATTATTTGTGGGGTGCCCTCAAAGATAAGTGTTACGCCAACAAGCCAGAGACAATTGACGCTTTAGACAATATTCGTGAAGCCATTGGTGAAATAGAGCTGCACGCAATCGATAATGTGCTTAAAAATTGGACCGATCGTGTAGGCTACTGCATGGCCAGCCGAGGCAGCCATTTGAATGAAATTATTTTCCATTATTAACCGGAAGTATTGTACTTTCAAATAAAAAAAGAATTTTGAGATAATATTCAGTAGTTTTTTTTTTATACCATTTTCAAAAAAAAAAAAAGTTATTTGGCGGACCCTTTATATAGCGCAGGATATATAATTTTATTATATTGCATAAAAATTAAAACAGATAAAAATTCATGAAATTATATATCTTTAATTGTATTTTTTTAACGTGATGTGATTTTTCGTGTAGACTGTATTCGTGGCTTGTGACTGAAATTTTGATTTCATTGGCCAAAAGTCTAATCTTTTTTGTCTCCAATAAAAAAGCTACAACGAAGTTAGCTACGGTAAACAAAATTTTTATATAAAAAGTGCAAACTGGTTAGAAGGCCAACTTACTGTCGCTGCAGAAACAGCAAAGCAAGATAAGGATGGAAGACCACGCAAATCATTGGACAACTGCAGCGATAGATCTAAGAGGCGGAAACTTAAAGATGTTAACGATGAAATTGGATGTACAAATATAAAAGAATCTTTCCTACATCAATTACGATCAGAGAACCAATTAACAAAAGTGGATATCATTGAAAAAGTTGTAAAAGTTAGTCCAGTGAGAAGAAAACGGATTCTTAAAAGTATACCAACTCCGAGCGGAAAAAAACAGTTCACAAATGGGAGGCGTTAGCATTATTTCTGGATTTGAAATGAACAAATATTCAGCTCAGATTGCGTGCGATTGAAAAAGGCTCAAATATGTATCCAGCATATCATCACATAACCACTGCTAAAATGGTCTCTTTGCCATCAAAGAACACTACCACAATCACACCAATTTCGGCAGAGGTACAACTACAATCTCTACTTGATCACACAGCTGAACGCTTGCTTCAATCAATAAAAGGAAATGAGTTAAAAAAATATGGAAACACAACGCTAATTCTTTTTTGTAAATGGGGATGTGATGGTTCTTCGGGACAGAAACAATACAAACAAGTAGTATGTGAAAATATTTCGGACTCAGCTATGTTCACAGTGTCATTTGTACCATTGCAATTGAAAAAGATTCTGGAAGATTCAGAGCCTTCGACTAGTACAAAGCAAACAATGGATATTTGGAAAAATTAGACACTTCTTCTACGAAATACTGTAGGCCAATCAAATTTAAATTAAAAAATTTAACTCATGATGCCATTAACAAAGAAGTTAGTGATATCAAGGCCTAAATTGCAACACTACAGATATTACATTTACAGTTAGGTGTGCAGCAAATTGAAGTAAGCTACCAATGATAGATGGAAAAGTAGGTCGGGCTTTGACTAACACGAAGGCTGGATCCAGCTGCGTTATATGCCAAGCAACATCAAGTCAATTAAACCAAGTCCCGACAAAATCATTAGATAATACCGATGCATATGAATTTGAATTATCACCACTACATGCAAGAATACGACTTATGGAACACATACTAAATATCAGTTATGATTTGGATTTCGGGTCTCCAGGATCAATAAGAAACAACGAAACCAACAAAGAGTTAAGAAGTTCAAAGAAGGAACATATTCAAGATGAATATCGCAAATTTGGACTGATTATAGATCAGCCAAAACAAGGGTCAGGCAATACAAATGATGGCAATACCCCAGGAAGATTTCTTTCAGATCCAGAAACAGCATCTGAAATAACAGGAGTGGATTTAAACCTTATTTTCAGATTTAAAATAATCCTAGAAGTACTTGCGTGCAATGAAAATTTGGAGATTATGCTAAGGAAACTGCAAAAATATATACAACCAACTACAATGGAGAAATATGTCTGCAACAGTTCACAAAATACTTTATCATTAAATATCATTTCGTGCCACTTGGAGATCTATCAGAGGAGACTCAGGAAAAAAGGAATAATGATTCAAGATTTTATAGAGAGCACAATACTAGAAAAATTTCACGAAATTCCACAAATGAAGATCTATTTAATATATTATTGGCAATGTCAGATCCGTTCATCTCCAGTAGATAGATATATAGATAGATTCTTTATTTAATTTTTTCTTCTCTTATAACAATAATAATATTTTATATAATAATACTAATAATAAAGATTTATTTATACGGTTTGGTTTAAAACCGTCAGCAAGTATTCGAAATCAATGGAAAGTGGAACATCGGGATTTAGATGAAGAAGTCAAAAAACTACTAAAGAACAGAAATAACACAGAACAAAATATGGAATATTTGCAATCAATATTTGAGTCAAATGAATAATAATTATAATTGCCTTTCATTGTTATTTAAGTACGAAAAACATAGTATTAGTAAAAAAATAATAATAAACAGAATCTATCATTGTTACAAACGTAATTAAAATCTATTGCAGTTTTTATTTTAAAAATGTTTTTTAAAATTATCAAATTTGACACCAAAAAATAATAAATGTTTCTGTAGTAATTGCAAGATTTTTAGATAATATTATTAACGTTTTTTTTAAGTGTAAATATTCTTTGAGTGTAAACAAATTTGCAAAATTTTTAATTTTTCAGTAATAATAGCAATATCTCCAGTTGATTTTACTATTTTTTTTTTTTTTTGAGTGCAAATTTTTTTTTTTTTTTGAGTGTAACATTAAAAAAAATCCCATTAGTACAAAAAATGTTTATAATTGTTATTAAAATCCAATTATTAATTTTTTTAATAAATAAAAAAATAAACACATATTTCACTCCAAAAGTTAAAAAAATCAAAAGTTCAACTTTGACCTAGAATTCCTTATAAAGTCCTCAATCAATTTTAATGTAATTAAAACTGAGTCAAGCTGAACTAAATATCTATCCATTAAAAAAAATTACTTAAATATTTTGATCGGTTCACAAGTTGCAGAATTTTGGCCAATGAAAAACGCTGTGCGCCGTTTGTATTTTGTTGGCTTTGGTTTCACGTATTAGAGTCCAGCAATAGTCTCCCAGCATGTTTTTGTCCCAAAATCCTTGACAATTTCTTTCAATTTTCATTTAATTTTGGTGAGCACGCTCCCTTTGTTCGTCACTCACCGAACTAAAAAAAATCTAAATGCCAATGAAGAAAATGCATTTTGAGTGACATTCGTGCACCTAACTCGTTAAATTTTTCAATAATTCAGCAACAATTTGACTGTAGTTTTCACTCTTATTGTTTCCAAGAAAACTGTCCACGATGCTCTTAAAAGATTTCCAGGCTGCATTTTCTTTCTCCAATAAACATTGTGAAAAGTTGTCATCATTCAATAGCTTCCTGACCTGAGAGCCAACGAATATGCCTTCTTTGATTTTAGCATATGAAATTTTAAGAAAAACCGCTAACATATATTGAAATGCTGCACCATCTTTGTCCAGAGCCTTGATAAAGTTCTTAAAAAGGCCCAATTTTATGTGCAGTGGCGGAAGAAGAACGTAATTTGGATCAATTATTGGTTTATTTTAATTTTTTTGTTTTCCTGGTGAATACTGGCCACTCTGTTTTGACGCAATGATGACATGTAGCGCGACTATCTCATAGACAAAGGAAACAACAATACCAGTCAACAAATCAATGATCTGAAACAGATTAATTTACAGTTATTTACGATGGCCTGTACTATATTTACAAAGAAATTTAAATCACACACCTTACGGTCTTTCATTTATGATCGTTGTATTTGAGTAATGTCAAAATTTCTGTCATTGATTCGTATTAATGGCATGAGCAATTGGTATGGACGGTTTTTCATTCCCATTATGCGAAAGAAGAACCTTAAAACTGTACTTAAAGCCATCAATAAATAATCTCCATTCAGTTTTGTCATATGGCTGGTTCATTTTTTGAAATAAGAATAGAGTGTTTCTTTTCAAAATATGCAGCCAATTCCAAGCTTCTATCTCTATAGATTGCTACTTTTGTCCCAAATGCAAGATGTTTCCACTACTGCATGCGCGAAGCTAGTAATTCTGCGATCATTCATATGTTTCGGATTCACTGCTCGTAGCACTGGGAATGACTGGCTATGGATCATTTGGTGGACGTAGAACTGGTTTGGATACCGATGGGACATTCGCGTAAGTAATATTTATTCGATTTTTCTTATTGAATCCAGCAACTTTTGTAAAACAGAAATAACAATCGGTTTTGTGGTTACTTGACTCTCTCCAAAGTACTGGAATTGTATAAAACAATTTTACAGCTATTGCAAAACATTGTCGGTGTCCACGGTTTGTCCAAATTTCTGACAGCAAAACCAAAATAATGTAAATATGCATATTTCAATGATTCTAATATTTCATATCCTTTTTGCCCAACTAAATATTCACCACACAAAAAGCACGATCTCCCGACATGCTTTAACGTTACTATTATGAAGATTTAGAATGAATGTGGGCTTCTGTCAAATTAATAATGGTGAAATTGTAGTGTCAGTATTGACTGTTACAGTATAGTATTGCCAGCATGCGATAAAAAATTAACAAGACGTGATAGACCAATTTTTATGCCAGATTCGAATCCAGCGCACCCAGATTAGTTAAAAATAATGCTTCGTTTCTGCAGTCATTTTTTTTAATTTGTGGACAAGTGTTATTATGTGGAGAGTATGTCGTAAAATGGTCGACCTTGATTATATTAAGTCAAGGGAGACCGCATAGTATAGAAACTATGAATGGCAATGGTCTATTTTATTTTAAGTCAACGAAGAAAAAAATTTTTAAGTCCCACCTCTTTAAATTTCTAAAAATTTTATCTGTGTCACTAAACTGAAAAATGTCTTAAATTTTAGAACTGTAGCTATAGGAGTTCCTAAGATATGACCTACAAAAAGTGAAAAAATCATTTAAAAAACTGTCTGTACACGCTATAGCACCATATGGTCAGTGTATAATGAGTTTCTGCCACCAAAAATATCTGACTTATACCTATATCCTTTATTATATCGACCGACTCAAAATCATTTTCTAAGTTCGACCGTCCACCTGAGTGTCCATGTACAGCTTGCTATATGTTTGCGAAGTTGGTGAAAATCAGTGCAAGATCAGTCCTAGTCCCCATATAAATAAATGATCGACTTAAATTGCCATATGATCAAAATTATTATATAGATCTAGGTAAAATTTGTGTGTATTTATTACATCTATTAATCAGTAATCCAAAAATAAATCCTGCATGACAATTCTCAGCCATAGCCCCCATATAAAGCTGATTCCCGATATTAACTTAAAACTATACGAACACAAAAATACTCCACGGATTTTTCTCAAATTTGGTTTGAATATGATTTTGCAAAAATTAAGTGACCTTCCCAAATATGTTCAGTATCAGTCTATTTTTCGACCTAATATATAGCAATCGATATTAACTTTGCAAATCCAAAATCAAACAAATTAAGAACACTGCTACTCAAATTTGGTTTAAGCTAATTTTCTACATCCAATTAGCTGAAATTAAGAGAGAGGGTCTCAAAAGGCTTGGTATTGTATAGGTGGTCTAGACAACTATAAGTTTTTACTTGTTTTTAGCTGAGGAGGGCGCACATTTTTAGATATGTTTAAAGAATTCTAACGGAGTGACTAACGGGTTTGTCTCACCCGTTGGTTTTAAGTAGAAGTTCCCTAATTATAATTTATAATTACGACTGTAATATACTCACATAAACAAAATATGACTAAGATACTCTTATACATGTATGAAGATAATTATCTGGGTTTTGGGGTAATTTAGTATCAACTCAAAGAGGAGATGCAAGTGGGGGTATGGTTTGAACACAAGGTTAATATGGACACATAAACACGCTCTGGTTGGAAATTATAATCGCCATTATAACATCTTGGTTTTGTATATTCGGCTGTTGCAAACACCAGCTCACGCTTATTTATAAGAGCACCTGAATGCAGAGTGTTGTGGTGTTTAAGCAAACGTTGTTATGATTTTATTTAAAATACCATTAAGATAATAATGATGTATACGATTTTTTTTTTTTCATTTTTTTGTAAGTATAATAAATTTAATTATAATTGTGATATATATATTATTATATATTTCGTTACAGTAAAACTCGTTTATTGTCACATAAAAATGTTTTTATTAATACTTCAAATATCATAACATAAGCATTACTTTTTTAAATGACCTCTAATGATTTACACATTATTGCGTTGATTTACTAGTAAGTATTTCATTAAATTATATTTATAGTATGCTTTTATTGTAAAATTTATGCTTGGACCATGAAAGGTATAAAAGAAATGCGTTTGTCATTTTTGGAACATTTTGTTTTATATTCCCAATCTGTCAAAAGTATCTAATTGAAATGAATTCATTGAAGTCACCTTTTTTAATAGCATTAATCATAATTATTGAACTAAATTTATCAATAAGGGTTGAACAGCACTAAAAGCATATTATGGCAACAATTTAAAACTTTGTTAAAATATATAGCTGCCCATGTTATCAGCATAATCAATTATATATAAATATTTGCAACTCCTTGTGCATATTTTAATTATTGATTAATTATCTGTAAATTTATCAAAGGAACAACAAATAAAATAAGTAATAGTGGTAAATTCGACATGTGTCTTAAACTCAATATTACAACCAATTTTGGATATGGTTACCGATAATTAACCTCTAAATTGGAATAAAATTATGTAATTCAATGTTTTTTTTTTTTATAAAAACGATGACGGTTTTTTAACTTCTAATAAATTGCACTATTATTTTTTAATGTAGCCGGCGTTAGAATACCCAAAGGCAAAGTAACAAATCAGGAAAATATGGAAAAGGAATAAGGAAAAATAAAAGCTTAAAATTAATCTTGACTTAAAATCTTAGCAGTTTTAGATTAGCCTTTCATCGGTAAGATATTAATATTTTTATATGCATTAGCTTGTAACGTGTTAACTTTAAGATACAAAAGGGGACTTAAAAAAATAATTAAAGGAAACGAATTAACCACATAACACCGAAACAAACCCAGTGTTCGATTATTTTATAAAAATTATATATCTCTTTGTGCCAATTTGCATTATGTTTAAAGCCATTTTCTAAAATAAAAATAAATAAAAATCAATTTATCAAATCCGATTCAAATTTATTTTACTTGTTTTATATTTTCTTTCAATAAAGACGAGCACAGTGCCAAGTTATATGTTCTTCCAAATGTACTTAAATTAATTTTTATACACACTATTTATCTATGTAGTGATTCCCATATTGCCTATATTTTATATCGGTTAAAATACGAACAAGGCTCTATATCAAAAAAGAAAACAAGTAAGAAAATTATAGTCGGTCTAGACCGACTATATGATACCCTATACCATGCATTTAGAGACCCTATCTCATAGGCCCAACTAAGTGGACATAGAAAATAAGCATAAACCAAATTTGAGTGGGATTTTTATAAATTTTTTTGGCTGCATATATGAGAAATTTCATATCGGATGCTATATCTATATGGGGACTAGGCCCAAGAATGGGCCGAACCTGACTATGTTTGGTAAAGTCTCTTGTGTTTTGCAAAAATATATACAAACAAAATTTGAGAAGAATCAGCGCAATATTTTTGTTTTTAGATAGATTTAAGTGAAGACCTGGAAGCAGCTCTAAATGGGGCCTATGACTGAGAGTGGTCCCATAGGGATCATTTTGGACTACTCATTAATGGATGTAATAAATGCATACAAACTCAATTCGAGTAAGATCTATATGACAATTTGGATCTTATGGCAATTTATGTCGATTTCATAGGGGTCATTTGTATGAGGGGCTAGGTCTTAAAATGGACCAATTCTCTCTAGTTTCAATAGCGTTCATCCCATGGCAGAAAAAAGCCTATGTACCAAATTTCATCAAAATATATTCATATTTGCGACCTGCAGTTTGATTAAAAGGTTTACATGGACACACAGACGGACGGACGGACGGTCGGAAAGACGGACATCGTTAAATCGAATCAGTTAGTGATTTAGTTAGTGATGGTAGTTACAAACAGCAGCACAAAGTCATTATACCCAAACCACATAGTGGTATAGGGTATAAAAAATGTGTGAAACGTCCCGACTAGAACAGAATTATGAGTAATATAGTGTTATGGTAGCTACCCTAATGTTCATTAGTAAGTACTTTATGGCAATGATGTAAATAACTTGATGTAACCGGTATTTATACTAATAGTAATCGAAGTATTATTATAAGCAACTGTGTTGTAGATCCATTTTGTGATATAATATATATCGGTTCCTTTTTATAATAAAAAAAGACTGTCATGATACATAGAATATATACATGTGTGAATTTTGATTTAAAATGCGTATATACCACTATACAAAACCCCCTAAAATTCTTGGGGCTTATTATATAACACATTAACACTATAACTACCAACCGGTGATAATGAACGCTTGCATCAAGTATTTACAACATTTTCTTGATAAATGATAAAAGAAATTGTAAGAATATTCAAAATTTTATTTCTCACAGATAAGTACGTGGTATACCTAATTAAGCCAGCTAGCCATTTAATTTGACCGTTACATAAAGACATTATTAACATATGCTGGGCAGTTTACCAAATATAAAAATTCTGTGCTTTGTATTTATAATTCCTGTTACATTTGGAATGAAAGATATCAACGATTAAAGAATGATTGTAAATGGTTCCCCGTATTTGGAAAAGGACAAAACAAAGCCATCGTCAATTCATTTGAGTGAATTTGTCGTCCTCAGCCTATCAAAAGAATCATAATTATTATAGAAACGTACCATGTTGGTTGGAGCTATTCGTGCAAACAAAACAGAATTACCAAAACTTGCTAAAAAGATAAATTACCGCGACTTTCACGTATAATTTATTGAACGAAACATAATTCTGTCAAAATTGAGAAAAGGAAAATAAAAACCTCCAATGGTTTATATTATATCAAAACTCAATTTATAGTAAATACTCCAATCAAATGGCCAGAATTGCAGAGTGAAATCAGGGTCTCGGAGATGGTTTCTCAAAATATTTTTCCATGTTCTTTATTTAACTGTAATTAATTCAATAGATTTCCTGTTTCAATTAGCAGAATAACTTTCAACAAAATAAAAAGATTCCCTGGAATAATGTTCGTGGGAAATGTACTCATAAAAAATTTATTTTCGTAAAAATTGCAGTTAAAGAAATAAATATACAATATTACTTCATTTTATAGAAATTAATGCATCATGTACTATCAATGTATAATTGAAATATATCTTATAAATTTGTGATTGATTTTCGAAATTTTAATATTTTTTTTACTCAACATGAAACCGATAATTTTTACGGGGTCGGTATAAATAGGTATATAACAATTATAGGTAACTTTAGTGTTAAGCATGATTGCGTGCTCTATTGGATATGCCTCACAACTGCTTTTCACATGATGATCAATTTATATATGGTTTCTTTGGATCAAATGTGAAATATCTGTAAAAAGCGAAACATCGGCCGTTTTTCTGGTACTTTCTTGCCCCCTAAATATGAGATTGGCAGCTTAAAAAAATACGTGTCGCTTATTTATTCGTTTTCTATAGCATATCCAAGTTTCATCGGAAGCTGCGGGTCATCCCATGAGTCCTACCTTGTTAGTGCTTGGATTTGGCATATTATACCGGGATTAATTTACTCACCTGAACTTAACTAATTTCATTTCAGAAGAATTATGTTTGTATGGTTGTTAGTGAAGAAGATCGATTAAATTACACAATTAAATTCTTCTTTTTCTGGTTGAATACATGAAATGTGGTTATTGTATATATGATCATCTGAATTTCAGTGTAACTAAGGATGTACTCATGGAGGTTAATTGTATGGGGCTACATTGATATTCACTAATATCAATACCACTGGTCTTATGACCAATTAAAGCTTTTATATTAAATTTCTTAAAAATAAATTGGTTCTTGCAACATGTAACGTCGAATTAGAAAGTGATTACGAGTCGATATTACAAACATCAGCACACACTTATTATAACCTTACCACAGAGTGGTTAAGAGTATAAAACATTTAACATTTATATACGATTATGTCTGGTCTTTTCAAATCAACTAAAATAATACGTTATTATTACTTCAACTAGAGGATTGTGTGGCGCCTAGGCGCCCGTTTATTTTGACTTTAACAAACAAATTTTTTTTTCCATGTATTTAAAAAAAATTAATTTTAATATTTCTAAAATTTCTTTAAAAAAAAAAATCGAAAAACAGTTGTAAAAAATACAAACCAAAAACTTCGATTTTCAAATGAAGTTTTGCGAAAGGTCCAGTAGCCAACCTTTGCTTTATACTTTCTGCTTCAATACATAAGGAGTTTTTAATATTATATGATTTTAAAAAAATATTTTATTTTGATAGAAACTCGGAAATTTTAGTCTTATTAAGACAAACTATTAATATGTATTTTTTTTAAAAATTGCATTTATGTTTTATAACTTTTTAAGATGCATCAAAATAAACTTATTCAACTAAAAAAAGTTTTTAAACCTTTCGGACAAAACAAAAAAATACTACGGTTATAACGAACTTAGTCTATAACGAACTAATTTGGCCGGTCCCGCCGAGTTCGTTATAACCGAACTCCATTTTATTGTAGAAAAAATAAAATAGCATAGAAAAACAAAAGTTTTAGAGCAAGGTACCTAAAAGTTTCTTCAAGGGGGGGGTAAAGTTTTAAAAGTTAATAAAAGTCGTATTTTGCATCATTCTTTTTTGAAGACATGAATACACGTTATAGCATAACATTTGAAGAATCTTTGAAAAAATTTTCAACTAAAAATTTTAATAAATAAGTCCGTCACAGCCAATATCCGGAGGCGTTGTTGTTTTGCGGTGACCATCATAACTCGTTACCGGACCATGTGAAATAAAAAAATCGAAATGCGTTCAAAAGGTGACATGTTTCCTGAAGTAGTGACGAAGAGTTTTTAATTTTTTTTTTTTTTTTTTTTGCAGAATTTTGAAGTGAAAAACGATTTTTGCTATACAATTTCGGGTTTTGTTGTTAAAAAATGGGGAAGAAAATGGAATTAAAAAAAACCTTCATGGTTACCTTATGATTTATGTGTAGATATAGTGTCAAAAATTTCAAAAGAATCGGTCAAGAAGATTTTGAGTTATGCTGTTCACGGACTTCGAATATTTATTTGCGAGAAAATCGGTTTAAAGTTTTTTAAAAACGGATTTTTATACTGTATACCGTATCAGGCAGGTCGCTGGAAACGCTGTATCTTCTTAAGTTTTGCTCTGATTTACTTAAAATTTTGATACAACACTCTCGACATGTTGTGCATTCAGGAAGAGAAATGCAAAAAAAGGTTTAAAAACCTACCACCCCTTAAGGAAATGCAAACACCAATACACCTACACAAAAAAAGAAAAAATATTTCATATTTCATCATATTGTAAACTGAAAAAAGAGAACTACATTTTTTGCAAAGTTATCTATAAATCCAAAAAAGAAAAAAAAAATAAGCGCGTATTAGTTTTACTTAAAAAAATCGCCTTTAATTCTTCCATGATAATTTCAATAAATTATTCAAATTAAAATCTTAAATATACCTTTACTTAATTTATGTTTGTCTAAATTTTTTTTAAAGCAAATTATGCAAAAATTAATATTATGAGTGAAAAAAAAATTTTTTTCCCACCTCTCTTTAAAATTACAATGTAGTTTAATTATGCAAAGTTACAATAATTTAAATTTTAAACTCAATATTGCACTATTTTTTCAAGGGCTTTTCAATACAGAGCTTTAACCGAAATCATATGTTGGACAACAACAAAATCCACATTGAAGATCTCTTTTTTGTCAAATATTTATCAAAAAAGCATACTCTTTGGTAAGTGCTGGCCATCAGAGAACCTGAGCGAAAGCACTCTTAACAATACAAAACAATTTTGAGATAAAAAACAAAACAGACAAACGGATAAGTTTAGTTTGATAAAAGAAGTATGTATGCATATCGGACGACGTTAAATGAGAAAAATAAAAATGTTTAAAATTTCATTCATTCCATTTTTTGCAGAATTTTCTCATTGACCAACAATAGGAATTTAAAGAAGAATTTGAATAGATATTAGTTTTTTTGATGCATTTTTTGGGCTCAATTTATTTCATATGTAACACGAAATCTGCATATGTAGTGCTGTTGTCGTTAGCAGTGTTGCCCATTTAGACAACTTATTGTAATTTCGACGATTTTTCAATTTTTTAAAATGATTTGTTAAATTTGTTAAAATGATGATTGAAGATTTAAAATTTTCAGTAGTATAAAAATTTCGATTTCAAGGGTTAACAATTAATGGGTTGTTTATCGAAAATTGATAGTTTTAGTTCAGTGTAAATGTAAATTACAAAATATGTATAGAATTAATTCTGGGTCAAGATTTAAGTTCTAATTTATAAGTTCTATTTAAGATTTAAGTTCTAATTACGGCTATACTTTAAACCTATATTATATGTTTCAGTTATAGATACATATCAATAAAATTATTTAGTTGATTGCTGTGTTGAATTTTTGCCGTTGAAATTTCACCACTAATACATTTTTATATGTAGAAATAACCAATGCTGTAATAATATTCGTAATATGAATTATATTAATAAATTTTATTGTTTCCTTTTGTAATATTTTGTTGAGTTTTATTTTGATTTTCTTAACAATTTTTTTTTTAAAAATGACGATTTTGCCGATTTAGTTTCCAAAATTGTCAATTTTCAGAAGATTTTATTAGTAGCACTGGTCGGTAACGTAGAAGAGAGAAAATTGTGTGTGGGTTTGTATAAAATGAGAAAGATTAAATTTTGTTTGTGTATTTCGCATAGCTTTGTAGGGAGTGCTATGTGTATTATTTCAGCGTTAAAGAATCAGTCAGTCAGTCAGTGAGTCAGGGATCAGCGTAAATATATATAAGATACACAGTTTTTGCTTAATTTTCTGATACGAATTTGCAGTGTAAGTACAGGGTGGCGCACGAATCGTGTTACAAAAACAAAAGTGTGAGTAATCGGCTTATGTTTTTTTATTTGGCAGGTTACTATTTACATTTATTATAATGAATGCTTAGGATGCCGAAAAGGGGATTTGGATAGTGCGGCGGTACCTTGTTTTGCATTCCTTTATTTCCATCCAAAGGGAATTTAAGCGAGAGCTTGGCGGCACTCCTCCGAGTAGATGGACCACTATAAGGCTGGTAAACATGTTTGCCGAATCTGGAGGCATAGCACGAAGACCGTACCATCGAGATCCCTATGTTCGGGTTCAAGACACAATCCCGGCTGTAGTATCGTCAATTCAAGCAATTCCAAGCGTTTCGACTCGAAACTTATCGGCGCAAATTGACATTAGCAGACGTGCATTACAACGGATAATTCATAATGAATTAAACTTGTTTCCGTACAAATTGCAATCAATACAGACCCTCTGGATTTGCCTATTCACCTGGAATTCTGCCAAAATGATTGAAATGGCTGAATAAGATAACAGCTTGATAAATTGGTTGTTTATCTCTGATGAGGACCATTTGGATCTAAACGGCAATGTAAATAAGCAAAATTGCCATATAAGGAGTGAATCTAATCTAAAAATAATCCATGATATGGAACTCCACCCAGAACGAATCACTACCAACTTCATTGAAGGAAAGGCACACATAGCCAGACCGGTTATGGCGGAGTTCCAACGAAAATTCCCAAACAAGTTAATATCCAGAAATCCACTTTCCGCAAGGTCACCTGACCTGACTGCACCAGACTTTTTTTATGGAGTTATATCACGCAAGAGGTGTACAAAACGAAAGCAGTCCATTAAAACAATAATTGAGGAGATCCCGACCTCACCCCTTCAGATCGCAATGAATAATTTTCTGATCACGTATCGCATATGCGCGGATGCGCATGGAGGTCATTTACGGTCTATCATCTTCAAAGCCAATCAGTTATATAAAAATAAATTGAACTTTCTATACAATAAAAAAAATAACTGACATTGATGATAGAGTCTGAAATTATCCAGGCTCAAGATCAAGTGTTTTTACTTTAGAGAAAGCAAAAACATTGGCACATTTGTTTCAAAAAATTGACTTATATTCGGTAAGAGTTACCAACCCTCACCAGTAACCAAAAGCAGTTTGGTAAAAAGTTAAATTCATATATTTTTGCTGAAAACCACCAAATATATTTGTTTCCACATTTTCGGCGCATACACACAGAGTTGGCTTACCAACTCTAAAGCAAATTACATATAATTAATAATGGACGCAGCATGAATTTTCCAAAAACAAACCGCAGACTTTCATTGGCATCAATTGAAATTTGTTGATTGGAATTACAATTGCCGGACGAATTGGGAATTGTAAGACTTTAAAAGTAATTGGATAATATTTTGGAATCATTGTAATTGGTAGCAATATAATATGCTCCCCTGTGAATTTGCCATTGATAATTGTGGATTCATTAATGTTAACCAATATTTTCTTGATAAATAACCGCGTTTCCTTATATAATTTTACGTTTCGGAGCAGTAATTTATGTGGTAGAAGTCCTGGCAAATCAAGTGCATTTAAAAAATCAGTTCGAAAATTCACTAATTCATTTTCTTCTATAATAACAGATGACGTCACACAATTTGCAAGCTCTACCCATCGTAGTATTCGAGATATGTGATATTCAATAATTTTTTTGTAAGGTAGGGCTATGGACATTTATTTGATCCCGTCCAGTTACAGCACGGCTACTAATATTAATAACAAATGACATCACACAAAATCGCAAAGCTCTTGAATATATATCAGAAACTGTCGGGATCGGACGAGATCGGATGAATACAAGTATGAACTTGACCTAGAATTCGTGTTCGAATTACCCAACCTTCCAAGCCATAGATAAAATGGTGTCGTAGCAAAATTAAAAATAAATACGACTTTTAAAGTCAGTTCAGAACGACTATACGATACCCTAAACAATGAGTTTTTTCAAAGGGTCTGAGGTACAACATTGCTGCTGCCGAAAATAGACATTAAAAATAAGAAGCGTGAAATGATTTTTTTCAAAAAGGAGAATTAAAAAATTTTATATCGGATGCTATTCTTGTATGAGGACTACTAGCTCGAAATTGATCGATGATGACCATCTTTAGAAAGTAACTTAATAACCACATACTTATCAAAGTTGTGTAAAATCTATGTTTTTCTTAGACTAATACGAACATCGGAAAACTCTATATGGGAGCAATAAATAAAAATTTTACTATACAGTAAAATTACTACACAGTAAAATTTTTAAACATAAAATTAGTCAATATGATAATCTTAATTTAGGTGTGTTCAATTTTAATACCAATTGTGAGTTAATCAAATCTTAGCTGGAATTTTTAATTTATATATCTTTTTGTAGTTGAGTGTTTATCTAAATATACACAGACAAACAGCTGCATGAACATCGTTGAATCCATTCAGAAATTGAATTCTAAGTAAAGTATTTTTGCTGGTTACAAATATAATTATACTTCACTTAAAATTCTATTAAAATGTAATATAATGTCATCTCAGCTTAAAATATTACTTTGAATACATTAGCTTCCATTTAGGAAAAAAAAAAATCCCATTTAAATGGGGCATGCTGCGTGCATCATGTTTCGTGCTTATTATTTTTATACCGTTATTTGCATTATGACTGTAATAAATGTCCGCCTTTTGTTATGTTGCATATTCAATCTTCTATAACAGAATCCACTTGGAAATTTCAACCCATACAAGCTGATATTTTTATAACATTGCAAATGAGGATACTAACTCAACTAAAACGTATTGAGTCTGTTTTGTCATTCGTTGGTTAGTTGGGTGGCATTTATATTTATCTGATATTTAGCGAAAAGGGCTGATCGACTTTCAAGCTCTTTAACTCACCTTTCGTCTTAAAAAACACAAGAATGGAGTACTTCCAGAATTAAATTTGCACAAAAATACATTAAATTACCCTTCAGAATTAAAGCTAATTTTCTGGAATAAAAATTTTTCAATATTTTCCCATGAATGAGGTGCCCAATTTTTGGCCCAGAAATCGAAAGAGACAAAACGTAACACCCTAATTGCCATCATGCTAGTGTTAGTTCGAAGCCTACAAAGTTACAAATTACTAAAAAAAAAAAATGTCGTGAACAGCAACTGGTTTTTCTAAGAAGAGTCATTCCAAATACATGGTGGGCATAGTGTGAACACCAACAAACAATCATCCAACTCCACCGCCTTTAACACGAACCATTATGTAATGACAATACCGTTTACACCGACAAACAAAAATTTATATTAGTAGTGGCAAAGACATTAAAAGATGCTGTAAATACTACAAAAGAAAAGTGAGAGGATTCCTAACATGTCTTGTATATTTTTGTGAAGACTACCAGGCTTGCCAGCTACATTTTTTATTGCATGCAACAAAAAATAGACAAGCATTCCACTAGTTCATATATTATGGATAACTTTGGTATACAGTAGAGTTATCTGTTTTAAAAACATATTTAAAAATCTTTTTGCAAAAAGCTGGTGCAATGTGAAAGCGTAAATGAAGGCTTATTTATTTAATTTTTGCGGCGGAATCGAATATTGAAGTCAGATTTTACATATATTCAGCACATATTGTTTTATGGAAAAGTCACTCAAAATCTGCGTTCCTAGTCTGAGGAGCTCGGGAAGGAACTGGAATTAAAAAAAAATGCATCATTATTTCTACTGTTTCAAAAACCTTTGAATAAATAATGATATCCCAAAATCAAAACTTCGAAAAGAAGTCTAGTATACGGTAATTATGTAAATATAAAAAAAGACTTTATTCTAACACTACTTCTTTAGGAGCTCCTTTCTTCTTCCTTCCAAATCTTATATTGCTTTAGTTTCTAATAAGTTTTTTAATCAATCTTACAGCTTTTCCGTAAATGTTATTATATTATAATTATGGGCAACATAAACCCGCTTAACCGAATGATAATCTATTATTAACAAGATAATCTATTACTAAGATTTTGATTAACTGTTTCGTAAAACAAAAAAAAAGTGTTGGGAGAAAATTGTTTTTCGATTAACCGTATTGGAAATACTATATCTTACGATGATTTAATCCAACCGCTAGAAGTTCGAACAGTGTCAGCTTAAAAGCGATTGGAAGTAATACCAACAGAAATATATTCACTTTTTTGATAAGCAAATTTCTTAGTTTATGAGAGAACAATATATATTTCATTCGAAAACTACTTAAATTCCAAGAATATTAAAAGCTTTTCAATAACTTTACTAGACCCCAAAAGCTTTCTACAACGGAAGCACCCCTCTTGAACCAAATTATTATGAGGCAAAAATCACGACGAAAACTGCCTATGGGAATTTGAAGGGAACCTCAAAGCATAATTTTTCAAGCGGAATTAAAATCCTAGCTGATCCCGTTGTCGAGAAATCTTGCATTCTCTATTATTATTAGCTTAAATGCGAATTGAGCTTTTCTCGCTTTAATTATTTCGCTATATATGTCTATATAATAAGTCTAAAGTTATGTTTTTATTTGTAATTTAATGAATGTTATTACATAAAACTTTATAATAAAACTAGCTGTTTTTACCCGGTCTTGCCCGGGATGAAAAGGCCTTTGACTTGAAAAATGGTTCACTATGCTTACCAGGCGCTGAGTACTTAGTCCCCAATTAACAAATTCCCTAATAAAATGAACTTTCTCCCCAAAAATTTGTATGGGCAGTAAATTCATTTTTTATTTCAATTAAAAAGTTTTTGGTTTTTTAATTTAGAAGTTTTTTATAAGAAAAAAAATGCTTCAAAAATAAGGTGCGAAACCGCTTTAAGTTTTTTTTTTCAGTTTATTTATAAACATGAAATATAATAACGGAATGGGCCGCAAATTAAAGGAATCAAAACTTTTAAAAATTGAATTAATTCATTCAATAGGTGATCATAATTGAGCAGGGACGTCAAATTCAAGTTTCAGAAATGAAAGACTAATGCGACGTTTAATATTGTGTCGCAAGGTTTCTTTAAGCAACTGCTTATAGTATATGTGTGGCCTATTTTGATCAACAGGTAATTATTTCACATACGTAGATAAAATTTATCATACGACATTTCACTAAGCTGTGTTCCGCGAGCGAGTCGCGTCCACTTCCGCGCTGCCGCGCAGTTGTTGTCAACTTATTTTAATCGCCAAAATATATTTTTCAGATCATTGCGATATTTTTGGTAAGCTGTGTTCCGCGAGCGCATCCGTCGCGTCCGCGTCCGTGCGCCTCGCGCCTCGCGCCGCTTCCTCGCAGCTACTACCCATGCCTCCGCTTAGTTCTCGTTAACTTATTTTAATTCCTAAAACATATTTTTTAGAGCATTGCGATATATATAAAAATTTAAGAATGAATTTGGGGAGTAAGTACATTTTTAATTTCGATTAAAAAAAATGGGGAATTTGTTCATTTCTTTTGGGTACCTTTTTTTTAAATTTGGGGAATTTGTTCACCGTGTAGTTATTTCCGTGTAACCCAAATTTCAGAGAAATCCATTGAAAAGTACAAATTTGTATAGGGAAGAAATATACCACACAACAAAATATGAATTTTATAAGAAAATTGGGCGTAAAAGTAGGCGTGGTCGGTAAAAATCATATAGCGACCTTCCCTGGAATTTGTACTAAATTTCGAAGAAAGCCATTGAAAAATAAAAGTTTTTATAGCAATCAAATAAAGAAACAAATAAAAGGAAAAAAAAAGTTTTATATACATAGAAGTTGGCGCAAAGTAGGCGTGGCCTGTAAGAAGCATATGGTGATCTTCCCTGCAGTATAGAGATCGTGTGACCAAATTTTAGACATCCCTTGAAAAATAAAAATTTCTATAGTGAACATATATACAAAAAACAGAAAATTAATTTTGTATAAAAAGCGGGCGTAGAAGTAGGCGTGACCGGCAAGAATCATATGGCGACCTCTCTGGAGTACAGAGATCGTGTGTAGCAAATTTCAGAGAAATCCTTTAAAAAAAATGTGTAGCGAACAAATGTACCAAAAAACAGAATATGAATTGTATACAAAAAGTGGGCGTAATAGTAGGCGTGACCGGTACGAAGAATATGTCGACTTTCCCTGGAGGAGAGAGATCGTGTTTACCAAATTTCAGAGAAATCGGTTGAAAAATAAAAATTTGTATAGCGAACACATATACCAAAAAACAAAATGAATTGTATACAAAAAGTGGGCGTTAAAGTAGGCGTGGCCGGTACGAAGCATATGGCGACCTTTGGTGGAGTACAGAGGTCGTGTGTACCAAATTTCAGAGAATTCCGTTGAAAAAAAAATTTGTATAGCAAACAAATATACCAAAAAGCAGAAAACGAATTGTATACAAAAAGTGGGCGTAAAAGTAGGTGTGGCTGCAAGAATCACCCGGTGACCTGGCCTGGGGTACAGAGATCGTGTGTACCAAATTTCAGAGAAATGCGTTGAAAAATAAAAATTTGTATAGCGAACAAATATACCAAAAATCAGAAAATGAATTGTGTATAAAAAAATGGGCGTAAAAGTAGGCGTGGTCGATAAAAAGTATATGGCGACCTTAGCTGGAGTACAGGGATCGTGTGTACCGAATTTCAGGGAAATCTGTTAACAAATAAAAATTTGTATAGTGAACAAATATGAATAAAACAGAAAATGAATTTTACATAAAAAGTGGGCGTAAAAGTAGGCGTGGCTGGTAAAAAGTATATGGCGACCTTTCCTGGGGTATAGAGATCGTGTGTACAAAATTTCAGGAAAATCCGTTGAAAAATAAAAATTTGTATAGCGGTCAAACAAACAAACAAACAAACAAACAAACAAACAAACAGAAAATGAATTTTATATATATAGATAAACTCATCATGTATGAAAAAAAGCAAAATTACACATTTCACAAATGACTGAATGAAAATAACGGCGCGTTTTAATTGTGTTACATAATAAGGAGAATCTATCATATTTATTTTATATTTATCCCAATACTTGATAAATTTACAATGGATAGATTCCCCTGCTTGTTCGGAAAATATTTCTAAGCCGTCACCGTTCAAAAAACGTACACAATCTTCTATGTGTTCTAAAATGGCACGTATTTTTAGCATTTCATGAAGCTCTGTAGCAAAAAACTTTTTTTTTCAAGTCCTTGTTAAATGAATTTAATTTGTCTATGTCAACTTTCGAAGTACGAAAACAACATTCAACTACAAGATTCATAGCTTTGAATGCACTAACATACCACTGTATTGCTAGCTTTCCAATTTCCTCAAATATATCGATATTATTCAAGTCATCTGAATGCTTTACAAGTTTAGTTTGATGTCGGATACGAACTTGAATGACAAATTATTTAAATTTGTTAGCTTGAAAAGTAATTCAATATTTTCGTATGATTCCTTAATTTGAGGTACTATACATAAAACTAAAAGTCGTGCAACACTCGTTAATTTTCCTTTCCGACCGAAAGCTCCACCTTCCGCATTGTTTTTCTTTTTTTTTTTGGTATGCAATCATCAATATCTTCAACAATCAAATCAAGTTCTGGTGAATAATTCTCTGGTATGACATTCATTGATACTTTGAAAAAACCTTGTACTCCATCGGCCATTATTTTTACAGTATAGAATCCAATCACTTCTCTTTTATCTAACACTGCATCCAAAAGTTTCAACGCCTCTGCCTAAATTACAGGTCTTTTCTCTTTTATAACAGATTTAATTTTTATTCCTTTGCTTGCACTTTTCGTGCTTGAATCTTCTTCTTAATTTTTGTGTATAGAATTAGTAATTTTAAAATCATAACTTTCACTGTGATAAAAACTCTCTAAAATTTTAGATTTTTCTGAAATTGAATTTATTGCATTTTTTGGGACAGCTTTTCTACCAACTGTAGTTCTCAGAAAATTATTTAATTTTCTCAAACCCTCGAGAGACGTACCCGTATTAGATTGATAGCTATGCAGTTTATCAATATCAAAAGTATTATTTTTTTTTTTTGGAATTGCATTGATATCGGACCTTGTTTTTTTTCCTTTCAAATTTGGTAAATCTAATGAATATGTATTTTTTAAATCTGTATTAGAAGAGTTATATATTTTTTTTTTGTAAAAGTTTTGCGAGAAGTTGATCTTTTTGTCAGTCACTTAATTGTTCTTCAATCAAATTTTATATATTTTGAATAGGAGCTGTTTTCGTTTTACAATTATGTAATACTCCCTTTGATAGCAATTGAAGACACAATGTACAATACTAGTAATGATGGTTGTATACCAGGTATTTTTTGAACCCTTGACACAGTTGCACAAGCACATAAACCATTTTCAGGTGTAATGATGTTGCATACTTGGCGAATTTTACCTCATCCTTTTTATGGTTTGGCATGACCCTTATATCTCGCAGTCGAACAGATATAACAGTTACAATCGTCGATCGCATTTCTGGTTTCTTTGCGTAAAAACATTGCTTCGTAGTCCGGCATTTTTGGTAAATTAGCGTCGCTCTGTCTTTTTTCTTTGCTTTGCAAAGGACATCTACATGCATTACATATACTCACCGGATTTTTTCATTTGATAAATCAAATTTATCATTTATGTAGCACTTTATCAAGTCAATTTGTTTTGCAGAAATAAAAAAGACTCTATGGATTTACTGTCGAAAACGATTTTTTGACCACAAGGAGCGCATACTTAGCGTCTCTTCTCATTATGAGAACACTTTTGCTGTCGCAATAAACTTAACATTATTATAAAGGGTCCGCCAAATAACTTTTTTTTTTTTTTGAAAATGCTATAAAAAAACTACTGAATATTATCTCAAATTTCATTTTTTTTTTAAAGTACAATCCTTCCGGTTAATAATGGAAAATAACTTCATTCAAATGGCTGCCTCCGCTGGCCATGCAGTAGCCCACACGATCGGTCCAATTTTTGAGCACATTATCGATTGTGTGCAGCTGTATTTCACCAATGGCTTCACGAATATTGTCCTTTAAAGCGTCAATTGTCTCTGGCTTGTTGGCGTAACACATATCTTTGAGGGCACCCCAAAAATAATAGTCCAACGGTGTCAAATCGCAGCTCCGAGGTGGCCATACGACATCAGATCAGGCTGAAAATGCGATCTTCAAAAACAGGGCGCAAAACATCGAGTGTAGCTTCGGCTGTGTGGCATGTAGCGCCGTCCTGTTGAAACCAAATGTTGCCAATATCCTCCTCTTCAATTTTTGTGAACAAAAATTCGTTTAACATGGCCCGAAAAGATCGCCATTGACTGTAACGGCCTCTCCTTGCTCATTTTCTGGACCAAAATCCGCACCAAACAGTGACTCGTTTTGGGTGTATCGGCTTTTCAATGTATGTGTGCGGGTTTTCTGTGCCCCAAATGCGACAATTTTGCTTGTTTACATACCCGCCAAGATCAAAATGAGCTTCATCTGAAGAGATGATTTTTTTTTTGGCAAAATCGGCATCTTCTGTAAGTCGATCGCAGGCCCACTTAGCGACGCGAAAACGCATTGGATGGTCAGTTGGCTTCAACTCCTGAACCAATTGGACTTTGTATGGCGTCATACCAAGGTCTTTATGCAAAATTCGTCTCAATGATGCCTCCGAAATGTTCAATTCTTGAGAACGACGGTGAATTGATGTTGATGGCGCTTCATGCACACTTTCTGCCACAGCAGCAATATTCTCGGATGTACGCACTATTTTAGGCTTTTCACGCTTTGGTTTATTGATGAGGATGCCAGTTTCTTTCACTTTTTTCACAAGATAATGAACATACGGAGCTGACGGTGCTTCTCTTCTTATAAAATCCGTACGCAATTTTCGCACACATTCTGCAACATTACCATGATTTTCAAAGTAATGTCGCAATATTTCCCAGCGTTGTTCAAGCTTATACACAACCATATTCGTTCAGCGGAAGGATAAAACTAATTATCTAGCAAATCAGACATGAGCTAAGTATTACCATTCACGAAATAAGCAATAGTTGAAAAAAAACGTTAGATGGCGGACCCTTTATTAAATAAAATACAAGTTCTTTTCGATGCACACCAGTAATAAAAGTGACTAGTAGCACGCGACTGAGTTATTGACAGTTTTAGATAATTTTATTTTGAAAATAGGCATATAGCTGTAAAAGAACGAGTTACTATGGTGGACAAAAGTATTTTGACAAAACTGTACGCAGTGTAATATTGGTTGTCTTCATTAACTGAAAAAAGTGACGGTATCCATTTAATTTTTACGTGAGAGAGGCTATTTATAGCTCTCAGAGTATAAAAGATAACGGTGATTACTCTATGCATTAACGTATATATGGTATATATAGTAAATGAAATTCTAGCGTACTTTTTCTTGTATTTTTTTTGTTTTCTAATATGAGCTATGCTACGTTCAGAAGGATAGCAATATTCCAGGTTCGCTCTCTCATTCACGGTTCGCGCCTCAATCATGATTGAACCTACATGATTCGGCATACAAAATTTTGAGAGCGAACCTGCTTGGTTCATTTTGAATCTAGTTACGAACCACTGTACTGTCATCTCCAATTTTGATAAAAAATTATCGTTCGTTTATCTGAACTAGCTATCAAAAATATATAAACAAAGAAAAAACAAAAAAAATATGTGTGCAATAAAATAAATAGAAACATTTAACAAAAAAAAGTATATATTTACATATATATGTATAGTCAAATAAAAATGGAAAAACTTATATAGTGAAACGTAAAGTGTAGAAGGATGTCTTAAAATATTTGCACAAAAAATATAAACGTCAAAATGAAACAAGAACACTCGCCTGAATACCAAGGTTCACAATCGTGATTCAGAGAGCGAATGAAGTGGTTCATTTTGCCGTCTGAATATGCTATTAGTAAGAACAAGCTGAGTTTTCTCCAATTTTAGCTTTCTCTGCATTAGCTAAGCCATATCAACTACAAGTTTTTTTTTAGTTGCCAAATAATTTTTTTAAATGGATCTGTAATGGTATTGTGATACCTTCTTAATAGATTACTCACAATTAAACAATAGCTTTATAAATAAATAGATATTTTAATATATTTCTTTAGTATAATAGCTTGACATTTATATAGCAAAGGCATGTGTTCATAATATTGTCTGCCTCTGTAAGTGTATAAGATTATTGACTTATAGCAAATTTTATAAATCTTCTTATAAATTATTGTAATTTCACTTTTATATAACGCTTAGAATTATACGAAATAAAGTTCAAAATTATTCATGAAATTCATTGTTTTCCTTAAGTTGAGATTTGAACAATTGAAGAATTCCTAAGAAAAATTATAGTATTTGTCCCACTAATCAAAATATTTGGAAACCCTTCGTGCCAAAAAAAAAAAAAAAAACATTGTAGCCCACATCACTTTGTTATGTACATTAATTTTTACAGCAATTATTGTATTGCTCTCACTAAAATGGGTGGCAGTGCGGTCAGCATAGGTTTTGCTTATTACACCACCATTTAAAAGTGTAATAAATAAGATTTTATTTACATATTGTTAGGTATAAGAAAGGCAGATTCAGTATTTAAAAACAACTGAAAAAATTATAGACGGTCTAAACCGACTATAGGACTCCCTATCCCACGCGCTTCGGGAGAGGCCAAACTTTGTTAGAGCAATAAATGGCAACATATTTAAATTTGGTGGTTTCAGGTTCGGGTTCGGGTCCGGATAAGGGTTCAAAGGGTTTACCAAAAAAAATCGTATTTTTAGTGGTTAATGTCATCTAGTAATGCTTCTGGTAAATTAAAACAAGTAAGAAAATTATAGTCAGTCTAGACCGACTATATGACACCCTATACCATGGTTTAGAGACCCTATCTTTCGGTCCAACTACTTCGATATAGAAAATAAGCATAAACCAAATTTGAGTGCGATTTTTATTAATTTTTTTGGCTGCAGATATGAAAAAGTTCATATCGGATGCTATATCTATAAAGGGACTAGGTCCAAAAATGGACCGATCCTGATCATGTTTGGTAAAGTCTCTTGTATTTTGCAAAAATATGTACAAACAAAATTTGAGAAGAATCAGTGCAATATTTTTGTTTTTTAATAGATTTAACTGAAGATCGGGAAGCAGCTCTATATGGGGTCAAAGGGATCATTTTTGGACTACTCATTAGTGGATGTAATGAACGCATACAAACCCAATTTGAGTAAGATCTATATGACAATTTGGATCTTATGGCAATTTATGTCGATTTCATATGGGTAATTTGTATGGGGGCTAGGTCTGAACATGGACCGATTCTCACCAATTTCAATAGCGTTCATCCCATGGCCGATAAAAGCTTATATACCAAATTTCATCAAAATATATTCATATTTGCGACCTGCAGTTTGATTACAAGCTTTACATGGACACACAGACGGACGGACGGACGGACGGACGGACATTGTTAAATCAACTCAGAAAGTGATTCTGATTCGATCGGTATAATTAAAGATGGGTCTAGGTCAAATATTTTTGGTTGTTACAAACAGCAGCACAAAGTCATTATACCCAAACCACATAGTGGTATAGGGTATAAAAATATATTATAGAAAAGTAAATAAAAGTATATTATATATTGTTATTATTAGTTATTTATTTTTCGAAAAAAATTTTCATTTAATCTAACAAATAAAATATTTCTTAATGATTCTTCAGTCAAATGCACTCTTTGTGGCGATAAAACAAATTTCAGTGTTGAAAAACCTCGCTCAACACTGACTTGTGTTGCAGGGACAGCTAATACGACTTGAGCGGCCTCATAAAGTAGCGGAACTTCAAGTTTTTTTTGTTCCCAAAATTCTAAAATATTGTTTCCTTTAGAAATCCTGGGATAGGCTTCATAAACTTCGAATTCATTTTTAATCGAAACATCAACAGTGCATTTATTGTTACTATTTTTTGTTTTTAATGCAGTATCTGCAATTGCCTTTTTCCTTATTCTTTAACAATTATTTCAGGCTGTCTTCCTCATCCGCAGAAGTAGATATTAATTTAGTTGCGTCAGCATTCGTTGTTTTTTATTGTTGTTAAAATTTGGTTTTGAGCTTTGTCAGTATTTTCATTACTTAACATTAGTCGAAATCTAGGATCCAAATACACGTCAGCATTTAAAAGTTCATTTTCAATAAAATAATTTTTACGTTTAAGGATATGTGAGTACAAGTCAGCATCTAATTGTTTATTGGTATTTCTCTCTAAATCTAATTTAAATTTCAACAATAGTCCATAAAAATCTCATAAATTTATCTGTTCATTTTGTAATTTTAATGTTAACTTTTTAACTGGCTCAAAAATCTTAATGAAATCTGAAACAAAATCCCTTATTTTATCATCCATACTTAGTTCAGGATCTATTACATCTGAGCAAAACATTTTGAAATCTAACAAGCGATGGAGCATATCAAAAGTAGAATTCCACCGAGTTGGACAATCATGGATTGCTTTTTTCATTCCTAATTTTTTTGCAAATATATCTGCATTTATCAATCTTTTGTTTAACTGAATTTATAGTATCATAAACTGCCAATTGGGCAGTACGAGCTACACATCTGAAATGAATGATATTACCATGTATATTGAATAACATTTCTGGTCCTTCATCTTCATTGTTTTCAGTTATTAATTCGTTTTTTTCATCTTCTTCTTCTACTTCTTCAAGGTCAGAAACTTCAAATTCATTTCGTAGCAATTCGGCAGCTTTTAGCATGTTTCTACCATTATCAGACGTAACTGAGTAAACTCGATTTATATTTATGTCATAAGATTGGATCACTTCAATTATGAATTTTTTTATATAATTAGCTGTTTGTCGATCATCAACCTCGTACATTGCTAATGGTCTTAAATAAATTTTTCCATTACAAATATACTGAGCATTTATTCCAATTACGCTTCTACCAAGGCGAGATGCTGAATCAATTTTTAGAGATATAAATTTTTTCGAATTTCACCTTTAACTTCATTTGCATTATCATTTATTAAATCCTTAATATTTTCTGAATTTACAGTAAGGTGCAGTGATTTCATTATAGGTTCTATAATATCACGCATCCCTGAATCTTTGAAAATAGTAAACGGGCGACCATTAATAGTAACTAATTTAACGCAAGCTTCCGTGAAACATTTTGCTGTCATATTAATTTTGATTAATCCAAAATAATTTTCCAGGGAAGTTGTATTTTAACCTGCATTTTATGTTTTTTAAAACTTTCTGACATTGACGGTTGAATATTCGTCTCCTCATTAATAATTCGATATTCATCTGGATGCTTTCGTTTGAGATGTCGACCCAAATTAGCAGAATGTTTACCCAAACGAGCATTTTTTACATGTAGACTTATCTGTGGTAGTATCATGGTCAAAACGTTTCTGAACAGGATATTCCGACATCTATAGGGCAAATAAAAGCAGTAAATAAAACTAAGACTAATTTAAAATAATTAAAATTGGGTACCTCAATAAAAAATCACACACTTAAAGGCTGTTAATATATAATTTTCGTAAATGTTTAACCTGTAACTAATTATTGTACACTACCCTATTAAAAAAAATTTAGTTATTACACACTATTTAAAAAACTACATTTTACGTACCTGTTTACTTAAGAAAATATTTAGGTACCTATATTACTCATTAAAAAAATTTTGCTTGCATCACTTAAGAAAACTAAAAACCAAATGAAATTATAATGGGGATATACATAAATACAAATTACTAGAGAAAACAAAGAAAACAAACATTATATTGTTCATTCATGAATTAGAATTTTCTCATGTCATGTTAATGAACAAAAAAAATTTTCAGCGGATAATAAAATGAAATATCGAGAAAGAGAAACTGCAATATTTTTTTTTCGCTGAAAAAAATCAAATATTGAACCTGAACCCATTTTCAGACAGGAACGGGTTCAGGTTCAGGGTTCACAATTTTTTTTAAAAAGCTTGAACCGGAACGGGTTCCGGGTTCGGGTTCTGGTTCGGTTCGAAACCCTGATAGAAAATAAACGTAAACCAATTTTTGTGTTATTATTATTAATTTATAGCCTGCAGACATGGATATAATTATAAGTAATGGTTTTTTTTATGTGAAGACTATGTGAAAAGATGACCCTATTTAGTAAAATCGCTTTTTTTGAAAACGATATACTAGCCAAATTTGAAAAAAATCTATTGAATATTTTTCTGTTTTGATAGACTCAAGTCAACAACGGGAAGCAGCTTTATATGAGAAATATGACTAAAAATTATAATACAAGATTTACTTACTTTTGTGTGTAAAAAATACGCATAAAACAAATTTTACCGATGACAATCTGGATCTTAAGGCATTTCTAGTCGATCTCAAAAGGTCCATTTATATGGGGGCTAGATCTGCGCATGGACGGAAAAAAGCTTATATACTAAATTTATTTATTATATTTATTTATATTTGTGACGTGTAATTTGATTGCAAGGTTTGCATGGACCCACAGATAGACAGAGTGACAGATGGAAGGACAGACGGACGGAAGGACGGACATTGCTAAATCTAATCAGGAAGTGATTTTGAGTCGATCGGTGTAATAAAAGTTCAAATATTTTTGGTAGTTACAAATATCAGTGCAAACTTGTTATACCATTAGCACGTAGTGGTGTAGGATATAATAAAAATATAATTAAAAATTTTACACCATTTCCACCATTTGGCGAAGACTATTGTATACTAAGCTGCTATCTTAAATTAGTTTTCTTAATCATTCAACTAAAATTAATCATTCAACTAAATATTCATAAAAAGAAATTGTCATATTATTTTGTCTTAATAAATTCGCAGAACAGAAACTATATATTTTTTATTCCAAAACATTTCCATTTATATAAAGAAATCATGTAGAAACAGCATTTACAGAGATATCAGTTAATTAGTTCAAGTACATTATCTTGCATATGATAGATGACCATTACAATTTCAAAGTAAAAACAAATAACAAAGATATTAGGAAACGGGTCCAATATTGGTCAGATGTCAGCTGTATTAAGTGAAGGGTTAAATGAATATACAAACACATACATAAATTATCAGTGAAAATCACAGTACATATATATTTGAAGTTATTTTAAAATAACGAAATATTTTAATTATAAGATTATTATTGGAAAGAAATCGATTTAGAAATATTTCTAATTCCAGTGTTAGTAATAGACTTTAACCTTGGCCATAGAATGGTCTTGTCAAGTGCCTATGAAGTCTCGAATTTCTTTACAATCGATGAAAACGCAAACAATAAGAAACAGTGTAATAATTTTCAATTTTAAATGTTCGAAACATTGACACCGATTAAGACAACATCAAATTTCGCGGCAGTAACACAGATGAACGAAAATTAAATAAAAAGATTAGTCATCTTCATATTATCATTTTAAAGCTTACTTGCTAAGTACGTCTATTGCCGCTGCCACTGTTGGTTGCATCATTACGTGGTAAATGTGTTAATGTGCACTTTATGTGGCAAATTTTTTTGATTTCAATCGTTTAAACACTTGTATAGCTAAAATGGTTCAAGTAGTAGATGGTAGATATCATTATTAAGTGCACATGGTAATGCATGTTGATGAGTTTATGACCGTAATTGTGGCATCTTAAAATCTGATTGAAATTTTATGAAGCAAATGCACGCAACAAGTACTGCACTACATTCAAACTAAGAAGTTTGAAATCAGTTTCTTTAAAACAGTTCAAGTATGCCGTTGAAAATATTTTTTCTTCTGATCGGTCTAAACTGACTGTACGATACGCTATAACAGTTTCGAGGAATGTTCAAAGGAAGGCTATTAAGGAAGGTTATATTTGGATTTATAATTGGATTTATAAAATAAACACAAACAAAATTGAAATGACACTTTTGTAATTTTATTGGCATATATCGGATTCAATTTGCATATTTTGACTAGATCTAAAAATGGACCGGCCATTATAATATATAGTGAAGTCACTTACTCTTGTCAAAAACAGAAATAAGTCAAGTATGAGAAAAATCGATGGAATAGTTTTGTTTTTTTAATAGATTTAAGTGAAAATCGGAAAACAGTTTCTTGTATAAATTATGACTAAAAACTCTACTGCAGTGTTTGTTTTTCGACTACTGGTTAAATTTATAAATAAAAAATATTTCTATTTGCGACCTTTTTTTATTACAGGGCTGACATAAACACAGACAGACTACCAGTCAGACGAACGGACATCGTTAAATCGACCCAGAAAGTGATGCGATTGGTATATAAATTGTGGGTGCAGGTCACGTATTTTTAGTTACAAACATCAGCAGAAAGTCGTTATACCCTGACCACAGAAGGTATAGGTTATAAAAAAGAAATAAATAATAAAAATGGGCTGACTAACGCATATGGCACCGGCATCCTGCAACGTGATAACCTACCAAAAACAGTCTAAATGACTCATAACACTGAGGAACATTATGGGGGCCATTTAATTTAATTTAATTGAATTAATTATTTATTTTAAGAATACAATACAACAAGAAATATATCTTATTAATATTACAGTACTGGGGAGATAAAATTAAGACAGAAAGTGTTATTTAATTTCATAATTATAATTAATAATTATAATTAATTAAAGAATAATTTTAATAATTTAAATTTTTAAAAAAATAATTTTGTTCAAAATTGATAGGTAGTTACACATAAATATTTATTTTAAATAAATAAATAATTAAGAAAAAGAAAAAAAAATTTAAGTTCAACACAAAAAATTAAGTTAATCAAAGTGGCGAAATATTGCTGTTTTAAAGAGCTTTGCATATCATGAGGTAGTTGGTTCCAAGGCTTTATAGTTTCCACAAAAAATGTTTTTCAGATATTTGTTTTTGATACCAAATTGATTTTATTTTATTCCCTCTATTAGATCGGGAAAATTGTAGCATTTTGTAAAGATAATCGGGTTGCTTTGTGTTAACTATTTTGTGCAGAAATACTAGAGTTCGGCATTGTTTATACGGTTTGAAAACTGCGAGATTTCGTCAAATCTTTTACGCCCAAATATGTATCTGGCAATGTTGTTACTTTTAGCTTTTGTTTGCTTATTGAATCACAACTGGTAGATAGGCAAAGGAGCATGCGAATATTTAATGGTGTAAAATATTAAGTCATCCACAAAGTTCTCAGCATACCATGCGTTTCACCACAGGCAGCATTTACATGATCAGACCAGTTATGTTTTTTGTTAAAAATTACCCTGAGGTTCTTGGCAGTTTCAGCAACTTCAATATTTGAGTTATCTAAAAGTAATGGTGGCAGAGTGGTAGGTAGAATGTTGTGAAGGTAAGTCATTGGAGTATATGGAATACAAAAGTGGACCAAGTATTGAAGCTTGAGGTACACCACTCTTAATTAGTAAAGTGTTTGATATCTCAATGCCATTGTAAACAGATTGACTTCTACCATTAAGGTAGCCAACAAGCTTTGTAGCAGTAGGTGAAAAATTGCACATATTTTTAAGCTTAAAGCACTTTGAGTGCTCCACTGTGTCGAAGCTTTAGAATGATCCAAAAGAACCAAAAATGACAACATCTTGTTATCTAATTTAGTTCTTATCTCCTCTGACACATCAACAAGAGCAGAGATACAACTGTGCTTTGGCCTAAAACCTGATTGGCTGTCAGTTAGAAGTTTGTTTTCCAAAAGATGTTGGCTTATCTGTTCATGATTTAAGAGTTCGAAGACCTTCGATAAGAATGGCAATATTGCTATAGGCCTATATCTCTTATCTTGTTTCGGAAGTAGAATTATTTTCGCATGTTTCCACATTGACGGAAAAGTTGATGTGGTTATTATTGTATTAAAGAGGTGTGTTATGTGCGGCAGTATGTAACTTAGGATTAATGTTATAAATTTAGGATGGACTTCATCATATCCAGCAGAGCTCGATTTAATACTTAAAACAGATTTTAAGACATCAATATGGGTAATATTTTTGAATTCGCAGCACATCGTCTATAGATTGTTTGGGACATTGTTATTTGTTGTAGTTGAAGAGTTGTAAAAGTTTTCATCAATATCTGGCATTGGTATATTGACAAAATGAGAATTTAGCTCATTTTCATTTATTGTGTTGTCAGTTGCTATAGCATTATTAAAGAGACCCGTATTCTCTCAATTTTTTTTTAGAACAGATAGCTGTCTTAAACTTGGCATCGAAGTATATTGTCTTAGCAGTTCGTATCTTTAAATTCACTTGAGATCTACAGGATTTGAAAATAGTATGAAGTTCGATCATTTTAAATCTTTTCCAACTAAATTTTCTTATCAACGTAAGACGTATAAAAAATTTGGTTCAGATTCATTTAGCAGGTTCAGCTTTTATTTATAGAATATTTTTAAAATCTCTAAAAGTTGTCGTTTGGTCTTGGCCATTGTCTGGGTGGTGCGAAATTCAAAGTCAGGGTGAAAGTACTAGTCGATTGTAGTAAAACCTCCAAGGAATTTGGTTTTCTCAAGCCAAACTTTTTTTATGATCTCTTATATATTTCCTTATCTTGATATTTGCTTAGTTTTTCAGCTAGAACCCAACAACCATTGTTGATTTCTCATTTCATTCTTAAGCAGAATTGTACCTAAGGCTTAAATAAATATAATAACGCTTAAATATAAAAAGGATATTCATGTAAAAAATAGAATAAACAAGTAAGAGTATTAAATTCTGTGTGTTCTGAACACATTATTATAACCAAGGTTGATAACACTAAGAGACAAAAATGGTTAGATTTCACATTACAATGGTGAATGATGTTTAAAATTAATAAGAAAATTAAAAAAAATTTAGTTACTTGCCTGCTTTTTTATAAGAAAATAATTATTAAATGCAATCAGCATAAATGTAAGTACATACAAACAATTACATTCTTGTTTGTTTATGAGCGATGCGTGCAAGAAACAACCAAAAATGTGTATGCATCGCTTATATATATCCAAATGTTCTGTTCTGTTGTGTATAAACATTTTTCTTTATGTTTATTTCTTATATGAAATCTTATAGCATCTCTACATTTGCATGCATTTTTCCTCGCCTATTTGATCTAGAGGCTCCAAATTCAATATCAAACTGCTGCAGGTTATGACGAACATGTTTAGTAGTACGACCTACTCGACGGTTGTGGACACGAAAATGTTTTCAACAAACAGATAGACAGACGGGTATCACTAGAACGACGTCTCTTTTTATAAGGATCACGAATATATATATGTATATAGTTAATGGGGTCTGTGGAATTTATTTCGATGAGTTACAAACGGATTGACAAACTGATACGAGGGCGGATCAATAAATCCGTGACTTTTCGAACTTCCCACATAGTTATATGAAATAAAACACTGCTCCCATCAAGTACGTCCTGTTAGTGGACTACTGTAAAATTTTGAGGAAGTTCCGTCATTTACTTTGCGTTTAACAGCTGTTCAAAACATACAACCTCGTGTTTTTTTTTTTATGGAAAAAAGTTAATTTCGAGTGCTCATTAAACATTACTCTTTGCGAAAAAAAACCGTCTATCAAACCAAGAAAAAGCTTGATAAATACTATGGGGACTCGGCACCATCGATTTCAATGGTAAAAATCTTCTTTACTGACTTTCGTTGTGGTCGCATAAATACAAATGACGCTCTGGACGACCAATTGAGGTCAATGCACAAGAAAATGTCGAAAAAAATTCACGATATGGTGTTGGCCGATCGAAGAGTAAAAGTGCATGTGATTGTTGATGCCATAGGCATTTCATACGGCAGTGTGGTTTCGATTTTAAACGATCAGTTGGGTTTAAGAAAGCTGTCTGCAACGTAATTGTGTCTCAATAGCAAAATTCCGTGAATTGGGCTACGAATTGAGATATAGCTCCAACGATGAAATTACTGATCAAAAATGCTTACTCTATGGACCTCGAAAAATCCTTTTTTTTTGGAATGGATACAAAAATTAGAGAAACGTTGGACTAAGTGTATTGAGCAAAATGGAGATTATGTTGAAAAATAAATTTTATTTTTGCTAAAAAAAAACTGTGTCTCATTCTAAAAGTCAGTGACTTATACTTCCGCCCTCGTATATACCCTCTGAACAGTGTTGTGGAGGGTATAAAAATACTGACGTATGTATACATCTCTTCTACTTTACTTATAAATAATAATCATACGCCATGAATATGAATCATACGAAAATATTAGTCAAACTTGATTTGCTAACGCTATTTGCTGAAAAATGAATTCTTGAAGATAAATATAAAAGGACATGTTAATCTATCATTCTAATCAAGGTTTGAGAATTCTGAAAAATATACCAAAATTTTAATGTGAAAACTTAAAGAACATTATCAGATAACCAAAATTTTGTGATAAAATAGCTTCAAAAATATTATTTTTAAAATTTGTTTAATAAAATTGCTGATTGTATACTCTACACTCCTAAATTTAATGAGTGAGTTTATATTTAAATTCAAGTATGAAATTTAATTAAAACTCACTTACTAAACTTAGCTCAAGTGTAGATACATAAAACAAAAATCGAAGGAAAACAAGTAATAAAGTTATAATTTGTAGCGTGCAAATATGAAAATGTTCATATCTGATGTTATTTTTATATGAGGACAAGGTCAAGAAACTGACCAATCATCATGATATTTAACAAACGCACTCACTTTTCTCAACGGCCAAAATTTAAATAAAATTTATGCCACATTTTTGTTTTCTGATAAATTCAAGAGAAGATCGGGATTCAGCTTTATATGGTAACTATGAGTAAAAATAATACTGGGTATAAAAAACACACAAACTCAAAATTTTATTGAGTTATTTGTATGAATATGTGCCGATTTTTAACAACTTCAATAGCATTCGTCCTATTGCCGAGCATAGGTTATATGCCAAATATATGAAAAATATATTCATACTTACAACCTGTAGGTTGAATAAATACAAGGTTTACATGGGCACATAGACGTACAGATGGGCTGACAAACATCGTTAAATCGACTCAATAGAATCGACTAATAAAAAGTGGGTCTAAATCAATTATTTTTTTTTTTTTTTTTTTGTTACAAACATAAGCTTAAACCTACCACATAGCGGTATAGGGTATAAAATAAATTCTTGGGCCATATTAAAGTAAATTTCAATACACTCAAATTAATTTATCATTAAATTTAAAAACCGAACAATTACATTTTGTGTAAATCAAAAAAGTATTTCTCTATTTTAAAACGACAAAAAACAACTGAAACAATAACTGATAAATCGTTTTTATTTACTGATAAAATTTAAACGACATAACTGTAAAATTGAACGATTTGACATTTGTTTTCGTTATAAATATTTTTTTCTGAAACGCTTTGATGTTAACTGCGAAAAAAATAATGTTGAAATCATGCATAAAATGATTAATTAATGAGCTGTCATCTACCTTGGGTAAATGTTGAGTGTTTCAGAGCTCTAGCTAGTCCGGAAGCCAGTAAAAAGTTAGTTACAATATTACATCACAAAGAAACAGTGAACCAAACAGATAAAGAGAGTTAATTTTAGTTATAAAAACAATAAATAATTTCGAACAACATTTTTTGGAATTGAAAGGAACACAAATGCCACGTAACATAAAATACAGTTAATAATAATATGAAATAAACAAACAACATCGACAAAAATTACGATAAGTAATTTGCTTTGAATATCAATTCCGTAAGAAAGCAACTGAATTTTCATTTAAAATTAACTGTACGGAAAACGGCTACATGGTGTGAAAACTCCGTGGCCTAACATAGAAAATGCATGACAAGTGCCAATATTTTTTATTTATTCAGTAGGACAAACTGCTATTAGTTAGAAAAAAAGTTACCGTTATAACAATGATGTTGTGTTTAAAATTTGAGAAAAAAATGGATTGCAGAGTTTCGTTTGTTTTTTGGTGCGGAAAAAATTCTGCTAAATTCAAAGAATGGATCGGTAAGCATTACGGTGAATCTTTGCTGTCATAATAAATGGCTAAAAGATGGTATTCTGAATTTAAACGTGGTCGTATGAGCACAAATGATGCAGATAGTCTTGGTCATACAAATGAGGCATTTACCGAAGAAAACGTAAGAAAAGTACATCAGTTGTATTGGATGATCGAAAGATTAAAGTCACTGAGATTGGTGGTAGCATAAAGATAAATCTGATTCTAATAGACAGACTGGGGAGTGGTTGCAAGCATGCGAAAGCCGATCAAAGTATAAACGATCGGCTGGAAAGGCAATGGCCAGGGTTTTTGAGATGCACGTGGTATAATATTTATTGATTAATTGAAGAAAGGAAAAGCAATAACTGAAAAGTACCATGTTGAGTTAATGGATAGATCGGATGAACAAATTAAGAAAAAACGAGCCCATTTAAATAAGAAAAAATTCTTGTACCATCATGACAATGCAACGTCTTTAAATTACTAGTTGCTTCCCCAACCCACGTGTTCTCCAGCGATCATTATTTGTTCCCAAACTTGAAAAATGGCTCCAGGGAAAAGATTTTCCACAAAAGAAGAAATCATATCAGAGACGGAAGCCTATTTTGAAGAGTATGAGAATCACCTTTTTTTCAGGCGTATCCAGATGTTAGAGGATCATTGGAAGAAGTGCATTTCACATAAAGGAGATTACGTTGCAGAATAAAATTGATTTCAAATCCAAAAATTGGGTTTTCTTTGTTAGGCCATGGAGTCTTCTCTTCATGTTGTATTTGATTGAAATGTTAAAGTAAAAATTCTATAAGTGTGGAAATTCCTAAATATTTTTTGCGTTTTCAATTAAAGAAGTGCAACTTGAAAGTGAAAAGTTATTTCTCATAAAAGGATGTTAGCAGCGTATTTATTATTAGTACGCTTTTTATTAATATATAAATTTCCTAAATGCATTTACTTTGTTGATTTTCAAAGGGTCGTCTTTTAATTAAATATTTTTCTCAAATTATTAAGGATACAAATATTTTTCGCGCTTATGTGAAACAATTTATTATTGAATAACAAAAAAAAAAAAATGGTAAACAGCCTGTATTCATATAATTAATGATATATCTTCAATTTTATATAATTATTTCTAGTAGGTTAAATGTAGTCTTAAAGCCTTTTTCATATAATGCATGTAGATAACAATGTCATGAATATTGAACTTTTTAAAAACTACTGGTTGCGGTATAACAAACAGTGACAAAATTTTTCTCGAATGCAAAAAAAAAAGCAATTCCATAAAATGTTACCCTACATATAATAAGAGTTCATAAAAGTTCGTATTGAAAAAAATACATCGTATTGGAAAAGAAGCCGAAACAATTAATTTTTATTTTCAATGTATTAGTGCTCGTATTAATTTTTAGAACGGAATTGTGTACTTTAATGTAACGTCCACCTAGAAATTTAAATTAATATATTTTTTATTTTTAAATACAAAGTTAACAGATGAACTTAACATAAAAATGAGAGCTAAAATTGAAATTTTCGATTGTCGTTTTCAATTGACAGAGCTCTCCATATGTATTTATGTACTTATAAGCATAACCGCTAATGATATCATCACTTTACGCATATGAATGACGATAATGCAGCACAATGTGGTCTGCAGTAATTAATTGGCATTCCACATGCACAGTATAAAGTCGACATTGTATCATTTACAATTTTTTTTAGAATAAAACGGGGTATCGAACAGTATAACTTGATTCTAAAATTAAGGTGGTTTACTATCAAAAGCCAGGTTGACATTGTAACGAATCACAAATACTGGTATCTATGAGTATTTAGTTGTAGAACGTTTTGTATAAATTAAAATTTGAAAAAGTGTTGTATGTAAGTGCATGTATACAAGTTTTCTCTAAGTTTCTACGGCATTTGTTAGCATCTGATAGCAAGGGATAGATAGAATACTATGATTCGTCACTACCATTTAAATAAAGCTCCTCATAAAAGTTTTAATTTTTCTTTATTTAATTTTAAATTGTCTTATCTTATAACTTTTGCTTTTTGATGTGTAAACATCTATACGCGCTGGGGGGTAAATTTCAAAAACAGCGTAACATGTAAGCGTAACATGTGAGAGGAACATGTAAGCGTAACATGTGAGTCGTAAGACAAAATGTGATTGTATTGGCGAAAAAATTATGATATGATAACCTGTTTGAAAATTAAAAATGGAAAATAAAAAATGAAAAAAAAATGAAAAATAAAAAATTTAAAATGAAAAATAAAAAATTAACAATTAAAAATGAAAAATAAAAAATGAAAAATAAAAAATTAAAAATTAAAAATGAAAAATGAAAAATAAAAAATGAAAAATGAAAAATGAAAAACGAAAAATGAAAAATTAAAAATGAAAAATAAAAAATGAAACTTGAAAAATAAAAAATTGAAAATAAAAAATGAAAAATGAAAAACGAAAAATTAAAAATGAATTATGAAAATGAAAAATAAAAATAAAAAATGAAAAATGAAAAATAAATTAAAAACGAAAAATTAAAAATAAAAAATTAAGAACAAAAAATGAAAAATAAAAAATGAAAAATGAAAAAAAAAAATTAAAAATGGAAAATGGAAAATAAAAAATAAAAAATTAAGAATAAAAATGAAAAATAAAAAATGAAAAAAAAAAATGAAAAATAAAAAATTTAAAAAAAACTAAAAAGGAAAGGAAAGAAATAAAAAATAAAAAATTAACAATAAAAAATTAAAACTTAAAAAATTAAAAATAAAAAATGAAAAATAAAAAATTAAATATGAAAAATTAAAAACTAAAAACTAAAATTAAAAATGAATAATGAAAAATAAACAAGTAAGAAAATTATAGTCGGTCTAGACCGACTATACGATACCCTATACCATGCGTTTAGAAACCCTATCTCTTAGGCCCAACTAACTGGACATTGAAAATAAGCAAAAACCAAATTTGAGTGGGATTTTTATTAATTTTTTTGGCTGCAGATATGAAAAAATTCATATCGGATGCTATATCTATAAAGGGACTAGGTCCAAAAATGGACCGATCCTGATCATGTTTGGTAAACTCTCTTGTATTTTGCAAAAATATGTACAAACAAAATTTGAGAAGAATCAGTTCAATATTTTTGTTATACCCTCCACTCCAGTGTGCAGAGGGTATATATAAGTTTGTCATTCCGTTTGTAATAATTAGAAAAAAAAATTTGGACCCCATAAAATATATATATTTGTGATCGTTATAACAACCGGAGTTGATATAGCGATGTCCGTCTGTCCGTCTGTCCGTCTGTCCGTCTGTCCGTCTGTGGAAATCACGATGACGGCATCAATCGGGCAGCTAGGATGCTCGTTGGCATAAAAAATGATTCATTAACATCCTGAAAAGTTTGCTATTTAAAATCGTCCAAATCGGTCGGTTAGGGCCCGAGATTTGAATGAAGAACTAAAAAAAGTCTTGAAAAAATATAATTTTCTATGTTGTTCTTGTCACGATCACGCCCTCAATAGGATAGCTAGGGTGATAATTTTTAGTGAGAATGATTCACCAAATTCATGGGAAGATTTCTACTTCAAAAATCATTAAAATCGGTGGAACAGGTCCAGGTAAATCTATGAAAAATTAAAAAAAAAATGAAAAACATGATGTTTCCATATTGTTCCTGTTGTTATTCTAAATGTTGCATTGTTGTCATAGCTGGACTTGTTGTTTTTGTGGTCGTTGTGGTAATAATATAATAAAAACAAACCCTTTGTACATTTTTTTGTGAACTCTGGTAGAAAATTTTAAAAGTTTCCATTGTTTTGGCATCACTAAAAAAATTTGTTAGATCATTTCTGTCATTGCCACGAGCCTGCATGCAAAATTTCAGATCGATTGGCTCACGGGAAAGGGGCTAAAAATCGATCCAAAATTTTGTCGACAAGCAGACACTACCAGTTAATATAAAGGCAGTAAATAAAGGGAGTAAAAGTTCACCAATAATTTAAAAACCAAATTTTTATGTATTAATTTATTTAAAGAAAAAAATAATTAAATGAAATAGTAATAATAATAAAAAAAAATAATATACAATACAAAAAAAAAAAAGAATATATAAATAAAATAAAATAAAGATAAATGCATTCATAGCATTATAATACATATAAAAGGTCAATGTTTTCTAACCGTAACCGTAACGAGTCAGTTGTTTTTTTTTTACATGAAAATCATTTAAAACAGTTACCGAACGTAACCGGAACGTCCCAATACTTTTCATGTGAAAAAAAGGCTGACACGTTACGTAACAGTTACATGTCGCTAACTTGTTCTTTACACAGGCTACTGCTTTTGGAGTCAACTTCAAGTCTATTTATATAGTTTCGTAAGCATAACTGATAAAATTGTTTCTATTATTTTTTGCTGTAAGTAATAAATTATAAATATACTGAATTTGCAAACTAAAATGGATACATATATTGGAGGTGCTTTAATACAAAAGAGTTAACGAAACAAAATCAAAAAAAAAAACAACTCTACAACATCAACAATGGCAGTCATATGTTCTTCAAATAAAAAAAAAACTGCAAGTGTGTTTTGTTGGCTACAAAACAAAAATAGTGTTGACAATATAACAAAATATGTAAAAGAAGTTAGTGCTATGAAATATTTTATTTTGTTTAAAAAAAAAATCGCAAAATGAAAGGCTATAATTCCATTAATAATCAAAAGGCGTTAAACTAATTTATTTATTTTTACGTTGTACTAATGCATTTTAAATAAGTAAAAGTAATTGTATATTTAAATAAAAATGCATTTGTATTATATGTTGCTGTCGTATTCAGAAAAATCAAGTAGCTGACTATACGACTACAAATGCTGCTGCCAGCAGTCGTCTATGTGTTTCATTCATGATGTTGCATTTTTTGCGAGCAATACTTACATATATTCTAAATAAAGAAATAATAGTTCTTTTCATACTGCGAAATCTATACAAATATATGTACAAATACTATATGTCAAATTTCAAATTTGCAATAATTGATACATTTTTGAAAGAAAATTGTATAATATGAAATGTCTTTAATTTATTTCATAGAAAACAATTTTTTGAGGTGCGTGGATTTTCCATATTTACTGTTTTACTATTTTCGTAATGAGGTTAAATGAGTTAAAAAGAATTTAAAATATTTGAAAATATTAGGTGAGGATCCTCAAGATGTAATATACGATCGGTCTAAAACTTTTCACTTAGAGCCACAGTTAAATTCGAAACAACAAAAACCAATATATTTTGTGCATAAAGTTTAACATTAAATGTGCTTTTCTAAAATGTCTATATATTTTTCTCATTCATTTCTGACCATCTTCAATGTAAATTTACCAAAGTTTTTTTTATTGCAATATGTATATAAAACTTAAAAATTTAATATTTTTTATTGTGTATTAACTTATTATTCTGCGATTTTCATTACATCACAAAATGTTACAAATTGGCACTACTGTTTCAAAAACAGAAAACTTCTAAATCAGTTGAAAACAGTTGATCTGTAAAACTGTGTGTGAAATTGTGTCAAATAAAATTACAAATATTAATAAATATAATAATACATATATATATATTTTATTAATTTTGTTAAGAATTAGCACAAAATTGATTTTCCATTTTGCATTTCATTTATAAAGAATTCTGCCATATTTTGTTAAAGGGAAAATCCATTTTTGTTATATTAAAAAAAACAGACTTGCATTTAATTTTTCCGTGACTGCCTCAATAATTGCGTAGATGCCACCACAATATTTTTTCTAATTAAAACAGTTGATCTGTAAAACTGTGTGTGAAATTGTGTCAAATAAAATTACAAATATTAATAAATATAATAATACATATATATATATATTTTATTAATTTTGTTAAGAATTAGCACAAAATTGATTTTCCATTTTGCATTTCATTTTTAAAGAATTCTGCCATATTTTGTTAAAGGGAAAATCCATTTTTGTTATATTAAAAAAAACAGACTTGCATTTAATTTTTCCGTGACTGCCTCAATAATTGCGTAGATGCCACCACAATATTTTTTCTAATTAAAACAGTTGATCTGTAAAACTGTGTGTGAAATTGTGTCAAATAAAATTACAAATATTAATAAATATAATAATACATATATATATATATTTTATTAATTTTGTTAAGAATTAGCACAAAATTGATTTTCCATTTTGCATTTCATTTATAAAGAATTCTGCCATATTTTGTTAAAGGGAAAATCCATTTTTGTTATATTAAAAAAAACAGACTTGCATTTAATTTTTCCGTGACTGCCTCAATAATTGCGTAGATGCCACCACAATATTTTTTCTAATTAAAACAGTTGATCTGTAAAACTTTGTGTGAAATTATGTCAAAAAAAATTACAAATATTAATAAATATAATAATACATATATATATATTATTAATTTTGTTAAGAATTAGCACAAAATTGATTTTCCATTTTGCATTTCATTTATAAAGAATTCTGCCATATTTTGTTAAAGGGAAAATCCATTTTTGTTATATTAAAAAAAACAGACTTGCATTTAATTTTTCCGTGACTGCCTCAATAATTGCGTAGATGCCACCACAATATTTTTTCTAATTAAATATTAACCAATATCTAACTAGAATTATGATTTATTCTGACTAAAAAGTTCCAATTAAAAGTTATTCATCCCAATTATGAATATTCTCAAGGAATTTCTTTCTCACGGAAAATACATTTCTCGAGAAAAAAATTCCTCCAATTATAAATTCCGCGTGAACAAAAAATGATTAACTGGCATCATCGAATTTCGAAGCCACTTGCTTTGCTTATTGACAATTTATTTTCTATTTTTTGTGTGTGTGCAAACGACCCTACAATAAATGTCCCAATAAACATTTTTGTTTGCTATCAACTTGAGGTGCATTTGAGATCAAATACATTTCTCAAATCTCCAGCGTTAATTCTCAAATGCCCTCAATAGTTCGAATATAGTCTTCTCAACTTAAAAGGCACATTTTTATATGGCGATTTTCATAGTTATCAAATTGAGAAATTTGTGATTCTCAACTTGATAGCAAAGATATATTTCCAATCGGTATCAAATGGAAGGTACGGAATTGCCATATTAAAAAATATTATACTAATTTTAGAAATGAAAACAATGTACTTTTTTAATGTTTCAATTTAATTTCATTATATATTTAACATTACTATGTACATATTTAACATTAAATGTACATATTATGTACATTTTTTAAAATCTAGAATTAAAAATAAATGAATTAATTAGTTGTACATTTTTTTAAAAATTCGACAAAAAGCAGAAATAATTAAAAATATATCAATGATTTATTTGTACTTTTTTGGCATTTTTCAATTTAATTTATTATTTATGACATATTTAAATAATATCTCAGACTTAACACAAATCGTATTCAAGTTGAAAAAATGTTTGGTCTCAAGTGGAGAAAAGTGTTGGATATCCAATTGAGAGTAAAAATGTTTCTCAAAGATTGGAAAAAATGTTAAGTCTCAACTTGATGTCAAGTTGAAAGCAAACAAGGAGAAAAATTGTTCAACCCAAGTTGAGAATTACATTTGACATCAATTTAAGAACTTAACTTTTCTCCAACATTGGAGAAATAATATTTCAATGCATACTGGGGAATGACCGAAACTAACACATAAACAGTTTTTTCCTATTTGAAAAACATATGACTGTCATTGTTGCTGTTGTAGAGTTGTTATACCCTCCACTCCAGTTTGTCATTCCGTTTGTAATAATTAGAAAAAAATTTTGGACCCCATAAAATTTATATATTTGTGATCCTTATAACAACCGGAGTTGATATAGCGATGTCCGTCTGTCCGTCTGTGGAAATCACGATGACGGCATCAATCCGGCAGCTAGGGTACTCGTTGACATAAAAATGATTCACTAACATCATGGGAAGTTTGCTATTTAAAATCGTCCAAATCGGTCGATTAGGGCCCGAGATTTGAATGAAGAACTAAAAAAGTCTTGAAAAAAAAAATAATTTTCTATGTTGTTCTTGTCACGATCACGCCCTCAATAGTGCAGCTACAGTGATCATTTTTAGTGAGAATGATTCACCAAATTCATGGAAAGATTTCTACTTCAAAAATCATTAAAATCGGTGGAACAGGTCCAGGGAAATCTCTGAAAAAGTAAAAAAAAAATGAAAAACATGATATTTCTATATTTTTCTTGTTGTTATTCTAAATTTTGCATTGTTTTCATAGCTGGACTTGTTGTTTTTGTGGTCGTTATGGTAATAATATAACAAAAACAAACCCTTTGTACATTTTTTTATCAACTCTGGTAGAAAAATTTAAAAGTTTCCATTGTTTTGGCATCACTAAAAAAAATATGTTAGATCATTTCTGTCATTGCCACAAGCCTGCCTGCAAAATTTCAGATCGATTGGGTCACGGGAAAGTGGTTAAAATCGATCCAAAATTTTTTCGACAAGCAGACACTACGAGTTAATACAAAGGGAGTAAAAATTCACCAACATCTAAAGCAAATAATGCTAAAATACCTAGTTGTTAATAAAAAAAACAATTGGGCAATTCAGAATGGGTAATGTATCGTTGTATCTCTTGTATCGTGTATCACTTTACAATAGTGTAAAATTGTTGTTGGTAATTTTCACTGAAAAATCTGATACACGATCCAACTTCATTTGCTATGTTTTGTAAATGTTGTATATTGTATCATAACATATCAGTTCCAAGTGAATGCCAGTTTTTATGAAAAAGAAAAAACAAATACATAGAATATTATCAGCATAAATAATTATAAAATAAAATATGGCAAATAATGCAAATAACGCAAATACATCGATAAGTTTATTTATATAAAAATTAATGTTTATATTTTTACCAACCAAAACATTTAAAATTTTTTTTTTTTCATTATAAATTAAAATGCAAGAGGTACGTAACTAAAACTCCAGGGTATATCTCACGACCAAAAAGCAAACACTGACAAGTGTTTTCTCTTATACAAAATAGCAGAAGCGACGAAGCGATCTTTCCTCGTTGGATCGAAAATTACTAAAGAAAGCGTTTTACAATATGAAAATACAACTGAGTGTTCACAACAAATGATTGTATTGTGTATTTCAATACAACATACAATATACAACACCTGTTGTGAATTGCCCAAATGTAAATTTAGCAAAAAAATTTATGTATTAATTTATTTAAAGAGAAAAACACAAAAATAACGTTTGATGTTGTATTTTTTGTGTGTAATATTTAAATATACATACATACACATATTAAATAATACAAATAATGTACATATATTATATATATGTATGTATGTATATTCATAGTAACTGCATGTTAGAAATAAATCGGTTATTTTATTTACATAAAATTCTGCAGTATTTTGTTGTGGGGAAAATACATTTCTTTTGTATTAACAGAGTGTCACTTCATTTTGCTCAGCGTGACTATGCCACAGTAGATGCCGCCATAATTTTTGTTTGTTCTAATTAGCTTTGCAATAGTTATTTCTATTTTAACATGAATGTTAATATTTTCAACTAGATATCATACAGAACAATGTTAAGAGTATACACGGGTTGGTCTTTTATTTCATACGTTTTTTCATTATTCTTTTACAAATATGAACATAAGTTTGGCATATTACCCACCAATCTCACATCACACTGCAAGTTCGAAAAACTCAATACACTCACATTTTTTTTTACTAATACACACACATTTTCCGCAGTGGTCACACTAATGGCACCAAATTTTTCGTGCGAATAGTGGCAGACACTAACGATGATTAATGTTACCCTGTTATAAATGTAATGCAAATTTACTGGATTCTGTAAAATTGTAATTAAAGTTTTAACTTGTTAAATCTATTATAATGATTTATTTTTTGAAATGCGCATACAAAAACGCAAGTTTGTTAATTATAGAGCATAAATATTATTAACTATTATTAAAATAATACTAATAATAATAAATGTAAACATTTTCCCTCAAACATGTGCCTGTATAATAAACTTAGTAACTCTACTTAAAATAAAATAAGAGAGAGAAGTATACAAATTTTTTCAAGTTTACGCTTCGACAACATTTTAAAAATGAGATTGCAGTCAGATGTTTGAGCATAAAATTTAATGGCGATGGATTCTACTAATTCGAACAATTTTTCGTTGATAATACGTACACAACGATTTTACAATTTCAGTGTGATGTGAGATTGGGGGGGGTTAACTTTTTGTTGTCTTTACAAAATAGAGTTACCGAGTTCGTCAATGAGTTTTTTGCTTACAAAACAGTTCTACATAG